>CM029652.1:5161997-5512553 GCA_017311315.1 Dendrocalamus latiflorus | reverse complement strand
AACCTCAGCGTGGGTGGTGACTAGCTAGATCGGAGTAAGGTAAAGGCTTTATGATAAATTATCTGGGTCTCATGCCTAAGGAAGCATGTTGGCAAAAAGGATAGTTCATCTCTTGTGGTGAAAGTGTACAAACTCTGCAGAGTCAAAACTATTCGAATAGCCGTGCCCACGGTCATGGGCGGACATGGGAACTTACTCGAGTTAGTTCTATTTAAAAATGTTTGGAAAATGGGAATGGAAACTTGAAGGGCGAAGGACTGCCCTGGTTTGGAATTGTCCTGGGCGTCGTCCCAGTGGTAAGTTAAGCGGCTATAACGCTGAAGAAATTGCTATATGGTGCAGATGCCATGTAACGGTGGATGGAATCTGAATCGATATTAATAATGCATTTCCTTGTACATTATGATTTGTTCCAAGATTGCTAAGTCATAGGGCTTTTTAATTAATTGTATTCAAAAGCACTCTACGCAAAATAAAATAGCCCGAGCCTCTCCTTTGTTAAGCCATGCATACTATTTATTTGCATTCTGTGTATTGGCTCGCGGAGCACGGGGTCGGAGTGCTCATGCTCGCTTTTGCGACAAAATTCAGAATCAGGAGTCAAATCACCTCGCTTCAGCAACAAGATTGAACAAGCTGGCCGAGAAGATGAAGATGTCAAGGGCTAGGTCGCGAACCTCCAGTTGGCTGCCTGTGGGCATGTCCTGAAGGTCCCACCTGTGTGCTTCGTTCTTCCGCTGCTGCAATTTATTGAATTCGGCCTAATCGGCCCATGAGTAAGTCTACTATTATATTTACGTTTCCGCATGATATGAACTTTGATATTCAGAACTGTAATCTGTGAGCACTATCTACTGATCCAGGGAATAGTGCGGTGAATCACAGAGGAATCCGGATGTTAATATCTGGGTCCCTACAGAAAGAGAAGAAGAAAAGATTGAATGTTTTAAGACAAAAACATGCAATCTCTTTTATTCCTAGAACTAATATGAAAGCTAAATTTTTAGAGAAGTTTTATGATGATTTTAAATCTGCTTCACATGCTAGTTTGGGATATAATTCAAATAAGTCACGTTCTTTTGGCATTTTAATCACCCACATGCTCATGATTTTGGTTCTAGATTTGTTGCTGTCTTTCCACGTCGTGTGTCACAGTACTGGATTCCTAAATCTTATTTTACTAACCCCAGTACTGTGAGATCAATGTTTTCTGTGATGTAAGAGCAGCTAACAAGGATGGAGAACATGAACTAGATTGGGTTCTGGTCTTTTACATCATTGCTTGATTGGAACAATTGATGGTTCTTCACTTCTTTGATGGCTTCCAAGAGATTTCACTTTGAAAGACTATGTGGAAAAGATGATGTAGTCTTACACCTTATTGGGTTGGATTCTCAGGTTGCTGATATTATTTCAAAACCACTTGATTCTGCACATGTTGCTCTTTTGCGAAGTGAGTTGAGCGTGTTGCATCCTGTAAGATTATTCTAAGGGGGAGCTTGATGTTTAAGAATTTAGGAAGTTTTGTTTATTATACTTGTCAATTAAATCAACAAGTCCAAGCCATCAAATGTAAATAAGTTGCGGAGCTCTCTCTATCATATTTATTCATATGCTGTGTAGCTTTAATCATAACTGGTTATAATTAATTTGTTGCACTTGAACTAAAATATGACATGGCGGAATTCTTTGACTAGATTGATTCTAGATAGTATTTTGTGATGTTCAACAAAAAGGATTAGCTTAATTGTGAGTCTTATTTTAAATCTCGGCTATGAGGCTCACATGTTTCATATTGCAATCTTTTTTGATCATTCAATTTGGCATGCCATAAAAAAATGAGAAAGAGACATTTGAAAAGATATATGCTCCAAGCATACTATGGTAAACAAAAAAAGGCACAAAAAGGACACAAAATGAAAAGAAGTATGCTTCAAGCATGTCATCATTTACAAGAAATAAGCTATTATGAAAAGACTTACGCTACAAACATGCCACATGCGTAAGAATTGAATGTGGAGCAATAGATTGTTATATGAGACTGCTAGCTCATATAGATTAAAGATTTGCTTCACTTTTAGGCTTTGACTTTTTGTTCTGATATCTTATTATGCTTTCTATAATTGGTTTGGTCATTGTTGAGATGCCTGTCATTGATATAAATTGCTTAATCATATTGAAAACTCTGTTTTGATATTGCTATATGATATATGATTTCATATGATTTAAATAGCTCTACTCAAAAAAATATGGCTTGGTTAAATTATTAAATCAATTTAAAGTGACTTGGATAATCTACAAAGTTTCTTGATTTTTACTCTTATTGTTCGTTCTTAGAATTATCTTTTCTCTGAATTTTCTTGATGATTACATTGCCAAAGGAGGAGAAATTGGAGAGAATGTGAGATATTGGAGAAATTTGCTAAAACTACATCTCTTGTGTTGAGGGGGAGAGATTTGAGACTTGTAGTTTAAAATGCTTTTTCGGCTTCAGTTCTTCACTTATATCTAATTGAAGCTAATTTATCATTTTATTTTGAGGTGTTGTCAATATATTTATTAAGGGGGAGATATGAATTCATCATTCTATTAAAGCTGGACAAATAATAGATCCACGTATCTTCGTTGTCGTCCACGTCTGGAGACGCAAGATTTGTGGACAGCAATACTCGAGTAAGCGGTTTCTACCTCGTACCGAGTGTCGAGTTGGAACCACGTAGTTGGATAGCTATATTGTCTGACATCAAGTTGTGTTTGTTAATAGTACATTTGATCTCTGACATCGAAAGAATACCAAACTTTCTCTACAGTTTTGGAAAACCAAAGACAGAATTTGCACAGCCGTGCATGCTTGTGTCTTTTGGGTGGTTCAGGTTGGAGCTTACGTGCACGCTGAAAACTTGTCAAATATCTCAGCTTGGTTTAGCCTTCGTTTAACCTCCGATTACCTTTGTATATTTTCATTTCCCTCCAAAAAAAAAGGTCAATTTTGTGTAACAACATGAAGGGGAAAATGCATTTCTGAACCTCTGCAAGGTGCAAGAGCAAACTACTACACGTAACCATTCTACAGCTCATATCTGATATACACATGGTCATATGACTGAGATGACTCACATCTATCTCAATAACTGGGGGAAAAAACATGTAATGATGTGCACTGCTCCTGGGAGCTGAGCCAGAAGAGATCCTAATCTTTTCAGTTTTGTGTAGCCATCATGCAATTGTGTCCATGCCACTTCATCTTATCTTTTCTTTTCTTTTCTTTTTTGCTTGGTCGCACCATTGGTTGTTTGCAGGGCTACCACCCTGCAATATTAATGTCTGGCAAACACCGTCAGAGAAGAGAACGTCGCAGTTGAAGTGAAGCAATGAAGTTGAAAACTTAGGCCGTAACAACCAATAAAAACTACAGAAACTCCTAAAGAAGGTGCTTATATACTTTCTTCAATAATGATTTACATAATTTTTAAAGTATGATGAATAATTGATAAATATTAATTATATCTCTTCATTTACTTTAAAATTAGTTCTGCTCCTATTAAAGATGAAAATATAGAAGTACTACTCAGAGCAACTCCAAGAGATGGGCTAAATTTGATCCCCTATAATCTCATTTTAGGGGACATGCTAAAAAGTTAGGGATCAATATAACTCCTTTGCTCCAACAGTCATCCCCAAAAAAACCATGAATTGTGGTTAACTGAAATGATATACCACCAATAAAACCATGAATTCATACTTATACATTTGCTAATATTGCATAGGTAATGTCCAAGAAAATTGCATTTTTCTGTGGATTTAAGAAACTGTATTGAACTATCAGAAATCGTACACTTATGATTCTCCAACAAGAAAATGCCCAATCCATTAATCTACAATGAGTCAATCACCATTGATACATTCATACTAGCAATGCAAAGTGCAACTAGGAAGGCGAAGGAAATAGGAACATAGACCGCAATATCAGACCGCAATGCTTATTTTGCTCAGACATACTTTGCGAAGGAAATAGGAACATACTTTGCGAAGGAAATATCAGACCGCAATGCTGTCGGAGAGGCGTACGCGGCCGGCGAGGAGGCGCAGGCGGCCGGCGGAGAGGCGCAGGCGGCCGGCGGAGAGGCGCAGGGGCCGGCGGGGAGGCGCAGCGGCCGGCGGAGAGGCGTAGGCGGCCGGTGGAGAGGCGCAGCGGCCGGCGGAGAGGCGTAGGCGGCCGGTGGAGAGGCGCACGCAGCGGCCAGCGGAGAGGCGCAGGGGCCGGCGGGGAGGCGCAGGCGGCCGGCTGGGAGGCGCAGGCGGCGCCCGGCGGGGAGGCGCAGGCGGCCGGCGGGGAGGCGCACGCGGCGGCCGGCTGGGAGGCGCAGGCGGCCGGCGGGGAGGCGCAGGCGGCCAGCGGGGAGGCGCAGGCGGCTGGCAGAGAGGCGCAGCGGCCAGCGAAGGAAAAAATTGCAGAGAGGCGCAGCGGCCAGCGAAGGAAAAAATTGGGCGCGGATCGCTACTCGCGCGCGGGAACCGTGATTGGGGACGCGTGGGGTGAGACCATATTTGGCTCCGGTGAGGTGAGATATTGGGGGTGTTAAAATTTTTAATAGTGGTTTTGGGGATCTTTTGGAGAGGGTTTTTTTTCACTAATCACCAAAATTTGTTTTAAGGGATGTATTAGCCCATCTCTTGGAGTTGCTCTCAACTCATAATAAGACTTGAAAGAAACGACCTGTAGATAGGGTGGACCTATAGAGTATGCCGGGTGGGCCACGGCATACCTTGGCCCAACCGCACCGGCAGGTGGCGGGGGTCTGCCCGTTCTGCCTGCAGGAGCGACTGTCCCACCTCTCGACGTCCGCGTCGCTGCCGTCCGTCCTGCGGGGTGGCAAGGTAACGGAGGAGGAGGAGGAAGCGTCATCCTGCTCGGAGGCGTCCACCATGTACTCGTCCACGGAGGGGTCCAGCGGCGCGTCGTCGGCGTCAGGGTCTGCCACTCCGTGGGCGGCGGCATTCCACCACGAGATGAGGCGCGGCGCCGCAAGGGTGTCGCTGTTGATGAGGCACGAGCGGGTCGTGGCCGTGGACGGCGACGAGGTGATGGGCGTGGTGATGAGGAGGGAGAGGGCGAGGGCGAGGAGGACGAGCTTCTGGGCGAAGCTGCTGCATGTGACGTCTCGGGGAGGAGGCAAGAAGGACGGGTGCTCGTTGGCGCACTCCAAGACGCTCGGGCCCGAGAGGAGCACCGCGGCCAAGTGGATCCTATTCTGATCACGCCATGCATGCAGCTAGCAGTGATGCAGATTTGTGTGCCTATGTCGTTTAATTTGTTCTTGACATCTTCCTTGTTAGATCTAATTCTGTGTGGTATTTTTTTTGGTTCATTTCATTGTTGGTTTTGGTCTCTGGACTCTGGATGCCGAAGGGACAGACATCCTAGCTAATTAATATCAATATCTAATTAATATCAATGTTATGTACAGATTTCAAGCAAATAATTTACTTGATTGATATTCTTTGCCCCAGCCGAACGCGCCAATCAATCCAGTCCTGACGGTTCACCTACCGCACGCCACGCGCCGCCTCGATCCAGTGATCCCAGTCGTTCGCGTGTCACTGCGTGCCGGCTGCGGGCTGCCTGCCCCTGTGATTAGTGTTGAAGGAAGACTGGAAGACCACATCCAGTTTCGACTCACTTCCTTGAGGATGTTTATGAGAAAATGGAGTACTGTCTTGCTTTGGATTCTCCTGCATCAGGAGCATACTTCTCACAGCATGGAGAAAAGGTTTCATCCCTTACTCATTTCTCATTCTCAATAGAGTACATATCCTGCAACCATTGAAGCCTTGTGAGCATGTGACTATTACTGTTATGTCTGTATTTGTTAGACCATGTGACTAGGTTTAGAATATTTTGGTGATAAATAATTGACAATGATTAATTTGTTATGATGAATAATTGGTGATTTTGTTTAGCGATGTTATGCGAGTTGTGTCGTGTGTGCGGACTGATATTGGTCAAGTTGGGACGAACTTGTGCCGGAAGAATGTTCTTTGGTCTTTGCATGTGCAGGTTGAGCATGGAGGCGATCATGGTCGGTGACGAGGTGGACCGGAACTAGGATGGGGAGATCTAAGGTTCAGACGGTCAAGGAGGTCACGAGATGATCGGGCTCATGCTTGGGGCGCATAGAGATCAAAGGTGGATGACACGTGGAGAAGCTACGGGAGGTGCGGTCTTGGAGACTTTGACACGTGGCGCGTTAGAAAAGTCGTGAGTGTGAAAAACCCGTGTTAGGAAGGGTTTCGGATCCCTTGAAAATTAGTGGGCCAAAAGTCTAGTTGAGATAAAAAGGCCCAGGCCTAGTTGGATTAGGATTTTAAGGTCTAGTTGGAGTTGGATTAGGATTTTAAGTAGAGTTTGAAGAGGTGTTTTAGGGAGCTGTACATATATGTATAAAGGAGAACGCGTTTTTGGAACGGCGCGGTTCGGGCGAAGAAAAGGGCGTGCGGCAGTGTAATACGAGAAGAAACAAGACGGCGCACTGTGCTGATGGATGGATGAACAGTATACGTGTTTTTCAATAAAAGTTTGTGAGTTTTTTATTTCGCATCTATTATCATTTTTCTTGGTTTTTTTATTCCTATAGATTCTCCATTCATTGATGTATGTCTAGATATGTTTGTTGCTTACATGCATGAATTAGTTTTAATTAAAAATTGATTAGAAAATTAAAAAAACGTGCACATTCGCTGATTGGTCGGAAGTTTTCGCGCTATAGTACTTTTGCTGCAGTACGCTACAGTAACCGCTACAGTAAAATCAGGAAAAAAACTGTTTTGCTTTTTTATTTCTAGTTTTTTAATCAATTAAAAGACAGAAAATTTAAAATTTTTTAAAAAAGTTTCCGCTGTGTATTTCAATCATTCACCCCCTCTGATTGCTATCAACGATCCTACATTATTACTATATCTTGTAAATTTAATATCTGCACAGAAGATTCTATATTTAATATCTGTAACATACGAAAAATATGAATTTGATTTTCAGTTTACACAAATGAGATATAGTTGTGTTAATATTATCGCCAAAGTCCTCCCCATCCCGCACCTTGCGCTTCTTTTCCGCGGCACCACCATCGATGCCCAGACTCAACGTCAGGTTCATCTGCACCACCTACTCCTCCTCCGTCCAACTTAATCCTTGAATTTAAGACTTATCATATTATTTAGTGCCTGTATACCGAATTACGGTGCAAATTTTACAATTATTTACCGAATTGGCAAATGGTTTTACCGAATTGTATATGAAAATTTTAGTGCGACATACCCTTTGATAAAATTCTGGGTCCGCCACTGTCTATAGGGCCTACAGACTGTCGCCTTTCCTTGCAAGAATCCTCAACTCTGCATGCCTTGTGGAGTTTACTTATTGGCCCAGCAGTCAAGCAGGGAAGCTCACAGCTCCAACTCTGAAAAAGAGTAGATAGAAAACCAGTACAGGGGAGAGAAGAGGAGATGGCATTTCTAAGCCTACTTGCACGTCATGCAGTTTACCCAGGTACCTAACTTCGGTTCATTTCTTGGAAACATTATCATACTACTTTACTAGTACAGTTGTGCTTGTATACATGAGAGGAGTGTAACAGTGTACATGGGTGCAGCTGCAGGTAGGAGCACACAGACACAGTGCAGTGGCATCAAGGTGACAACACTCAGATCAGGGGGGGAGAGATCAAGATCAAGAAAGGATTTTGTTCTTAATGTTTCGTCGTTGCGAGAGCTCACCGCTTGCTCTCTGAAGACTCCTCCGTATGGCAAGTCAAAGAGGATCAATCCTAGAGATCTGTTCACCTTCTCCTACAGGTTTAACATTGAAATCCCCATGAGTGAAACTCCAGGGGTAGGTTGTGTGATATAAGTAGCCTCCAAGCTTGGTGATTTCACTTTACCCTTTCAGGTGATCTTATTCCCTGAGGTTCTTTATGCAGGCATCCATCGATGAGTACCTTCAGAACAGGCCCAGGATCGTTGGAGCTGTGTTTCCTGATCAGCGCAAACGTACCAAACTTAGTGATGTGAGCCCCCAATTTCTTTTCTTTAGTCTGAAGTTGTGAACTGAAATGAGGAAAACATGTTTTTTTTTAAGGGAGTGTCTATACAATATTTGACTGTTTTTAGGACAAAAACAGTCAAATTTTGAGCTGTTAGATGGAGATCCAACGCCCTAAATCATTTTTTTTGGAGGGGGTCATTTTTTTTGGAGGGAGGTTTGTATGGGTGGATCCGTTGGATGGAGATCTAACGCTTCAGATCAATCTGACTGTTTTTATCCTCAAAAACAGCCGAATGTTGTATAGCGGTACTCTTTTTTTAAAGAAACTTTTCGGTGATTTTTGTGTCATTTCACCGGCACTGAAGCCTAAAACGTCACAACAATCAGCCACAATTTTCTTGCCAGCAACCATCCCTTCTTTTTAAGGAAGAACTGCTTCAGGGCACCATCCATGTGAACAAAACACGTAAGCCTAACAAAGTACTACTGATCCATTGATCTTACAGGAAGAGTGGAGCGTTCAGCTCCTCCCCATCCAGTTCCTCTTCCTGTCGGCATACCCGGTGATCGTTATGCGCTTCGTCAGCAAGTCCAACGGGAAGGAGTACCCGCGCAACGTCCCCGTCCACGCCACGAGCCTCCTCCTGATGGAAGTGGTAATTGAGTCACTGACAATCCATTCCTCATTTCCGTCAGATTCAGACGTCTGAAATTCTGAACGTACGTACCGTCCCCTACTGTGCCGTACGCAGACGGACTACAAGCTGAACGGCCTGGACAGCAATGCCATGCCGTCGCATCTCGCCCTGACCGTCCGCGGCACGCTGTACCCACAGCGGGAGGGCAAGAAGAGCCTCAAGGGGCACGTCGAGATGAGCGTCGGCTTCAACCTCCCGCCGGTGCTCGCGCTGGTGCCGGAATGCATCATCAGAGGCGTCGGCGAGACGGTCGGCATTTTGGGCAGTCCTTGTGTAAAATCATCGTGTTTCCTTCTCAGGGCTAACGGGCGTTTTGATCTGTGATCATGGTGCAGGTGCTAAAGCAGCTAGCAGGGCAGATGAAGCAGGACATCGACACAGGCCTGGCAGCAGATTTCAAGAAGTACAGGAGGGAGAAGCTAACCGAAAATCGAACTTCACCCAGAAAATTTTGAGGACATGTGTGTTGAGAAACCTGGTCCTGGACCAGGAGCCTAGGCTCATGGTGGACACCTCATCAGTACACTATAAATAAGGACCCGTACCGACAGAATCTAGACTCATACAATTAAAAGCAATAAAGAAATATCAGGATTTCTCTCTACCTCTCTGTGTGTTTTCAATCTATTATTCTGTCTTCTGTAATTGAACTCGTTTCGCATTAAACAGAGGAATCGATCGGACTGATCGCCAGCGACGGTTCCTCAACACGTTATCAGCACGAGTTCGCTCCGGTGAATCGAAGATAATCATCGAAGCTCTAATAGATTGAATTATCTAGATTGCTCTAAATTCGCAGTTTCGCTTTCTAGATTAATTTTCTATGGTGCAAATCCGCTCTAATCTACCGCGAGCAGACTTGATGTCGCTGGCACAATGTCGATCGGTAGATTGCATACAGAGTAGATGTCGATTGCACTATAGATTGAAAAAGGGGGAAATTTGCACGGACGGCCCCATACGGCCGCCGCACGACAAGCTGCCACTGGCCCAACGCCGGCCGGCCACTCGACCACCCGAGGTCATCCCGTCGTGCGCGCTCGGCCCGCAGCCACGCGCCGCTTCAGCTTCTCCTCGTGTGCAGCGCCTGAAGACCGGCCGCCGCTCGTGGACCACGCCTGCATGCGCTGCCTCGGCGCTTCGGCTTCCCCGTGTGCCGCGCCCGAAGACCGACCGTCGCTCGAGGACCACGCTTGCATGCGCCGCCCCGACGCTTTGGCTTCCCCGTGTGCCGCGCCCGAAGACCAGCCGCCGTTCGTGGACCGCGCCTGCATGCGCCGCCCCGGCACTTCAGCTTCCCCATATGCCGTGCCCGAAGACCGATCGCCGCTCGAGGACCGCGCTTGCATGCGCTGTCCCGACGCTTCGGCTTCACCTCGGCCGCTGGCCCGAAGCCACGCCGCCGTGCTCGCCCGCACGCATCACCCCGAGCCAGTTCGACCCACGCAGCCGCATGGCCACCTCCGCTCGGTAGAGCCACCGCCGCCCCCCGCATGGGCTGCCGCCCCACACGAGGCCGCGCGCGCTCGGCTGAGACCGACGCTAGCACGACAACCGAAGCCAACCGCGCCGCCGCACGGCTTCCTGCTCAGTTTCTCTGCGCCCCGAGCGCCGCCGACCCGACCTCAGCCCAGCACGGGCCGCCGCCTCCCGCACGAGGCACCGCCGCCGCCACTCGGCTTCGGACAACGTCCGCCTTGCCGTCGGCCGCCACCTGAGATCCGCCCGCCACCGAGCTGGCCGATCCCCCCACTCCGCCGGCATCACCGGTTTGCCGACTTTAAGACGGTCGGGGAGTACAATTCTGTCTTGCACAGGATTTGTACCAATCTTCAACTCTGTGGCAAGCAAATCATAGATGAGCAGAAGATTGAAAAAACCCTATCCACCTTCCACCGCAATGTGGTTATGATTCAACTTAAAAAACTTTTCAAACATGACTTAGTAGTTGGCTTGAAAGATGTGAAGTTTGGAAAAAAATAGATTATGTAACGCTTGCTAAGCCGGAAAGCAAGTTGCAAATTCTTATCTTTCCAAAAGTATCATGTCAACTTTTAGGCCATTGGAGCTCTTGCATATAGATTTATTTGGGCCAACAACCTATTTGGTTATTGTAAATGATTACTCTAGATACAGATGAGTATTCTTCTTAAATGACAAAAACGAAGTCTCCAGCATTTTCAAAAGTTATTCAAAAAGGGTCCAAAATGAAGTTGATTTCAAAATAAAAAAAAATAGAAGTGACAATTGTTTCGAGTTGAAAAACACTAAAATTGAAGACTTTGGTGATAAATTTGGAATAAAATATGAACTTTCCACTACTTACACTTCGGAGCAAAATGGAGTTGTAAAGAGAAAAAATCGAACATTAATTGAATTGGTTAGGACAATGCTTGATGAATATAATACTTCTGATAATTTTTAAGCAGAAACTATTAACACCGCTTGTCATGCCATAAATCGTCTTTATTTGCATCGTCTTTTGAAAAAGATTTCCTATGAGCTCATTGGAAGAAGGCCGAATATTTCCTACTTTAGAGTATTTGAATGCAAATGCTATATCTTAAAAAGGGTCTTCGACTTTCTAAATTTCAAAGTCGATGTGACGAGAAATTTTTGCTTGCTTATTCTTCTAATAGCAAAGCTTATAGAGTCTTTAACAAAAATTCCGGTTTAGTTGAAGAATCATGTGATATTCAATTTGATAAAAATAATGGCTCTTAAGAAGAGCAAGAGAATTTGGATGATGTAGGTGATGGAAGACTAAGGCGAGCAATGGATAACCTTGTTCGAGAACCCTAAGTCTTTTCTAGGTTTTGATTCATAATGCGAATGATTTAACGATATTTTTTTGGGCAAATTAGTATATTTGGTGTTTAAAGATGTTTGCATATCTATTCCAATGATTCAATCCAAGAAAAACACCAAAGAATTTATTTCTTAATTCGCCCTAAACGGGTCAGAGAAAGCGGAACTATCGCTTGACATGCGCGGTACTTCCAATTTCTCTGATTAAAACAACAATTTCATTCCTTTATTTTTCAAACTTATTGAGAATGTTTCCTAGCTCATCCTTGATATCTTTTTCCTTTGTTTGAAGATGCCAAGGACAAGGAACGCTGGCCGCAAAATGTATATCAGGAACTTCACTCCCATGGCTCTCGGTCAATCTTCATCGCGAGCAAACCCTCTTGCAGCCCAAGTGCCTCCTCCTGCAACTCCAACCACCTCAAAATCTGCTCAAAAGACCAAAGAAGACAGAGGCATGGCAATAGCCTCTGACTAAGAGACAGAAACAGAACAGTAAAAGAGCTCACCTCTTGAACAGCCAGATGAGGATATGAATGATCGAGAAGGGCCTCAAATAGACCTCAGACAAATCATGGCTGAAGAGTATGCACGTTTGCGTCACAAAAAACAGTTTATGCTCCCTAATAATTCTATCAATCCAAGATTTCATACCAAATTTCAAGAGCAAGTGTATAAGCAGTTGTATGGTCCAAATAGACTCTTTGCAGATCACAAATATGTTGATTGTGACCACCTGAACTCAATCGACAAATATGATAGGACTTATAGGTAGTTTCAGATGACTGGAATACAAAATCTTGTGGCTCTCAAATCAGACTATAATAAAGATATAATCAGGCAGTTATATATATATATATATATATATATATATATATATATATATATATATATATATATATATATATATATATATATATATATATCTTTTGACTTCCAGCATATCTCATGGATGACTGGCTGCCAATCCTTGGACTCCAATAAGCACAAGTTTGAGCTGGCTCTAAGGACAGAGTCAAGTGCACATGAGAAGGTATATGACCGACCTGCACTTGAGCTCCCTGTCTTGTCTGAGTACTATGATCAGAGTACTAGATTTGTCCCAGGCAAGCTTGTTGGCCTCCTCCCTATTCCCAGCTTGGTAAACCGGATTATTAACCATACTTCTCTTCCCAAGAGTGGGAATTATAATGCCATAAGAGGCCATGCATGGAACTTAATTGACTATGTTATGCAAGGTAGCAAATTTGATGTGGTTGATCTTATTATCCGGGAAATAGCATCTTCCAAGAATGATATGATCAAAAGGATAAATTACGCTCCATACATCATGGCCTTGATCTTTCGGAAGATTAAATACCGTGGTGGTTTGGGCGGCGTCCACAAGGCTTACAAGCCTCGAGCAGAGCCTCCAATTCCTCCAGCTTTCCGTCCTCAAGCTCCACAGTAAGAAGAACCTGCAGTTGCACCACAAGAACAAGTCTCTCTCAGATATACTCGGTAATTCTCCAGATTCACGACACTCAGGCCGAGGCGTTCGCTTCTCTTTCCTCCAGAATGTACTCAATTGATGAGAGAGTCACTTATATTAAGAATGCCTTGGCTCGTCCTCCCTCCCTAGTCAGATTTGGCCACCGTCGCCATCGTGGCCCTTCTCCTCAAGGACCACAAGAATAACATTTTTGGTCATTTGATGCCAAAAGGGAAGAAGACAAGAAGAGGGAGAAGAGCACAAGAAAAGATAGAAGAAAGAAAATTGAAGAAGTATATCTATCTTAGCTACTATTTATGTGTCTTTACGATAAAATGAACTTGTGATGTAATGCACTTTTTGCTGAGAACATGCTTTATGTTATGTTGAACTTGAAGTTGTGGTCATTTTACACTTTGTGTTCATCTATGGTATACTTTACAACATTACAATTATCTATTCCCTCAAGTACAACAAACAGAGAAAACTCTGCCAATTTTTTTTCCAAAAAAAACTTTACATGTGTTTACAAAGTATCTTCACTTCTATATGCACATGCTCAGGGGGACCTTTCTTCGAATTGTTTTTAAGTCACGAAAGAATATACAACTCGTTTTCAAACAAGTGGTATATTTAAAACTTTATTTTTTCATATAATATTTGTATTATCATCAATTACCAAAAATGAGAGATTAAATCATCTAGGCCCCTAAAAATAGTTTTGGTAATTAATGACACTATTTGAATATGGGACTAACATGTTTACTGAGTATTTAAAAGGTTTAGTCCCTATAATAATTGTGAGATGCATACTAAAGGTCAACATGAAGATCAATGTGGCTCAAGACAAAGGTATAAACAGACTATGATCCCTTTTGGTTTTATCAATTTTAGGAGAAAGGGTGTAAGTTCGGATTATAGGATAGATGTACTATTAAGAGGGATCATAGCTAGTAACTTAATAGCATATTTTTGTGCCATTTGGATCAATTTAGAATCATGCATTCACTTAAAACTAAAATTGATAGCCAATCTGTGCTCTGTATGGATAATTGGAAGTACCGAAGTGTAAACGGCGGTACTTCCACTTTCCGGAAGTTTTGACAAAACAAGCAGTGCGTTTTTTCCAGATAGCACCCTTGAAATCACTTTGTCTCTCCAGAAAACGGAAGTACCGGAGTTTTAACGGCGGAACTACCGCAAAGCGGAGTACCGCAACCATTGAACGGTACTTCCGAATCACGGAAGCTCCGAAAATCTAAGTAGCATGTTTTTCTAGAAAGCGCCAACATTTGGCCTCAAAGCAAACGGAAGTACCACGCTGAAATTTTGGAACTTTCGAATATCGGAATTACCGCGATTACAACGGCGGTAGTACCGCATCGACTTTCAACAGCTAGTTCAGAAGCTCTAAAATAACCATTACTATTGTGTCAGAACAGGTACGATAGTACCGGCCGATGAATGGTGGTACTTGTGGTAACTGTTTTTAGAAGGCAAGAATTTTTAAAATCTTGCTAGTTTAAATTGTGGTAATTGTTTTTAGAAAGCAAGAATTTTTAGAATCTCCTATTCACCCACATTTAATCGGTTATCCTTGATCCTACTCCCTCAATCATGAGAGGCTACTGTTGGAGGAGTGGCCCCACCTTGGCCCAAACGGCCCACGACGCCAGCAAGATAAGTCGACAGCTTTATGGAAGCCCACAAAGCCAGGGAAATGGCATATGTACCCTAGAAGAATAGACTTAGATAGGGGTGTTTATGTAATTCAAAGTAGGAAAAAGACATGTGTATCCTTACAAAGATAGGGATATCTATGTAACTAAGCCCCCATGATTATAAATACATAACTAAGTGTGTCATGGGGAAAGGCAGAGCACTCTTTTTTAGCAAAAGATTAAATATCACCAACTTCCAAGACACTAGCACATAATCCTATTGACATCTTTAAGGTGTGTAAGGCTATAGGCAACCTCTCCACGGCCTTTCCGTAACCCCCTTCGTTTACTGTTTGGTGTGTAACCACAACACAAGGGATTTTGTACGTGTTTATTTGGAGTAAAACATATTCCATCATTGGTTGTTCCACGGGTTTATAGAGAAGTAAGAATAGAGCTGTCAAGTAGCTTTACAAATTGTTCCCAGCATGCCTAAAGCAAGACTATATGCTGGCTTACATCGTATAATATTTGTTTTTTTTTTACTTTAAGTTGGCATAAACCTATACCTTTTTCACCTGTTAAGTGTTGTACAATTGTTGACAATTTATCATATTATAGTGCTATTCCACTAAAACTCGTGAGGGTGAACATCTACGATATTTATGCATGCATGGTTTTGTTCCAAATTCCTATGTGAGGTCTTTTGTCAAAAAATTTAGGTTCTCAACATAATGGATGTCATCACCTTGCCCGGTTAATCTTGGTATTATCCTATAATTTAACTGCAGCCAAACATGGTTTTTTGCAACGCACAGCCACGCAGCTAGTACTAACTACTTATCAGTACTCCCTCTCTGATATCTTCAACAAGCATGTTAAACTTGGAGCCAGAGTACTTCGATTTAGTCCCAACTCCTGAACCCATTCCCTTTGAAAAAAGCATCCCAAGTTCCCTTTCAACTTCACTGCAGAAAATGGCAGATAACACCATGTTCATAATTTTCAGTTAAACGCACAAGTATGACAAACAACCTGTAACAGTAGCAAACCAATTCTCACCTGCGGCTCCTGCGGGTTTTCATTGTCCACAGATGATTATCTCTTCTAGCCAGCACATAGACTGGCTTTGAGTCTTCCCTCCATGGGTTTGTTTCAGTCATGAAAGCATGACCGGTTACTAAAATTTCAAACCTCCGTGTTAAAAAAAAAAACATCTACACGTAGTTCATCACACACACTATGTAGGAAATCATAAGAAGTCATTTTTAACGACTTAACCTTTTGGCAATTGGCATGATTGGTGAGAATGAGTGTTACCAAGCCATTTAACCACTGACTCTAGTTTGTGGTCCTACTGAAAGCAGCATAAGCATGACCATAGCAGACATGCCAGCCAATTCAGCACTTGATGCAAAGACAGCATTGCACTATCTAGGCCAAAACCTGACGAAATAACCGGGGATTGCAACAGTTAATAGTCGCGTACACACATGGTCATATCTTGGCACACCTCAACTATACATTCACAAAACACGATAGGCGTGCGTGAACGCACAAGCCCGATTCATCGCAACACGCAAGTATCACGTACACACAAAGATCACATCTTTGGACACTTTGGAGTTTGTACTATGCATTTCATCAAACACTACGCGCGCGCGCACCTAAACCCTACCAAGCCCCGTAATTTCGTGCTAATCAGTAATCACCAACCATTAAAGTTGGTAAACCCGTAGTGAAAAAACTAAAACCCTAAGCAAATCGAGCCAGAGAATACGGTCCAGGGAGAGGGCTAGAACATCTCACCGTCGTAGGCGAGGGAGTCGAGTGACTCCATGAGGTGGCGCCGCATGCCGTAGGCGCGTGAGGAGACGCGGCGCAGGAACTCGCCGGAGGCCCCGGGGATGCCGTCGCCCATCCCCATGGCCCTCTCCACCTCCTGCTCGTCGCCGTCGTCTCCCTCCGGAGACGGTGGAGGCGGAGGCCGGGACGAGGCGGCTGCCACGACCGCACGGCGGTGCGCGGCGGCGAGGCGGGGGCGCGGCGGTGGGAGGGAGAGGAGGAATGAGGTGAGGTTCCCGGCGAGGGTGGTGGTGGTCGCCGGCGGAGGGAGGGACGGCAAAGAAGCTGCCATTTTCCGAGGGATGTATAGCAGTATGGCACTGTAGCTTTATAGTGCCCAAAAGAGCCTACCGGGCTCTTTTTTCAGCCTCAAAAGTTGTTTTTTCATTTTTTTTAATTAGTTTTCAAATATATTATCTTTTTAAAATAGAGTCTATAAATTAATTATAGTGCACACTATAACAACTTCATTTATATCGAATAAAACTACATGCGAGTTTCTGTTACTCCATAATCTCTCTCAGAACAACTCAAAAGTTATAAACCACAGCTATAAGTCGAATCCAAAAAAATATGCCCTATAAGTCCAGGCTTCCGGGTTTTTGTACTGTAGCAGATGAAAATACATTGTAACTGCTATTAGTTTTTTCTACGTAATAAAAAAATTATGTCATTAAGGATGTTGCAAAGGAATAAGAGGGGAAATAAATAGCAAAAGGCAAAAAAAAATAATTGAAAAGCTAGAACCCAGAAGCAAAAGCTCATTGGAGCGGGATAGTCTCCATACGTCCTTTTTATACCTGTCGCTTTGCTATTGCTCGGTAGGAGTCTTGTCGAGCCGTGGTAGCTCGACAAGTCGATGATCTATCGAGCTGATGTAACGTGATAGGTGACAAGTACCGTCAATCATGGTTGACGAGCTCGAGGAGAGGCTAGATTTATAAAAACGAGCATTCAAAAATCAAATTTGGAAGAAAAAATGTTACAATACCATTTGCATGAACAGTTTGGAGAGTGGAACGTGGACACGGCAGCTCCAGTCTCGTGGTCGTGGAGATCTTTACTGCGATAGCTGGCCTAGGTTCAGCACGTTTCACACTCGGCTCAGTGCATGAGCGGCTGTGTTGGCTACAGTCCAGCCATGCGCGTTCCATTTTGGACCAGATTCTCGGCTAGCGGAGACGGCAAGTAAAAATACTTGTTCACATGTATGGCACTATAGCTTTGTAGTGCTCAAAAGAGCTTTTCAATCTAGGCTTCTGGCTTTTTTACAATGTGATAACTAAAAATACATTGTATCTATTGTTAGCTTTGTTCTATGTAATTAAATTTAAAAAATAAAAAAGTTATATCATCACGAACAATGTAAAAGAATAAAAGGGAAAAAGAAAAGATAAAAAGGCTCCAAAAAGGAAAAAAAAAGTTAGAAGCCAGAAGCATAAACTCATTGGAGCAAAGTAGTCTCTAGACGTCCTTTTTATATCTGTCGCTTTGTTGTTGCTCGGTAGGAATCTCCCGAGCCATGGTAGCTCGGCAAGTTGATGACATGCTGAGCTGCTGTAAGTGGTAAATAACACGTATCATCTGCCATAGTTCACGAGCCCGAGAAAAAAATTAGATTTGTAAAAATATGTTCGAAAGTCAAATTTAAATATTAGAAAAACATGAAAGCATCTCTTAAAAAAAATGTCTCAGTTTCATTATCATAAACAGTCGGAGGGTGGAACGTGGACACGGCAGCTCCAGTCCCGTAGTCGTGGAGATCTTTCGACGGCGGTGGGTGGCCTGGGTTCGGCTCGGTCGGGCTCGTGCCGTGTCACAACGCACGAGCGGCTTGAAACATCCCCAATTTTCAAAATTTTGAAAATTAATTGAATTCTCAAAATTTCTTGCAAATCCTAGTTCCTAAGCCTAATTCTCACTAATCCACACCCAAATCGCGCACGAATCTTGAAGCAATATCCTCCATCCACCCAATTTCGCGCGGTTACTGTGCATGACCGAAAAATCTTCCCCGCCGCCTACACCCTCCCGCCACCGCACCTCTTCCAGCTTCTTCCCGCGCCAGCACATGCCGCCAGCTTGCTGCCGCCTCCCACGTCGCCTCCCGCCCCTGCCCGAGTCTTGATGACTGCCCGGCTAGCTGCGCTGCCTCTCTCTCTCTCTGCGCTCCCTGCCCCGCCCCGGTGCCAACCGCCTCACAGCCTCTCTCAAAAACCCTGCACGCCTCTACTAGCTCCCGCAAGTGCCCACGAAGCTCCCCGACCCACCGAATTGAGCCGAAGACCGCCGGAGAGCCGCCGGTGCCAAAAACTCCCAAAGAACCCTAGTTCCAATCCTGGTACTCCGGCCGATTAAAATTCAATTGCTCGCTCCGGTAGCACCCCCAAGCTCCCAGAAACTCGCCCCAATCGCCGCCCTAGCTTCTCGAAGCTTCTCCTTCCCGGGCTCCAAGCGCCGCCTCGGAGCTTCTCCTCCTCACCGTGGCCAGCTCCGCACAAGTATTCACAACCCTAACCACCGCTCCCATGGTCTTGCCTCATCCCCAGATATGCTCAAAAGCCGACCTAATCGCCCCAAGAAGCCCCTAGTCGACCGCAATCCCAAAAATCACCGTGAGGAAGATGACCTCGCCGCCGGCGATTGCCGCCCCCGCCGGGCCCGCAAACACTAAAAATGGAACCATGGCATCGTGCCGAATCCAACCATACCCTTGGTGTGCGTCGCGGTTCGTCGTAGCTCCACTGGCCGCCATCACCTCCGTCCTCTGTCCCTGCGCGCGCGTGCGGGCCGAAGGAGGAAGAGGAACAGTGCGCGAGCACTGTTCCCCCGACCGCACTGTGCCGACTTGGCTGGACCCAGCCAGCTCGCCCGCGCCCGACCGAGCCAGACTGACCGGGTTGCGCCGAACCGCATAGACCGGACCCGATGAACAGTACACCGAGCCCAATGAATAGTGACCGACCCAAAGTCCAAAAATTGATGTTTATACTCCCCAGATCCGTTTCGAGCCCGCCAACCCAAATATCAAGTCCAATTCCCCATATAGCCCTCCTATAAACCTAAAAACTCAATTTAGTGAAGTTTCCAGAATGTCTTTATTCTTTTGAATTTTATTATTTTATTATTCCTAGCTCATTTTTCGTCGAGCGTGGAATTAAATTGATTTTCTTTATTTTGCGCTAGCACGTGACATCGTGGATCAGCTGATTCAAGAATACGAAGCTTCAGATCAAGATCAAGGCCCAGAAATCAAAGAATATGAAATTGTCGAAATCATAAGTCCGCAAGGCAAGTCACATATTTTTGATCATATTGAATCCCATTAAATTACATTATTTATTTAATGTATTTGCATTATTGATAGTTGCGAACTGATAATTGCTTAAAACAAAGAATTAGAATGGCATGCTATCTAGATAATCCTACTACTGAAAAATAGCCCTGTTTACCTTGATGGCTATATTCACCTTGACAACCTTAGTAAGAAATAATATATGATATCAAAGTAACCATGATCGCCTCATACAACAATTTTGTACTACTAAGGTGTTGGCCGCAGGCCGGTAGGATTTGCAAACTGATACTAAGGTAAAGGTGTGCTGTGGGAAATCACGTGGTGATCTACGCCCACGACTTTACCTTAGGGAATTGAGACTGGGAAGGGTGTGCTGTGGGAAATCATGCGGTGATCTACGCCCACGACCTTACCCGAGTGAGAGGCTGGTATGGATGGGTGGTGGTAGTGCCAGTGGGCACAGAGGGAGACGTGGTTGGATGCCTCAGGTGAAAAATGTAAGGACGAGAACCTTGTGCCAAGTAAAAGACATAGTCAACGCTCAGGCCACAGGAGTTGACTTGTCAACACTGGTCTAGTAGCTGCTCCATTCAATTGAAACTCTACAGGCTGTGACGACAGGTAGACGAGGAGTTAGGTATGCTGCGGGTACCTAACAACGGTAGTATTCACTCACAAGCGGCTAGAGAAGAGTATGTGCGCAATTGTAGCCGTGACTGAGTGATGCTATCGGGTAGAGTCTATATAAAGAATGGAGCAGTGAACCGACCTGGCTTTCTTAACTCTGTCGCGGGAGTTAAGGGATCGTGTGGGTAAAGTTGAGCAACTCTGCAGAGTGTAATAAATGGTATTCGAATACGCCGTGCTTCCGGTTAATGAAGCTGTGTTAATTGGGTGATTCCAACAATGAGGCATAAGTAGGATTTGAGATGATTTAATGTGATAAGTGATGAACTGAATTTGTTAATGAAAACCCCCTGATCTTAGGAGCAATTGTTTTAAGTTTTACTTTATTGCAAATAAAACTGCATCCACCTCATAATAAAACCACTATACACCCTCCACCCGAGAACCCTGGCAATTAGTTATATAGTATTTCCACATGTGATTTGCTGAGTACGGGGTGGGAGTACTCAGGCTTGCCGAATTTTCCCCCAACAGATACCAGAAGAAAAAGGAAGCAATTCAAGATTTCGCATTAGGGTTACGACCGCACTCAAGCGTTCCTGAGGAAGCAATTCAAGATTTCGCATTAGGGTTACGACCGCACTCAAGCGTTCCTGTGGAGTTTTCTTCGGCTCTTTTGTATGTAAGTTAAATTTTGGGCTTGAATGCCCTTATTGTCGTTAAAGCTGGCCATTAGGTCTTACTTTAATCCAATTAACTCTTTTTAAATGGCTTATAAGCAGGCATGATACACTGTTAAACCGCAACAGAACTCCTGGGCTGTTGCAGGTCGTACGACGTCCCTGGTCCCAAAAATTGGGGGCGTTACACGGCTGTGCGTTGGCTAGTCCAGCCATGCGCGTTCCGTTTTGGACCGGTTTCTCGGCTGGCGTAGACGGCAAGTAAAATTAGTGCGTGGTTAGCTTAGCTTGTGTGTGTGTGTGACCGTTTGATCGGTGTTTATTAGACCTAAATTTTTTAGTAACTTTTATTTTTAGCGTGTGTTGTCGTACTAAATTTGGTAGCCCAAGCAAAAAGGACATCGCATAAGTCTCATAGTTGCAACAAGGGTTTACATATAAAGATGAAGCAATATCTCAATTGCACATTCTAAGAGACATTGAAGATCACGGTATCTTCAGTGGCTGAGAAACATGGGTATTAGGTGGGTTCTTTGAGTTGTGGCTTATAGTTTTTGACTTATAATTTTTAAATTTTGATTATTCGTAAGAGAGATTATGAAGAGAACATAATTATATGTAATTGTAGCTGGTACAGTTAAAGTTAGTATAGTGTATACTACAATCGACTAGTAAATCTTGTTTAGAAATCGCGTCATTTAAAAATAAGTTATTGTAACATGGTACATAAACCATAAACTATAAACAGATTCAAACCCACTCAATGACGCAGTGAGGCGAGAGAAACCTCCTATGTTTTCACCTGGTTCCTATCGATATTTCTATAAGAATCATAAATCTGTAAAGATATAATTGGTTTCTAATGATAGAAATCGAGAGACTAGGCCTTTCGTACGCTTAAAAGAAAATCTGTGAAGATTTGAAAGGAATTGACCGATAGGTTTTTAGTTTTGTACCCGCCCTGAACAGAGAAACTAAGCAACATCCAGAGAAACAAGGACATATGCAAAATTGTTAATTATTTAGTCGAGGATGTTATCAAGCTGGATCACGTATATCCACACAGTGAATTTACATGACAAATGAAGACATAATCGATCTAACCGAACTAGTGGTAAGTTTGGCCCAACACCGAGCACTGGGCTGAGAACGCGCAATCAAGCCCGGTCAGGGTGCGTCCCCATGGCCCATAACACTAACTATCCAGCAAACAAGCTGGATCACGTAGATCCAAACAGTAGATTTGCCAGACAAATAAAAATATAGGGCAGGTATTTTTAGACTGATGGCGTGGTTTTTCATAGTAATTAGTTTTTAAATTTTTTTTAAGATGGGATCTATAAATTAATTATAGTAGACATTGTCCCGACTTCATCCAGATCGACCAAAATCACACGTAAGTATCTCTATCTTTATACTGTCTTATGAATAGTCAGAATCTAAAATTTTAAACAAAAAAAATCATAAAATCACAGTATAAAAACTCCACCCATAATCGTTCGTGTCATGGCCGCTGCGCGGGCATACTACTTAAACGAATAATTTATACCTATTTATCACTTTTGGTATACTTAAATACTAATTTTAAGATACTTCAATACGACTTGATTGAAAAATTTTCATTGAAACTCTTTTTTTCGTTATATACATTTTTTCATGTATAAAAAGAATACATACACAAATTATGCTATATAAAAAATGTACTTTAATGAAAGTTTTTATGGAACCCACTTTGAGTATCTTATAATTATTATTAGAGCATGCTCAAATAGACAAAAAGATATAACAACACCATTAAACGAGTATATTAGAAGTGGAAGTATCTACTCTTAAGAGTATAGAACATTTTCATATATATATATATATATATACACACACACACACACACTCCCGGGTGTAATTACACCCTATGTCGTATCTCACAACGTAGGGAGCATCTCGCGTAACGAGGAGTATGTACATGTAGTATACGAGTATTTAAGACTATATAGGTGGTATGAACAATTTTTCAGATGTGGTATGTACATTTTTTTCAACATACTCCTTTTTATGTACGTATATAAAGATATTTACAAAATAGGCTAAAAACTATGGGCTCCCTTGCAATTTTTCCGTGTGGTTCCAGGGGCGGAGCCAGGATCCAGACAAAGGGGGGGTCGACCCGCCAAGGCGCCGGCGTCATAGGTCCTGGGCGCCGTGTGTCGGCAAAAATTAGACATACACATATATAATTAAACATACGCATATATATTGTCATATAAATTCAATCATAACACATATGGCAAAATAATGTAGCATACGTCTAGCATACTGAAAAGACTCTCTCAGTGGTCGCTGTTGATACTGGAAGAGTTATGATTAATCTTAGCAATCTATCGACCATTGGATAAATAGAATTTTTACCTAATCTCACTAGTCCCTTTGTTAGATCAGCAAGTGATGGCAATGTACTTAGCTCTAGATGGTTGCATACATCAAGTTGAAAATGTGGTAGTTGACAGTTGACACTCCAATTGAGCTTGATCTTGACTTGAAAAATCAGCGGGATAGTACTTTTCCACCAGAGTACTTATCTTTGAAATGTCAAACCATCTTTTCTTGGATCTAGTGAGGCACAAAGTGATAGAAGCTCTGTTGCTTGAGAACTGAATCGATCTTCTAACTCAATCAATTGTTGGTCGACCGCAACATTAAACACATCTATTTTATAATGGTGAAGAGTGGTGGTATTATCATTTTTGTTCCGAGATTTGGTCACATCCACACACCTACAAATTGCGACATGTAGTTAAACAAGTTAGATATGTACCATAAGAATAAAAAATATGTATTTGTGCTCATATTAAAAAACTGAAGGTAAGATAATAACTTACTTGCGATTTAAATCCGAAATCTCAATCTCGTGCTTGTCACAAAAGGCTTTCACCTCCTCAAGAAGTGGTTCCCAGCCATCATTTCTCAAGTCACTAAGCAATGATTTTGTGTTAGAAATACAGGGGCCTAATTGACTAATTAACTGTGTTGAAAGGTGATTAAGAGATCCTATTAATGCATTTGGTGGACCATTAGGGGGGGCCAGGCCCCTGCCCGCCCCCCCTTGTCTCCGCCCCTGTGTGGTTCACATTAGAATATCTTATAATTAGTATATGAGTATACCTAAAGTGATAAAGGAGTATTTCAAATTTATTTAGGTGGTATATTAGAGGTGGGTGTAATTACACCCGGGAGTAAAAGGTATTTTTCATATATATATATATATATATATATATATATATATATATATATATATATATATATATATATATATATATATCGCATCACACGGCCAACCCATCGGGCCACGTGCTGCCTCCCGCCTTGGCAACGGCAACGGCCAACGGCCCATCCGCGCGCGTCCAACGTACGCCGGAACCAAAAGAAAGCCGATCGAAGCGACTAGACCCAGCTTGTCACCCGAGCCGATCACCCCAACCAATGCTGCGCAGCGTGCGTGCCGACCGGACGACGTGTTGCGGCAACGTGCCACCTTAGCCGGACACCCGTCGCGCCACCACCCGCCTCGCCGGAGCCAACCGCTCCACGCGTCCAAACCCCTCTTGCCCATAAAACCCCGCGCCCCCAAAACGCCAACCCGACCACTCAACTCCGCTGCTCGCTCGCATCTTCTTGGCACCCATCCAGACTTGGTCGAAGTACCCGAGTAGCACACGGCTGATCGCTTGGAACGAGCCAATGGCAGCCATGTCGCGGTCGAAGAGGCTCGCAGCCCCCGTGCTGCTGCTATTGTTGCTGCTTGCGGTGGCATCCGCGGCCGCGGCGGGCGCGGGGACGAAGACTGACGCCGGCACGGAGGCCGCGAGCAAGGAGGACGAGTCGTGGACGGAATGGGTCAAGGACAAGATCTCCGAGGGGCTCGGGCTGAAGCACCCTGTCAACGACGTCGACGAGGAGGCGGCCGCGCGCAAGGCCGGCCACACCGTCAAGTCCGCCCAGCACACCGCCTCCGGTACGTGAGCCACCCGCACACCGTGCGCGCGCGGCACCTTTTCTCATGTGAGCGATACTGACACTAATGCGCGGCATGTGCGTGTGCGTGTATGCAGAGGCGGGGAGGCAGGCGAGCAAGAAGGCGGGAGACGCGAAGGAGGCTGCGGCCACGGGTGCGTCCGACAAGGCGGGGCAAGCCAAGGACAAGACGGAGGAGGCGGTGAAGGGCACGGCCGGCGAGGCGTCCAAGAGAGCGGAGCAGGCCAAGCAAAAGACCAAGGAGGCGGCAGAGGCGGCCAGCGAGAGGGGCGCCGAGGCGCACAAGCGGGCGAAGCAGGGCAAGTCCAAGGCCGAGGAGAAGGCCAGCGAGGGCTACGAGACCGCCAAGCACAAGGCCGGCGAGGGGTATGAGACGCTGCGGCACTCCAAGGACGCCGCCGCGGAGAAGGCGGGCGCGGCGAAGAACGCGGCATGGGAGAAGGCAGGGGCCGCCAAGGACGCGGTGTGGGAGAACGCGCAGGCGGCCGGCGAGGAGGTGCAGCAGTCCAAGGAGGCGGCCAAGGGGAAGGCCGGGGGGGCGAAGGATGCCGCGTGGGAGAAAGCCGAGGCCGCGAAGGATGCCGCGTGGGAGAAAACGGAGGCGGCCGGCGAGAAGCTGCAGCAGTCCAAGGAGGCCGCCAAGGGGAAGGCCAGCGACGGGTACGAGGCGGCCAAGGGGAAGGCCAACGAGGGGTACGAGAAGGTGAAGGAGAAGGCGACGGAGACCTCGGACGCGGCCAAGGAGAAGCTGGAGGAGGTGAAGGAGAGGGTGACCGGCGCCGACGTCGACAAGGAGAGGCACCGGAGGGACGACGAGCTGTGAGCGAGCCGGCGGGCGTTCGATCCCTCTCGGCATAGTTGTTGTTAATGTCGTTTGTCAGTGTGTTGCTCTAGTTTTTTACACGGTCCTGTTTGCCCTACCACGATGCTGTTTCTTCGTTGTACAATAATGTGATCATCTTTAGAGAACTTTGCACGAGAAAATTTGCCCCCCCCCCCCCCCCCCCCCCGAAACTATACTAAAAACTGGAACAGTGATGGTACATGATTAACACAAATAGTACAAAGAAGTCTCTCTTCAAATCTAATTGAAAAGAGATGTATTACTACCAGCATTACGATAGACGATGCACACTAGCTCCAAGCTAGAATGGGACGCTACAACTACGTACATCTTCCTTAAATCTAATTGAGGACCTGCATTTACATACAGTGTGAGATTACCAGTTTATGAACATATAGTATGCAGCAGAAGCAGCATGCTTCAGACGAGCAATGGTGCTTCCAGTGCCGCAGCAGCAGCGGCTCTTGGGGTGGTGTCCTGCGGTCTCAAGTGTGGAGGTGACCAGCAGGGAGAGGACGGCGAAACACGAGGGGATCAAGCCTGTCCCGTACCTACTGACCGTGTTCAGCCCCCTCGTCTCACCGCAGCTCATCGTGTATGCAGCGAAGGACATGATATTGCAACTGATTAGTTCCTCATCGCTGCAGTAATTCCAGCAGCAAATCACATAAAAAAATGAAACTTCTTATCCTGGGATCATATCAGTTTTGGTATATAGTTGTAAAGGGTTGCTACTATTCTGGATCATTTCGTTTGTACCTTCGTATGATTCGAGGACGAACAAAGCGATTCCACATGAGATCTTGTCCAAGAAGCTCAGTGAGCCGTAGACGAAAGCGCAGCCGTTCAAGTCCTCTCCTACCAACGCACTCTCCAGCCAAACTGTTGTGACCTGTTCAGAACACACAAAGCATAAGCAAGATCACAACAAGCAGCACCAAATCAGATCACCCACAAGTGCTAAGTGCAGTGACTATATTTACCATAGCGAGAGCGTTCGCAACGCCGAAGACCATGGCAAGAGGGACATCAGGTTGTGCATCCGGCTCGGGAGGACGAAGACTGCGGCGCCGGAGATCACCCAGAGTATCGCCCCGATGGTGAGAAGCGACTTCAGGCGACGGCTGTTCCATTTGATCTCCTGCATTTGTAGTGGATGCAAAAATGTGTGAGGGTTGCAACTTTCCATGTGAAAATGTGGAAAAGTGTTACTACAAGAGTAGGACCTGCAGGACAACGGACACAGAGAAGCTGCAGCAGAATATGATGGCTGGTATCTGCAAAGAGAGGTCAGAGATCAGGGTGTAAGGAAGCAAAGGTACTTCTCAACAATGGTTGGTGCCTGCCAGCCTATGCACAAGTTGTAGCTAATGAACTGAACAACTAACAATTGCTTTTGAGTATTCGTTCATTCTCAAATCTCTGGTGACATAGAACGCGATGAGCGACTGAAAACAACAACAGAAAAAAAAGAGCATATATGAGAGCATATCAGGAAAAACAATACGCCATAACTAATTCAGGTTAGTCATTTGGATACTTAAGCAAGAGTCTTTGAAAAAAGAATTATGCACAAAGCATGTTGTGATAAGCCTAATTTGTTACAAACAGATTTAGACAAAGAAAAGATTATTGCAAAGCGTATGACTTTCTCCTTTGACAAAAGTTATTGTTTGACGCGAGAAATCGCTCTCGGTATTTCTTGCCTCAGGGTATAAGATGCGGGTGTGCCAGTGTACTAAAGCACACAAAGATAAATAAACACAAAGAAAGGAAAAACATGTATTTTATTCATTCATTTGAGAATAACAAAAATACAAGTTCTTTTTACATGATTACGCTCAGTAGCATGCTATGCATAGTAGACCTGACTTAGACGATGTGGTGTTCTGGTTCCTGAGGCCTTGAAAGGCTCCTAGTTAATTACATCCGCAGGGCGAACCCATGAGATACCTCCGATTAAGCTGCGCATTGATCGTCATCTTTGGTCTTCGCTTTACATTCTCCATACATATGATGAATGATTGATATGAATGTGGGTGTTAGCGTTATCAATAACTTCGTCAATCTATGGAGCTGTTAATAGCATAGTCTTTGCACCGACTACGCCCGCCTATGTTGTTCGACGTCATCTAGCAACACAAGAGAATGGGGTGATTAAGAGTGTGTATGGGTCGCGTCAAGCATGATCGATCTGACGATAATGGCAGCAAAAATCGATGTCATGGACATATTGGTAGTCGAGAGTCATCATGGTCGAGATACATCGGACGTTGTCCATAGTTGAAAGCCAACGTGGTCGAAACCCATCCGGAGTCATTCGTAGCTTTTAGCTTAGGCTTTTTCAGAAGCTGAAATAAACAGGACGACTTCTCCAAACGTCTCGAAGCAGCTTCTTTAAATGGCTTCCCAAGTCTAAAGCTATGTGCGTCATCCGTGTCAGCAACTCCATCCACCACCATCTCGAAAAGAACAGATAAAAGCCATCAACCACAGCCAAAAGTCATATGATGCCACCCAAAAAACAGGGTCTAAAGCCAGTCATGCACTAGTCCTCGCGAACCGATGTAAAAAAGAGCTTGCTGGTAGCTTTTAGCTTTGGTTTTGAATAGTAGTGGTTGATGAATAGTGATGGCTTATAGAAGCTAGGGTGTTTGACTGTTCGTATAGGCTTATGCTTGATAAATAGTAGTGGCTAATAGCTGAGTGCTTTATGTAAGAAAGAGAGATGACAACTAACGGATTTGAGATATAACAAAATACGTAGTGCATTACAACATGGTAAAGCACAAAGTACAGGAATACAACATACACACTTACAACATTTGAAATTGTAACCCATCCTACCAAACCACTCGCGATGCTATCTCGGAGCATGCCCATAGGCCTATCCAGGGGCGGATCTAGGATTTCACATCAATGATGTCATGGGCCGTCGGCCAACGGGCCGAGCATTATCCAAATAAAAGGTTGTGGGCTGTTTTTAGAGAGACATTGATGTCACATAGCAGGCTGGGATGCTGTCATCTGTTAGACTCTAAACAAGATCACTAGAAGTAGATCTGGAAGGGTAGACT
This sequence comes from Dendrocalamus latiflorus, assembly GCA_017311315.1. Lineage (NCBI taxonomy): Eukaryota > Viridiplantae > Streptophyta > Magnoliopsida > Poales > Poaceae > Dendrocalamus > Dendrocalamus latiflorus. Next base: position 5,483,477 of record CM029652.1, on the reverse strand, counting down.
AGCTATTCGGTATGAACAAAGGGTAATGCTAGTAGATCTAAAAGAACAGAGAGTAAAGAGAAGGGGGTTTGGTGTTACCGACCATCCGTGGTCTTGGTTGCGGGTGCAGAGGCGTCCGCCATGGAGTCGGTGGAGTCGGGAGACGTCGGTGGTGAAGTCCGGTGGTGGCGCCGTCCAGGGGCGGCGTGGCAGTGGTGCTTCCCGTCACTGGCTGCGCCCCCTCGAGATCGGGTTAGGGTTTTGTCGGTGGGGCAGTACGGCTCCGTTCAACCTCGTGAAATGAGCCGCCGGCCCCCACCTGTATTTATAGCACAGTGTGACAGGGGCCCACCAACCATTAGGGTTGGGCGCCCCCGATCAGGGCGCGAGCTCAAGGCCTAGGTGGCCGTTGGGCCAACCCTGGGGTGGAGATCATCCTAACATTCTCCCCCTTGATCTCAACTTATACTTAAACTCTATACTTGTCACTCATTGCTTTTCTCATTCCATCACAGATCAGTGCATAGAGCGTGCCTCATCGTCACGGTCTTATGCCATTGGATTGAACAGCCACAATGCACTTCTCTGTTTTGAAATGTACTCTCAACTGGGCCCTTATTGTCCAGGAATCATAGGCTTTCCCGTAAACCCATGCCGGCTAAGTGTTCTCTGAACACATTGGGCAGTAAGCCTTTTGTGAGCGGATCCGCAAGCATCTTTTCTGTCCTTATATGCTCAAGATTGATTATATGATCCCGGACTTTATCTTTCACAACATAGTACTTTATGTCAATGTGTTTGGCAGCACCACTTGACTTATTGTTGTGGGCATACATTACTGCGGGTTCATTATCGCAGTACAACTTAAGTGGTCTATTGATGTCGTCAACCACTTTTAAACCGGGTATGAACTTCTTTAGCCAGTTCACCTGCCCCGTAGCCTCATAACATGCTACAAACTCGGTATACATTGTGGACGATGTAGTGACGGTTTGCTTTGAGCTTTTCCACGATATAGCTCCTCCAGCGAGAGTGAACACATATCCAGATGTCGACTTTCTATCATCTCCCGCATAATCAGAATCTGTATACCCCACTATATGGAGTGAATCTGATCTTCTGTATGTCATCATGAGGCCTTTTGTTCCTTGCAAATAACGCAAGACTTTCTTTACTAATTTCCAATGTTCTAATCCAGGATTGCTCTGGAATCTGCCAAGTAACCCGGTAACAAATGCTAAGTCAGGGCGCGTGCACACTTGAGCATACTGCAAGCTTCCGACAGCTGAAGCATATGGAACCGCTTTCATTTGATCGATCTCATATTGGTTCCTGGGGCATTGGAATTCCCCATACCTGTCGCCCTTGACTATAGGAGCAGATGAAGGCTTACAATTTTGCATACTATATTTCTTTAGAACCTTTTCTAAGTATGCCTTTTGAGATAAACCTAAAAACCCCTTAGTTCTATCTCGGTGAATCTCTATTCCTAGTACGAACGAAGCGTCACCAAGATCCTTCATATCAAAATTCGAGGACAAGAACTTCTTTGTCTCCAGTAATAGGCTAACATCACTACTAGCAAGTAAGATGTCATCCACATACAGGATTAGGAAAATGTATTTCCCATTCTTAAACTTTGCATAAACGCAATTGTCCTCTACATTCTCCTTGAACCCAAAACTTCTTATTGTACTATCAAACTTCAAGTACCACTGCCTTGATGCTTGTTTCAATCCGTAAATGGATTTCTTCAGCCGGCATCCCATACGTTCTTTTCCTTCCACAACAAAACCTTTCGGTTGTGCCATGTAAACATTTTCCTCCAAATCCCCATTTAGGAACGCCGTCTTTACATCCATCTGATGCAATTCTAAATCATAATGAGCTACAAGCGCCATTATTATTCTAAAAGAATCTTTACACGAGACTGGAGAAAATATCTCATTGTAATCTATGCCTTCTCTTTGCGTAAAGCCCTTTGCCACAAGTCGCGCTTTAAATCTTTCTATATTCCCTCTAGAGTCATGTTTGGTTTTGTAGACCCATTTACAGCCTACTGTCTTGGCTCCTTTAGGAATAGTTTCTAAGTCCCAAACACCGTTGGTGCTCATTGACTTCATTTCATCCTGCATAGCTTCAAGCCACTTGGATGAATGAGCGCTTCTCATGGCTTCTTCAAAAGAGGTGGGATCACCCTCCATTTGAAATTCCTCAGTTTCATAGACTTCGTAATCATTAGGGATAGCTGATCTTCTGGCTCTTTGAGACCTTCTGAGTCCCTCGCTATTTGATGCTTGTTCTGTGTGAGGCTGTTGTTGCTCTTCCTCTTGGGTGACAATGGGTTCTATGGGATCCTGAAGGACAGGTTCCTCATGTTCACTCATCGTTTCCACAGGAGAACTAACAACAGGTGCTGTCACTACAGTGTCTGGCACTGTTGGTGTAGCAACAACAGGTAGCGTGAAAAATGGTTCCTGAACCATTGGAGTGGGCACATGTACCCGCTTTTCCTCTAGGTTAATTTCTCGCGCTACTCTGCTCCCCCTGATCATCTCTTCCTCCAAGAAGACAGCGTGTCTTGTTTCTACAAACTTCGTATGTCTGTCAGGACAATAGAAGCGATAACCCTTCGATTTTTCTGGATAGCCAATAAAATGGCAGCTGACTGTCTTGGGGTCTAGCTTCCCTATGTTTGGGTTAAAAACTTTAGCCTCAGCAGGACAACCCCACACACGTAAATAGTTAAGTGAGGGTTCTCTTCCTGTCCACAACTCATACGGTGTTTTGGGTACCGACTTGCTTGGTACTCGATTAAGAATATGAATGGCGGTTTTTAACGCCTCCATCCATAAACTTATCGGTAGCGTGGAGTAACTTATCATACTTCTCACCATATCCATTAAGGTACGGTTGCGTCTTTCAGCCACTCCATTCTGCTGAGGTTCGCCCGGTGTAGAGTACTGGGCAACTATGCCATTTTCGTGTAAGAACCTTGCAAAAGGTCCAGGAACTTGGCCATACGGGGTGTGCCGACCGTAGTACTCCCCCCCACGGTCAGATCTTACTATCTTAATCTTTAAATTGTGCTGATTTTCTACTTCAGCCTTAAATATTTTAAATTTATCCAATGCTTCTGTTCTTTCTTTAATTGGATAAATATAGCCATAACGCGAATAGTCATCTGTGAATGTTATAAATAAATCATAACCATCCACACTTTTCACAGGAAATGGACCACAGATATCTGTGTGAATTATTTCTAAATTTCCTGCACTTCGTTTGGCGTCTTTCTTTATTTTCTTAACATATTTTCCTTTTATGCAATCAATACATTGTTCTAAATCTGAAAATTCTAATGGCGGAAGAAGTGTTTTCTTAATCAATTGTTCTATTCTCCCCCTCGAAATATGGCCTAAACGACAATGCCATAATTTCGACGATACATCATGATTTATCTTCCGCTTTTTACTTACATTCATAGACGAAGAGGTATTCTCATTCTCAATAGTCACATGATTCACATTCTCAGAAAGTGATAATAAATAAAGCTTGTCTTGTCGGAAGGCAAGACCAAACCTAAATACAAAATCATCATCATCTAATCTCGACACACTTATTAAGTTTCTGCGCAAAGAGGGTACATAAAGAACGTCTGAAAGCCTAAATACAAAACCATCATGAAATTCTAAAGAGAGATCTCCAATGGCCTCGACTTCGGCTTCAATTCCATTCGCAACTTTAATTGTTCTTTCTCCTCTTTGTAGGGTCCTCCTCGTATGGAATCCCTGTAATGAATTAGCTAGAGATGGCAACGGGTACCCGAAACCCGAGTACCCGATGGGTTTTACCCGATAAGGAGGCGGGTATGGAAAGATATCTTCACCCGCGGGTATGCTAATGGGCAAAAATCTCTACCCATCGGGTATGCGGGTGCGGGTGCGGGTGTATACTACCCGTACCCGCATACCCGCGGGTAAAATATACCCGGCCGGGTGTATATTAGATATAGCAACAGGTACATATACCTGTGGCCCGTATATATATATTCGAAACGAAGCCGATGGAAATACCCGCACTCGTATATACCTGTGCCCCGTATATACCCTTATCAATTCGGGTATGGGTTACCCGTCGGGTATAAATACCCGTGCGGGTGCGGGTATGGGTAAGTTTCTATACCCGTGTGCGGGTACGGGTATTGTAGCGGGTGCGGGTGCGGGTATCGGGTACGGGTATGGTTTGGCTATACCCGACGGGTATTTACCCGTTGCCATCTCTAGAATTAGCAACATGAATAGTTGCACCTGAGTCAATCCACCAAGTAGATTTTTCATAACTTAAATACAAGGATTCATCTATAAATGTAATGACATCCTTACCATTCTTCAACAGATGCTTCAGGAACTCTGGGCAATCCCTCTGATAGTGCCCTGCCTTCTTCTTACAAAATTTACAGGTGTCTTTGTCTACTGTAAATTGGTTGGGCTTATGAAACTGGGGAACCTTTCCCTGTGACTTAGAAGAGGAGCTACTATCCCACTGAGGTTTCCCTTGTGGTTTGGCATTAAAGTTCTTTCTTTTGTTGTTCTTCACAAGGTTTGCAGAGTCACCCTGTGAGGTTTTAAGCCTCTCCTCTTCTTGCACACACATTGCAATGAGCTTTTCTATGTCCCATTTGTCGAGCTGCATGTTGTAATTAACAACAAAAGTGTCAAATTCTTTTGGCAGAGAAGCAAAGATCAAATGAATTAGAAACTCATCCTTGAGCCCCATATCCATTGAATTTAGCTTAGCTGCCGTTGTGCTCATCTTTAGTATATGCTCTCTTATTCCACCACTAGAGTATCTCTCATTCACTAGTTTCTTAATCAGCGTGCTTGCTGTGGCCTTTGAAGAGCCAGTAAACTGATTCTTCACTTTCTGTAGATACTCTGTGGCAGTGTCACAGTCTGGGATGGATCCCCTTATTGGATCTGCAATAGTGGCCTTAGCCACCATCAGGCACTTGCGATTCGAGATGTCCCATTTCTTTTTCTCAAGATCATATTTCATTCTGACTTCTGCATGATCACGCTTTCGGGCAGTGAAATCAGCATCAGTCTCATTTTCTGCCCTCACCGGGTCCTCTGGCTCAGTAGGACACGGAGAGGTGAGGGCTAAGTCATTCTCGGACAGCGCAAGTGCCAAATCATACTTTTCTCGCCAGACCCGATAATTGTTCCCATCAAGTGCCGGGATGTGCGAGATGTATGCCATTGGGTTGAGTCCTGAAACAGTATCAGAAAAAATGAGGAAACATAATAATATAATAATTGCATGCTTTGATTTAACGTTGGTCAAAATTAAAACATGCAAAAATTCTTGTACATTAATTCTACATCACCGTTGGGCAGAAAATAGAATTAATGCATAAATTCATGAATAAATTAATTTATAATATTGCTATCATCAACTTTGGTCAGAAAATAGAAAAATTATAAACATGAACTGTAAATAAATGTAACTATTCTTCTAATTTTAATTTTCCCGTTGGTTCCAATTAAAATTAGAGAAAAACTTAAAATTTCTGCTCTTCAAAATTAAATTCTCCCGTTGGTTCGAATTTAATAAGAAGATAATAAACTTTAGCTCGCAGCGGAAAAAATTCTGGTCTTGGATCAAAATTGAACAGAAATTTGATCTCAAACTTAACAAAATTCATCAAAGAATGCTTCTGAAAATGAATAAAATCAAATTTCTTGATTTACTGTGCAAATCGGCCATTTGGCCCGGCCTGCGCAGCCGCGGCCCACGGCGCAGGGCGGCCTGCCCGCGCGGCCGAGCGCGCACGGCCTCCCTTGCTCACGAGCGGCCCACTCGGCCGCGCCACACGCGCACGTGCCCGCGGCCTCACGCGCGGCCCGCTTGGCCAACCTCTCTCGCGCGCCTCACGCGCGCGCGGACGTCGCGCCGCCCCCGCGCCCGGCCACAACCTGGGCCTGGGTCGGGATTTCTCTCGCCCGCCTGGGCCGAAAGCCAGCCCGACGCGCTCGGCGCCATCGCCGCCGTCCATCGCCATCGGACGGCTGAGCGGCGATTTCGCCCGATCAAAACTCGCGCGGCGGACGCCCCCCGAAAACCCTAAATCATTCGGCCCTCTCCCCCCTCTCTCTCCGCACCCGAGCGAGCGAAGCGACGGCGGCGGCGATTTCATCCACGCCGCCGGAGAAGAAGAAGAAGCCGGCGCCGCCGCGGGCCCTCTTGCCGGCGTGCGCGCTCCCCTGAGAGGGAGCGCGCCGCCGTCGAGCGGCTCCGTGTCGGTGCCCCTCCGAGCGCGTACGCTCGGATCTGTCCCGCGCGCCGACGGTGGCCTGCACGTGGAGCGCCGGCGAGCCCAAGGCTCGGCCGATCTCCCGCACGCCAGCGACGACGACGGCGGCCCCGGTAAGTCCCGGTCTTTTCTTTTCTAGGGTTAGGGTTCGGGTTAGGGTTAGGGTTCTTCCTTCCCCTCTTTTCTTTCTTTTCTTTTTCCCCATCTCAGATCTACGCCTAGGTGCTCTGATACCATTGTTAGACTCTAAATAGGATCACTAGAAGTAGATCTGGAAGGGTAGACTAGCTATTCGGTATGAACAAAGGGTAATGCTAGTAGATCTAAAAGAACAGAGAGTAAAGAGAAGGGGGTTTGGTGTTACCGACCATCCGTGGTCTTGGTTGCGGGTGCAGAGGCGTCCGCCATGGAGTCGGTGGAGTCGGGAGACGTCGGTGGTGAAGTCCGGTGGTGGCGCCGTCCAGGGGCGGCGTGGCAGTGGTGCTTCCCGTCACTGGCTGCGCCCCCTCGAGATCGGGTTAGGGTTTTGTCGGTGGGGCAGTACGGCTCCGTTCAACCTCGTGAAATGAGCCACCGGCCCCCACCTGTATTTATAGCGTAGTGTGACAGGGGCCCACCAACCATTAGGGTTGGGCGCCCCCGATCAGGGCGCGAGCTCAAGGCCCAGGTGGCCGTTGGGCCAACCCTGGGGTGGAGATCATCCTAACATCATCAATACAAAATGAGAGAGGGGTACACAGCCCCGGTCCAAAAGCATTGCTGTCCTGTGACAGCACAAGATGCAGTTGGATCCGCCCCTGGGCCTATTGGACCTGCCAACACTGCCTACTGTAGACTCCGTACCCTGCGCTTAGGGGTGGAAAAATAACTCGAAGCTCCTGGCTCGGCTCGAGCTCGTGAAATTTTGAGTCGAGCCGAGCCTTCTTTACAGCTCGTGAAAAATTCGAGCCAAGCTCGAGCTACTCACGAGCCGGCTTGCGAGCTTTTTTGGCTCGGGCATCTCGGACATCTCCTGAATCCCAGCTCGCGAGCTATTTTGGCTCAGGCATCTCGGGCACGGGGCATCCCAGCGACTCGCGTCTCCTAAATCCCATTCCCTACTCAGTCGCTCGTGAATCCCTACTCGATGAATCAAGCCTCTCGTCTCCCGTCAGTGTCGTCGTCTCCCGTCAAGGCTATGAATCCCGCCGGCCGCCACCCACCGTGCTCCTCCCGACATGTGCTGCCCCCCACACCCCCGCCGACGTGTGCTACCGCTGCCCTCACCCCCGTGCCGTCTACACTCCCCCCGCCGCCGAGTTGTCTTCCCCCTGCCACCGGTGCTCTCCTCCGTCGCCGAGCTGTCTTCCCCCTTGGCGCCGGCCGACGGCCCCCAGCCCGCCTCCAGCTCCCCCCTCTGGCTTCTCCTGCTCGGCCCCGGCCGGATCCATGGCCGCCTCCTTCCCCAAATCGTCGCCCGGAGGTCCCCCTCGCCGGATCAGGCGAGGCCAAGGTCGGAGGTGGCGACGGCATCGGCGTTCATCCAGAGCTTCTTGGGCACCTCGGCGACGACCTCGCCGCGGGGTAGGTCCCGTGCTGCCACGATACCGAGGCCCTCCGGCACGGCGGCCGGCGCCTCCGTGCCCACTTTGGCCCCGTGGGAGGAGAGCCAGCGCGGGAAGTCCTGCAGCGCGGCGTCCGAGGGTGTGTCACACTGCCACCCCCGTGGCCGCAGCGGCGCGCGGGGACGCAGACGAAGGGGTCTCGGCCTCCTGAGGAGGCGGAGGAGTGGAGCGGAGCGGTGGCTAGAGAGGAGACGGGGCGGGAGGAGAGGTCGTGGTGGTGGAGAGCGGCCATGGCGGGTGGGGAAGAGGCGGCGTGAACTGCTACTTCTGCTGCTTGTTGTCTGCCATCTGCGAGCCGTTTTGGCTCGTTCGGGCTCGCGAGCCAGTTCGAGACACATTTCGAGCCGAGCCCCTCGCGTAGCTCGTTTCCAAAACGAGCCGAGCCGAGCCTACTGTTCACCCGAGCCAGACCGAGCTTGGCTCGAGCCGGCTCGGCTCGGCTCGTTTCCACCCCTACCTGCCCTCGCCTATGATGTAGCTCTCATCATCGTCGGTGTCCATGATGTGCTCATCAAGCACCGTTGAGTCGATGATGAAGTTGTGCAAAGCCATATTGGCCACTATGACAATCTTATGTGTGTCTATGTCGTAGCTTATTATGCTGAATAAAATGTGCCGCTTGTTCTTCCAAACGCCAAATGATCATATACCTTAGGGAGTTTTTGCATTGAAATATAGTCCAGAAAATCGCCTAACGGCGGCGATATCGTGTTCGTTGCTTCCATGAATTTCATTCATGGGAATTCATTCTTGTTAGGGTGGGATTGATTCTTCGGAATCCTTTTTGCCTACCGATCAATTGATCCATCTTTGCTGTTCGTGGGCTTGTGTGCACACGGGTAGGAAGAATTTACCTAGGGTTCTGGTGTGCAACAATCTTAGTTGTGGCTAAACCCATCTGATTAAATTGGTCCTCGCTGGATCGAAGAGAAGGCAGCAGCTGCTTGTTTGGGAAGAAGCTTCGTAGGTTCCTGGTGCAAGTCGAGGGAATCGAATTACCATTCTCTTTGGTTGTTGCGTGGAAGGATAACTGGGGCCGCTAGAGTTAATCTCGTGAAGAACAAGGATTTGGTCGTCGGTGAATCTAAACGTCCATACTAATAACTTGTTTGTCTTGTGTGTGCCTACACCTACACTCTCCTTATTGTCATTTGGTGCTACGCATATAAGAGGGAGCTGTTGTTCGTTGATTGTATCGTGAAATATCAGGCCAACTCGTATACAAATTAGGGTTCCACTAGTTTGTGCCATACCAGATAGGTTTATTGAGATTGTTGAATAGATATGCATTCTTCATTTTCATTCTTGTTAGTGATCTTGAGTTTAATGGTGCCTTTTTCCCCTTTGGTGCGGAGCTATTTCAAGCATGAGCTCGATCTTTAGGCTATAGAATTTGGTTGTAAAAAGATAACAAGTTTTGTGGTCATTAGGACTATGATTAATTCCAGTATTACATTTCTATGCGGGCATGAAAAAATCAAATCCACTTATAATGTCCTTTAAACGATATTAAACAAGCCGTCATTTGACTTATGGTCATTTTAGATATTTTCCAACTCAACCAACCTACCTAAAAGTCAGGGTGAAAACGGATCGGATAGTTTCCGACCAATCCGATAATTTTCAAATACAGATTCTGTCAGCTCAGATATTTGTTGAATAGTATCGGATCGAAAACGAATATAGATTTTCTCTGTCGGATACGAATATGAATCCGGATTATCCGGATATTCAAGGGCCGGATATCTGCAGCCTACATTCTCTATTTTAACCTAGTCTATTTATATGATACTTTAATAGCCCATCATATATTAACATATACATCAATAAATGAAGTTAGAGAAAGAACATTTGCCTATATGAAGGATTCATAAATGCTTAGAGCACATAAACTAGTTATGTTTTTTGTTCATTTTGTGCGTACAATTTAAAGGTTTTCATATTCCGAGGAATATTCATGACTGCATTCGATTCGATTCGTATTTACTTTGTATTTATATTCGATATTATTCGTATCTACATCTGGAAAAAAATATAAAAATAAATATGGCAAAACCATTACCATCTATATTCAATCCATTTTTATCCTTACCTAAAAGCCAGGCTGCTAAATATCAAACCTCTTTAGCCTAGCCGTACAATCCTTCAGCCATATAGCCTAACCGAAAGCAGCCTTTTCATATAAGCTACAACCATGCAAAACATGACCTAAATTTAAGCGTCCTAAAGCTAAAAAAGAAGACGTAGTGTTGCAGGACAAGAAAGGTGTGGGTTGGAGCTCACCAGTGGCGCACAGACCTGCTTTATATTATGAGGTAAAAAGATTACAAATGCATGCAACATTACAACTAAGTCCAAAATAAAAGATAAAATTACAATAAAAACTATCTGAATTGATTTCTCTCTTCTTCTTCTTTTTGCAACAGGGAACAATATGTCTGAGATAAGACCTAAGAAAACACAGAAGCCGAATGTGTTGAAGATGGCCGGCTCTGACCTGAAAGTTTCACCGTCAGAGATTTTTTTTAGATAAAGGGTATAAAATCCGGCCTCTATATCCACATGGGATATATGCAGCCAAAGGTTACACGAGCACTTAGGCTCAAAGCCTCAAAACTGAGGAGCTTAAAACAACAAAGAAGAGAGCTTAAGGACTAAGAAAAAAGCTAGAAAGACTAAGCTTCAGAACTTCTTCTCCATCCTTACTTTCAATCAAGTCTCTATCCCCATCCGACTGCGTCATCCAAACTTCGGTCTACTTTGCGTGAATAAGGACCTCCGAGGCGACGCCTCCAAGGAGGCGACTAGGGTCGCCGACGCCGCCTGCCTCACTGAGGCAAGGTTTTCACCTAGAGATCAGTATACCTGAGGGCTATGGAGTGCCATGACAACACCTCCAGGAAGGAAAATGGCGCCCGAAGGCGTCATTGTTGTCGAGACCGGTAAGATCACTGGCAAGGCTTTCGCCAGCACCTCCACAGCACCCCACGCACATTCCAATCACAAATTAGACCGCCACCAACACACCGGTCCTGCTCGCCTCAAGGCCATGGCATAGCCACCCTTGAACTCCACGATGTGCCGCTTCCTGCAAAGTCCGCCTCTGTAGAAACCACTTTGTGACGCCTATGCGTCATCACTGAGCATCACACAAGGCCGCCGCTCGAAGCGAGCCCGCCTCGGTGTCCTCGCCGGCCTGCCGGCCACGCTCGCCACGACCCCCCTCACCGCCGGCCCGCGCCCCGCACGACTCATGCCGCCGACGCTTCGGCACCCACGCCCGAACGCGTGCCGCCGGCGCTTGGCCTCCCGCGCCCGCATACGCGACCGTCGGCGCTTCAACTTACGCGCCCGCACGCGCGTCGGCCGCCGCCGTACCCAAGCCGGCCCGCAGCCGCCTCGGGCCGTCCGGACGTGGCTCGATGTCCCGGCCTCCGTGAAGTGACGCCGCCCGCAGCCTTGCCACCGGCCGCTCGCCGACCGCCCTCCGCCCGCGTGCCGCCGCCCGAAGCCACTCCACCGGCCGCTCACCGCCCCGCAAGGCGCCGACCGCCCCGCACGGCGCCACCTCGGCTCCTCCGCCCGCGAGCCGCCGCCCGCAGCTGTGCCACCTCCGGTCCTCCTCCTCCTCGCCCGGCCGCCGCACCGGCACTCCGCCTCACCCGGCCGCCGCACCGGCCCTCCACCTCGCCGGGCCGACGGTTTTTGGTTCTGAAGACTCGTGGCCATACTCGAGTAGCCTAGCACTGTGGCAAGTATTCCTTTTTCTAAGGCAATATCAAGTATTGCTTGGTGGACTTGTACTGACTTGGATATTTTGGTACAGAAGAAGCCTCTTATGCGAAAATAGTTTTGGAAAAATGTTGCTAGCTTCTGAATTTGGTAACGCATATATGGTGCAAAGCTTGTAGTAACCAAAACTGAAAAAACAGTTGTTTACTGCCCTTGTGCGCAGCACTTGTGGTATAAAAATATGCAGCCTATCCGTGTATTCTAAAAAATTCCTTTGTTATTTCAGTTTGGACTAAATTACACGTTCTATTGGTTTCACCACACCAATGTAAACACATCCTCCCAAAAATACCTTCCACTTACTTATACTGAGGTCACAGAAATGAGAATTTATATCCTTGGTAATAGGGTGAAAAGTGGATATGAATTATCTATATTATGTAGTTACCGTATTCGATAGGATGTGAATATTCTATAGACTTTTTTTATCCGATTAGCAATTTCTATCATATTCATATTTGTATTTGAATTCGTATAAAAATATAGATTTGAATATGGTAGGGACTTTTACCATCCGAAATGTTGTTTTATCCAGACTATCTGTATCCGTATTCGATGAAGCAATATGCATATTTTATTATACTACGACTAATTAGTTGGACATATTTTTTAATTGAACGTGAATTCGTGTTTCTTTAAATTGGTTAAGCGTGATTGTACGAGGATAAAATATCATTAATATCTTCATATTATATAAGTTATAAGGATATTTAAATTCAACTAAATTGAATGGATATTCGACTCAATTCGTATTCATATTCGAGAATATTTAGATTTAGATTTACTTATAAATAAGAATACGAACGTGGTTTTTAGATTCATTTGCACGCCTACTCGCTACTGGAGAGGAGAAAGCCATGCTAGCTCCATCCGAATTCGCGTTTCCTGGAACTTCCACTGGTTTGTAATACTTTGTTTAGCGAGTGTGTAGCGTGGTACTTTTTTGTTGGACAGGTTGTTTGGTACAATTCATTCTTAAAAAGTACTATGGGATGTGTTATCCTGGATATGTAATTTGGGTATTTCCATTTTCACTATTTATAAAGTACTGCCCTGATCAATTCGGCTTCAGCTTCTGACTTATTTTTCACTATTCATAAATTTCGTCTTTTTCTGAACTTTTAGCTTTTTGTTGAGCTTTTTTGCCCGTTCTTTTTTCCCGTATTTGTTTGTATTATACGTAATGAGCTAACATATTTTTTAATATTATTATATTTTTAAATTTAATTATGCTAAATAAACCTCTGTCAGCTACCGTGCTTTTTTCAACCAGCTACAGTGTTTTCAGCTATGAGCTTTTAAGCTGAACTGATCATCACCTCAATAAATGGAAATCGGGGTATTCCTCGGGGAAAAAAACCTGGATTCGTGTCAATGTTGCGTATAAAATGATAAAAATGATAAATAGTCATATCTTGTGAGTACGTAATGGCATGCTTAGAACAGAAATTTCATAGGACTACTACAAGATCCAGAACTATTTCCCTTGAAATGTCCATCAAAAACCTCTATTGCAAAATGGTTGCTTCAATTTGATTTTGCAGATCAGTCGTGGGTAGGAGTGAAAACGGATCGGATATTTTCCGCCGGATCTGGACGGATACGGATATGGATTGTGTCGGATCGGATTTTTTTCGGATAGTTCTCGGATCGGATACGGATACGGATTTTTTTTATCGGATACGGATACGAATACAGTAAGCCTAGTATCCGTCGAATACGGATACGGATAATTCGGATAATACGAAAACGGATATCCGAGATTTTAGCCCATAATGCTAGAAACCCAGGCCCATTCCAACTCATGTGCCATCCAGCCGTCCATCTCACCCACCCATGCGATCCAACGGTCGGGCACCGGTTTAGCCATTTAGGCCTTTAGGTTTTGCCTTTTGCCCTGGGCGCCGGCCGCCGCAGAGCCCGTGATCCCGTCTCCACTCCAAGTCTCCAGTCTCCTGTGAGGGCGTGAGGACATGATCCCGTTTGCCGGTCTGCGCGAGCGCCTCCGCCCGTCCGCCGGATCCGCCCGCCTCCGCTGCTCCGCCGGATCCGGCCGCCTCAGCCTCCGTCGGATCCGTCGCCTCCGCCTGCTCCGGCCGCCTCCGCCTCTGCCTGCTCCGCCCGCCTCCCCCGGATCCGCCCGCTTCTGCCTCCTCCGCCCGCCTCCACTTGCCGGCTGCCTCCGCTTCCGCCGGCCGCCTGCTCCGCCCGCCTCCGCCTCCTCCGCCCGCCTCCGCCTCCGCTGCTCCGCCTGCTCCGGCCGCCTCCGCCTCCGCGGCTTCGCCTGCTCCGCCCGCCTCCCCCGGATCCGCCCGCCTCCGCCTCCTCCACCGGCCGTCTGCCTCCACCTCCGCCTGCTCCGAGCCTCCAACCGCCTACCTCCGCCTCCGCCGGCCGTCTGCCTCAATGAGATGTTAGCTACTGAATTTTCCAGATGCTATTTAGTGATCGACTATCGGGTATATTTTCATTGTGGATGAAATGACTATGCTTGTTTAGATTTCATGAATGTTTTGATAAGATGAACTATTTACGTATTTTCGTTAATTTTGGATGTATAGTTTAAGGGGTTTTCATGTTCCGATAAATATTCGTAACCGTATTCGTTTCGATTCGTATTCGATCTGTATCTGTATTCGATATTATCCGTATTCGTATCCGTATTTGAGTTATCCGTATTCGTTTCCGTATCCAAAAAAATATGAAAACAAATATGGTAAATGTATTATCCGTCCGTATCCGATCCGTTTTCATCCCTAGTCGTGGGGAACCCCACCTCCGACATGTGCAGCCCCTCTGGGACAGTAGACGTTGCTGGAATGTAGGTCACAAGGGCCCAGAGGCACCCGGTTGGGCCCACGACCCATCGTCCAGCTTCCTTCCTCTCCAGTCTCTTCATCTCCGGTCGCCATCAACGCCAACTGACAGGTGGGCCCCACGTCCCTTCCCGTTCTTCGAACGATGCGTGGGCTTCCTCTCCAGTCTCGTCTCCCTACCCCCCACGGCCTGGTATCCACTGACAAAACGGGGCCACCCACCGTCCAACCTGTCAGCCACTGACAGCGTAGTTCTTCCCAACCACTTGCCACGGCACACGCGGCGGCGGCGCAACGTGTGGGGCCCACGTGTCAGGCGGGCTTACTCTACTGTTCCCCTCTCCTCTCCAGTGACCCTCTCCCCGCGCGCGCCCACGGCCTCACTGCCCACTCCCATTCCGCCCCGACCCTCTCTCTCTCTCGCGCCTTCGGCGACGACGAGCTCGAGATCGAGCTGGTGTTTCATATCGGAGGCGGCGGCGGGGCGATGGAGTCCATGATGCGCCAGCAGTTCCATTTCGGTTTCTCGCTCGGTCGGCGCCGGTTCCGCGGCGCGACCTGGCGAATGGTGGTTTTGATCTGTTACGACGGCGTCTCTAGGGTTTTGTGCCCTTCCTGTTGGTTGGAGGCTTTCGATTTAGGGGCGTGGTCCGGTGATTTTGGGTCGATTTGGCCCCCTTTTTTTTGGTGCTTGGTGATTTGGCGATTTAGAGGGATGATGTGGTGAGCGGTTTGCGGCTGGTGAGGGCAGTTTTGAATCATTCTGATGTCGTGGTTCAGATTTAGTTTCTGGTGGTATATCAAAGGGGCATAAAAAATGGAAATTCACAAGCTCCTGTTGTCACTGCAACCTTTTGTTTAGAAGTCAAATTTATCACCCAATGCAATATATCAGTCGTCAAAATGGTCTCTTTAGATTCTAGCATATCATCTGTAGGGTGGCATATATACATTTCGGTCGATATGCATGGTATGTGCGTGGTTGATCAAAAACAGGAATATTTGATGCACATAAATGTCTATAGGGTTGATGTTCTAATATTCCTGGAATCGGAGATTCTACTTGTGTCCTTACGGGCCCCACGTGTGCAGGTTAAAGCACTGTGCAAGAAGGCTAAGGAGATATTGATGGAGGAAAGCAACGTTCAGGTATCACCTACTATCAGTTCTCTTCTCGTTGTTGTGCAGGTGTATCTTTTATATAGGTGCGGTGGCTGGTTCCAAGGGTTGTTTGAACTCATGTTGTCTAAGATTTTGGCATTGCATTTGAGCAACAGCATACATATTGTGTTGCTCCAGATAGTTGGTCCCTCGTTCCAGTCATATGTGTCAATGGTGTTCTGATCAAGAAGTTGACATTCAAATGTTTTCAGTGCTTTTCAGTTTAATACATAAACCTGCCTGCCGATGCCGATGACTAAAAGAAACATAGTAATTTAAGGTCTTCTTCCTTCCATTCCATTTCATCAGCTTAATCGTTAGCTTCTCTTGTATGTCTCCAAATGGAACAAAGTTCCATTGAATTATTCAAATAGCTCAAACTATGCATTCATATAATCATGTTAAGTTCTTCTGACAGTATTTGCATGTTCATGTACAAGGGCAGATAAGCGTTGGCTTTAAGGTTTTGTGATTTTGGTTATGCAGCCCGTCAAAAGCCCAGTGACAATTTGTGGTGATACTCACGCACAATTCCATGATCTTGTTGAGCTTTTCCGGATTGGCGGGAAGGTACTATGTTGACTGATCTTTGTTTTTTTCTACCTTACTTTAACATCGTGCATTCAGCAGTCCATTCTCAAATGGCTGACAGATTTGTTCTCTGTTGTTTCAGTGTCCAGATACTAATTATTTGTTTATGGGGGATTATGTGGATCGTGGCTACTACTCTGTTGAGACTGTTACTGTAAGAATAGCGTACCTTTTATTTTCTTTGATGAGCACTTATATACAGTTTGACAGAAGTTGTCGAGTTTCACATTTTTTGTTATTAAGCCTGCAAAAGAAATCAGATTCCTGGAGTCTTGCCTTCGAATAATTCTTATGATGTTATGTTTGAATTCGTGTTATATGCAAGCATTACTTAATGATTTTCCTTATCCAGCTTTTGGTAGCATTGAAGGTGCGCCACGGCGCCACCCACATCGTATTACAATTCTTCGTGGAAACCATGAGAGTCGGCATGTACTATTTGATTCCATTTGCTCAATGCATATGCCATTATCGTATTACTACTCGCTATGATCATGTAGTCGAGATCTCATGTCGCTCAGCAAACTTTGACTGCTCGAACAAATCAACCACTCGATTGAGAACGAGCCGAAGACAACACCGTGACACACTCGAACGAGATCTGTTAGCCAGCCGCCGATGACACAAGAAGATCGAAGCTCAGAGAAACATCTTGCTGATCCCTCACAGCACCCCTAAAAACTTCCTCGACGAAAACCCTAAAAATTGGTTCCGTTAGCCCAAAACTCTCTCTGCTTTTATACTAACGTCCAAATCGTGTCCGATTCAAACATAACACAACACTTAATCTCTTCCTCAAATCAAGAGACCTGAAACCCTTCCTAACACGGTTATCAAACTCCAAATATTCCATGTTACTGACTTCATCCATAACGTTTTCAATCTCACCACATGACGAAGCCTCCAGGACAGCATCTCCTGTATCTTCATCACACACCATCACCATGTATCGAAGCCTCTGGAAACACACCTTCCATAGCTTCTCCATAAATCACTACCTTTGATCTCCATGTGCTCCAACATGAGCCCGACCACCTCGCGTGACATCCTCAATTGTCCAAACCTCATACTTCCCCCGTTCTAGTCCCGACCCTTCTCGTCACCGACCATAATCGTCTCCACGTCCACCTACACATCAAAGACCAAAGAACTATTTTTCCGGCACAAGTTCTTTCCAACTTGACCAACATCAGCACACACTCAAAACACACCCTTGTCTATCCAACCAGTGTATCCACGACCATCAACCAGGTTGTCCACGACCACACCTCCTATCACTATCTAGAAAACAAAACCATCGAGTACCCAATACTTCTTACCACTGAGTACCACAACCACTCGAAGAACTCAAAGATCACAAGAAGTGAAGTACTCGTACCAATAATGAAGTCTCCAAGTACCAACCATGAAGCCTACTGCAATTGATTACAAAGCCTTTGACTACCGACAGTGTGGTCTACAACAATCAATCAAAAAACCGAAGACAACACTAGTAGACCACGAAGTCTACAAGTGTGTCAGCAGTCTACGAAGTCTAAGAGTATAATAGCAGTCTACAAAGTCTACAAGTATCATTGATTTGCTCTTCCCCTATTGTAATAATGGATAGTATCCATTAAAGGGTATAGGCCACTGGTTGCCCATCTATAAAAGGGGTTGGGATGTAGATATATAGGATTAACCATCCAACCTATCTCTTATGCTCTCTTCTCTAAGTTTAGGGTTAGGGTTTGAGAGTGGGTACCTTGGGTGATCATTGTCCTCCAAGGTGGAGTGGCTGTAAAATCTACCTTCTCAAGTAAGCAATACATTAAATGTTGTGCAACTCTTGGGTCTCTCTTTTTTTGTTTGATGTGCTTGTGATTTTAGTTGGTTTTGATCTCTCTTCTTTCTTTCTTGTGATCTTGCTGTGCCAAGGACATGCCAGAGATGGAGATAATCTTTAGGAATACATCTCCATCCATCTATGCACCTTTATAGCAAGATTTATGAGAAAACCCGATTTTGCTTGATTTTGGCCTCTTTGATCCATCTCTTGTCCGAGGGTTTTGGCTAGGATTCTTTGGTGTTCTAGCTTGCTGTGATATGAGAAAATACATCTAGGGCTATCTTGGCCACGAGCAAGTTATATTCACTGTTTGAGGTTTTAACTCGGTTTAGGTGCAAGCTTCCAACAAACTAAAAAAGGTCATAATTTTGACCATGATTTTCATGATTGTTTGTTGGAATAGGTTCTTCATACCCTAGAGTAGATCACTGTAAAGTTTCATATCATTGGATCTATGGATCAAAAGTTCTCTCAATTTTCGTTTTTGAAACTGTGTTGAAAACACTATTCATTTTCCTGATTTTACTGTAGCAACAATTAGATTGCCCCTATACTAGCGGCCAGACCACCCAAATGGTCATACTGCAGTTTGGAGGCCGGTCAGTCCGCCGGGAAGGATTAGGTTCAAAGGTTTGTTGAGCTAGTTGATTTGGGTTTTCAGCTGAGAATTCTATATTCTACACCTCTACAGGTGTTTGAGGATAGAACCTTTAATACTTGGGGAAATTTAATTTTAAACGGCACTATTCACCCCCTCTATTGTCATATTTGGTCTTTCAATTGGTATCAGAGCCCGGTTAGCTCTTTTCATAGATCTTAATCGGTCTTTATAGTCATGGCATCAGACAAATATTCCGCCAAGCTGCCTCTCTTTGATGGAGTTAACTATCCCTTTTGGAGGAGCAGGATGGAGTCTTACATTCAGGTTCAAGGCTATGTGATCTGGAGAAAGATTAAGACTCGGTTCATTGTTCCTACCAATGAGCACATCACAACGATAAATACATCAAATATGGAGGCAAATGCTAAGGCAAGGAACATCATTATCCAAGGTCTTAGCCAGAGTGAGTTCAATCACATCTCTCATCTCACGTTGTCATACGACGTCTAGGTGACCCTCGATGCATACTATGAGGGCACCACCCAGATCAAGACTGTCCAACAGGGCCACTGCAAGCGAGAATACAACAAATTTAAGATGCTTGTTGGTGAGTCATTGGATGAGTGTTTTGGTAGATTTCACAAGATTTTGAGCAACCTCCAAGCTATTGGTCTCACATACTCAGACTCAAATAATGCTCGTCAGATGCTTTCTACCTTGGACCTAAGGGTTTAGGAGATAAAAGTGATCATCTTCAAGGTCACGACTGATTTATCGACCTTGAATCTTGACGCGTTGTACTCACGCCTCAAGACTCATGAAATCAACATCGTCTCTCACAAGATGAAGTCACATTCGATGGCTTTGGTCATCGATCCCATTTCTGCCTCTGGAGCATCATCTGATGATGCTTCGGGCTTCTCTTTGGCTGCTTTGTACGAGATGAGCGATGACAAATTTGAGCAGTTTCCAGAGAGTGACCTAGCCCTCTTACCCAAAAAAATTCTCACACGCATACAAGAGGGTTAGAGAGAGGAAGAGAGGAGGTCTGGTGATTTGGTTCGAATGTGGTGGCCCCAACCACATTCGAGCGAACTGCGCCAAATTGGAGAAGGGCAAGGACGCCTATGGCGGTATGAGCAAGAATGATTGCATCAGCAAGAACCGCAACAAGAAGCCCCCAGCTCATGATCAAGGCAAGGAGAAGAAGTACCTCAATCTTGGCAAGGCCAAGAAGCTCTTCCACCATGTCCTCACTGCCTTTGATAACTTCGACTTCAGCGACATGGAGGACTAGAGCGACGACGATGGTGAGGATGATCCGTAAAAGGACACCAAGGACGGCGACGACTTCACCGGGATGTGCTTCATAGCTGATGAGAATGGCATCAGTGATGACGATCTCTATAGCGACTTTGATGAGGTTCGCCGGGCTGGGAAGGGAGATGTGTGGCTTGTGAACTCTGGCTGTTCTTGCCACATGACCAGAAACTCTATTGGTTCTCTTCCCTAATCCGAGCTCCAGGTAACGAGACGATCACCTTTGGAGATGTTTCATCAGGTCGAGTCATTGCTAAAGGTACTGTGCGCATTAATTATTCTCTTATTCTTAAGGATGTTATCTTAGTGAGTAAGCTGTGTTATAATTTGCTTTCTGTTTCTTAGTTTACCGATGACGATTTTGAGGAAAGCTTTAAGAAAAATGCTTGTAAAATCTTTGATTCTTTGGGAAGTTTAATTTGCGGGATTTGTAGATTTGGGAGGATCTTTCGTGCTAATTTTATTGAGTCTTCTGGTGATTCTCTCCAATGCTTAGGTGCTACTGAGTCCTATGATCTCTTCTTCTGGCATAGGAGACTTGGTCATATTGACTTTGATCATTTGATCCGAGTGAGCAACCATGACCTCGTTCGTAGTCTACCTAAGCTCAATATGGGTAAAGACTTAGTTTGTGCTCCTTACCGGCATGGCAAAATGATTGCTGTTTCTCATCCCCTAGTCACTGTGACTATGAGTGATGCACCAGGACAACTTCTTCATATGGACACTATTGGTTTAGCTAGAATGCAGTCAGCCGGTGGAAAGTGGTACGTTCTTGTTGTGGTTGATGACTTCTCGAGGTTCTCTTAGGTATTTTTTCTTGACCTCGAATGATGAGACTTTTAGTCATTTTCAGAGTTTGTTTGGTAGGTTGTTTGTTGAGCTCTCTTGTGCCTTACGAGTTATCCGTAGTGACAATGGTTGGTGCCTTATAGGGTCTGAAACTGCAAGACTAGTAGGATTACAGAGACCTATGAGGTGACTTTCAATGAGGTCAGTCCTGATACTAGGCCAGACATCTCAGGTCTAATTGTGCAGTCCGAGACCATCTTCGTAAATGATGAGAATGATGGAGATGAAGATTCTTTACCTGATACAGTCTCTCTTCCTCTTGAGGTGCCTACTTCTACCACTGCGCCTAAGAGAGATAAGCCCTTACCTTCTAGCTTTTCTGGAGCTCATGGCTCTGCTCCTACCTCTACAACTCATGAGGTAGAGGCTACTTGTTATTCTCATCCAGGACCTCCCATACATTCAGCGTTGATATCCTCCTGAGTAGATTGTTGGAGATCTCCTCGAGCATGTCACGTGCTCGAAAGCTGGCTTATCTCATTTATGTCTGCATTCTGCCTTTGTCGCCTCTTTTGAGCCCAAGGATATCTGTCATGCACTTTCTGATGAGTCTTGGGTCAATACCATGCATAAGGAGTTAGAAAATTTTGAGAAAAATAAGGTCTGGTCACTTGTTGAACCACTTAGTGGTCATAATGTTATAGGAACCAAGTGGGTTTTAAGAACAAATAGAGTGAGAATGGTGTAGTTATTCGAAACAAGGCTAGACTGGTAGCTTAGGGTTTCTCCCAGGTTGAGGATTTGGATTTTGCAAAAACCTTCACCCCTATAGCTAGGCTAGAAGTCATTAGGATTTTGTTTGCCTTCGCAGTGTCTAAGGGCTTCAAGTTATACTAGATGGATGTCAAAAGTGCCTTCCTCAATAGGTATATTGAGGAATAGGTTTATGTTAGACAACATGTAGGTTTCAAGAATCTCAAATACTTAAACTATGTCTTCAAGCTTTCCAAAGCACTGTATAGATTTAAGCAGATTCCTAGGGCTTGGTATGAAAGGTTTAACTCCTATCTTTTGAATCATAGGTTTGAGATGAGTAAGGTAGAAAAGACCTTGTTCATTCGTATTTATGGCAATGACCTTTTACTCATCCAGATTTTTGTGGATGACATTATCTTGGGAGGTGCTTCCATGCTTTCCTAATAGTGATTTACACAATTTTTAAAGCATGATGAATGGTTAATAGATATTATTTACCTCTTTGTTTGCTTTGAAATTAGTGCTACTCTTATTATAGAGGAAAGCATTGTAGCTCTTGTTTTCTAGTTTTTTAATGTCATGAGCACAGAGTTTGAGATGAGCATGATAGACGAGTTGAGCTTCTTTCTCGGCTTTCAGATCAAACAGACTCAGGAGGGTACCTTCTTATATCAAGATAAGTACATTCGAGACTTTCTGAGACGTTTCAACATAAGTGATAGCAAGCTAATATCAACTCCAATAGCAATCTCGACTATATTAATCCTTAAGCTCTGGAGTGGAAGATTTCTATATATTTAAAGAAAATTTTTTAAAAAAACATCATTATCTCTGTTGCCATTGTGGGTCCTTCAGCAAGTCACTAATCAGCAGTCTGAATCCGATTGGTCGTGCGTGTAGATCGTTAGTTACATCTGATCCTTTCGAAATACCATCTCGCCTAATCATGAAACGCAATATAAAACTGTTGAGCCCAGTTGGTCCGGATGCGACATCGCGAGCAACTCGGCGGTCTCAGCATTGTGGTTTTGGTTGGCGCTCTCGTCAGCACGTCCGGTTCTGCCTGCGCATACTCTTCTTCTCTCTGTTGAAGAAATCAAACCAAACTTTCTGGATCGAGTCCTTTCATAAAACTAATTTATTGTTATTGGTTCAGCCGTTTCAGTCGCACGCTTTATATAATTGTTACACTGCAGACTCATTGGCTGGCTTTATTTGCAGTCTGAATCATTGGCAATTCGTGGTAATATGCTGATGAATTCTTCCGTACTTTCTGATCTTCCATTTGTGCTCCATGTCTAAATGCCAAAAGAATAAGTCCTCTTTTGGTCCTAGAGGTTGTTCAATATTGGAATCAAACAAAAGAAATGTGATCGTGCAAGTCTAACCAAAGCTGTTTGCTGAGGACCAGTAGATCGATTATGACAAAGCTCGCCACAGAAAACGCAGCAGGTTAATAGTACCAACAACTCATCACATACCAGCATGACAGAGACAACTACAATTGAACTCCCTTCAGCATTTTTTTTAAAAAAAGTCTTTCAGCCACCTTATTAAAGAAAGAAAATTCTTTTCGCTTGCAGACTTGCGGCCTTTAGCAGAAACTGCAGCTCATTAGCTGAACACTATACTATGACCTGGCCAAATGGGCCGTCCAGTATAGATCTAGATAGGATATGGTTTGATTAGACCCGGTACAACTTGCTCGAATAAGTTATCGTGCCGTGCCGTATCAGCCCTTGTGCCTACCCTCTGACCCAGGCACGGCGCAAAGAGGGGTCGAGCTGCCCGAGCACGCCTAGCCAAATAGGTCATTGATGGCCCGTTAATTTTATTGCCAGTTGCAAATAATTTTATTATTAGTCGCAAGCAATTTTACTACGAAGTCACCCATCGCGCTCATAAGAGTGTAGTAACCCTAACACAAATAATTTTATTGCCAACCACAAATAATTTTACTACACTACCACAGGAGAGTTATTATGCTTGCTGTGCCGGGCCGGCCTGCTATGCATATTTACTGTTCATGATGTACTATGCTTGGGCCAGGCTAATAGTATTGTGCCTCGAGCCAGTATGGTTGGTGTAACGATCCTATTTCTGAGGCCGTCGGATTTTCCCACAACTGTCTAAGATGATCAGTTGCGAAGTACAACATGTTGTAGATGAGTGTGCATCAAACATGTTTATGCTTAAATTATAAAAGCCAAACTTTTATTACAAGCGGTATGGCTTAGCAGTCGAGTTTTACAATACTAAGGGCATCTAAGCCCAAGTTTTATATTACAACATAAAAGATCTTCCAAATAAACAACAGACACGCTTGAGCGTAGACGAGATCTAAAATAATCAGTAGTCATCACCTTCTAGGGAGTCAGCAAAGTCTCCCTTAAAAGGTTCCTTGGTGTCTTCCCACGCTTCTTCTGATGACGATTAAACAAGTATGAGTACAACTATACTCAACAAATCACATAGGAATATCTACTTAACTATTTACCAGGATTTTAGTAGAACATGGTTTGGGGTTCCATTAATATGGTTATAAATGATTTGTAAGCTCTTTGGGCTTAAAATACAAAGCATTATTCAATTAAGAGAAAAGGGTATTTAACCAACTTACTTATCATCTTAAAATCTTTCAAATCTTACTTATGCCTTGTTGTTGAATTCACCCATTCAACACAACTCCATTGTCTGGAATCATGGTGTATTCAAATATTATATATTATACTCTACAGATTTGCCCAGTTTTATCCACAAGATATTCCAAACTTGTAATGTCATGCTATAAACATGCAACATGATAGCACGCACTGAGTTGAGATAATAAGGTCGTTCACTGCTCTGCTTATTCTAGCTTCTACCCAGTAGGCTCAGGACCATTCAACCTTTATCATAAATTCACTGGCCAGTGCGGAAATCACGGCCTAACATTAAGTGGACCTACCATCGTGAAGAATGGCAAGTGGCATAACTAGCCTAACTTCCATCCCATCTGTAGATATTCGAGCGAGTCGAGCAATGTACTAGATCAGGTTGACAAGTAAAACCTGTGGTTGAGCGAGGTATGTGTCCTTTACTTGGCAAAAAGGTTTAGTCCTTACTTGCCACAGACGAGGCTATAAGTTACATACTATGTGTATTACAACACAATACCACCAAAATCATACCAAAACCTTAATCATAGGGTAAGATCATAGACTCCAACCATCTAGTGGTTGCCCACCAAGTAGCATGAACCCTCAGGTTTTATTTTAAAGTCTACTGATATGAAGCCGAATAATTCTTATTAGTATAAGCAAATCATTTTAGTTGTCCAACCTATTTACTAGCTATTTATATGATGATTAACTACCATTACAAGCTATGCCAAAGTTGTCAAGGTGAATATGACATTTAATAAAATGACTGGGCCTTTTGGTGGTAGGACATAACTATCCATCATGCCATTCCAAAATATTATTTTATATAAAAAATGCTCAAATAATATAAATAAAAGTAATAATAATTAACTAATATGAGATCAACATGGTCAAAGACATGTGACTTACCTTCCTACACTTAGTTTTCAACTAGGCCTATTTCTGCGTCTCGACTAGCTCCTTCGATGGTCTGCTCAATGAATCCAGGGCTATCACAAAGAAAAGAAATCAAATAAGTCGGAGCTCAAAAGAAAGCAAGATGTGAACAAAATACAATAGAAAATTCAGAAAAGATTTAAACATAGGAGGGTTTGGGTGGTTAGAGTATAAGCGGTGCTTAGTTGGGTCGAGCATACCTAAAAATAGGTTAGATGGGCTCGAGACAATCAAAATAATAAATAGGCTTAACAGGTCTTAGATGAATAGTATCGGATAGACACTATTTCTAGTGGGTCAGGTTTGGTGAATAGTAATAGACTTGGGCTGAAATAAATGAGTTGTACAGTAATGGGCTGTTGATGAATAGTTTTGGCTGTGCTATGAATAGTATTGGACTTGCACAGTGTGGGTTGGCCCAGTTGGTTGACTGGACCAAAAGATAGCTTGGGTTGGCTTTGCCAGCCCGCCTTGGCGACCCAGATAGCACGTGCTCTAGTTCTCATCAGAGCTTGCTCTCTTGGCAACCGAGACAGGAAAATCAACGGCGACATCGAATTCAGCAACGGCAAGTGGTGGCGCGGCGAGTGACTATGGAATACGAGCAACACATTTTGGGCACATGCGTGAGTGGTGGTGGCTTGGAGATGGCTGGTAATGGTAGAGCCTGACCGGAACAAGGGCATGGTATGGCGGAACTACGATGAGGTTTCGGTCGAATTGGTGGTGGCTCAAGCATCTAGGGGAGGGGAGCTTAGCAGTGGTGAAGGTTTAGCTCAGGGTGGCCTGAGGAGTTTTGGCGACAGTGACCATGGGTGATGGAGCGGTGACGCATGGCAATGGTGAGGCTTGGCGGGAAGCTAAGGATAGCTTTGTGGTGTTGAGGGGATGCTAAGGACGTGTTTAATTGGATTAGAGAGGAGGCAGGGACAAGGAATCGGATTTGGGGCTCACTGGCAAAGAATTGGGCGTCGGATATTTCGGCACAGTGTGGCTAGAAGAGGAGGAAGAAAGGGCTGTGGTGGTTGTGTGGCAGTGCAAAAAGTGGTTAAGGAGTCACATAACTTGACTTTATAGGCGGTGATGCCAAGAGCGGTGCAACAATGCATTCAGCATGTGGACAACAATGTGGACGGTTGAGCGACTTTCACGCTATAGCGGTGGAGCTGGCTAGTGCACTGGCAGCGGGGGAGTCTCTGCCTCTCAGTGGCGTGGACGCACGAGTTGGCGTGGTGAGCAGCGGCGTGTTGAGCATGTCAAGAAGCTGGCGATGAGAGGTGGCAGCGGCGCGGATTGACAGTGGAGCGACACGGCCCGGATTGACGGTGGAGCAACGCGGCACATGGTTAGCAGTGGCATAAGGTAGTGTACGGGCAGTCGGCAAGGTGGCGCGGACGCTGTGCCACTTTTGACGCGACTATCGGTGATGAGAGAGCGAGGCAGCATTGACGAGCGCTAACGGTGTCTCAACGTGCGGCGACAGAGATAGGGGCGTTAGCACAGCAGTTTTAAGGCGTTTTAACAAGTGGAAAGCGTGTTTCTCGAAAGAGAAAGCGGAAAATTGACACGAGTTTCTAAAATTGGCAAAATTTTAAATAAATTCAAAAAATTTAAAATTTTGAAGCTATTTCAATTGGTCCAATTCATTTGGCTAGGTCTGACTATACTGGAAACAACGAGAGGTACATATGACTAGGAGAACAAAGTAAGATACTGCTGATCCCATTGCACAGTTTGATACTATACTCTACTATACAATAACTAGCTCAGTGAGTCATATCATTGCTTCCTTTTTGAACCGTTAGTCATATCATTGCTGTGACATCACTTCTGATTTGATAGTATTACTATTCACTGCTCAGTGCCCACCCTACTGCACATTGCAGGCCTTGCAAACCGCGTGGTTTTGTTTAATCGCCTCTTGGCTGTTCCTTTGACGAGGACGCAGCTCCCTGAGATTCTTGGGGACCAAAGGAAGATTGCATGAGTGTATTATACAGTTTTACCTCGAATTAAAATCTCTGCGATCCTTTCTTCGCAAAAGGGCAGTAGTAGGTAGCGATTGTTACAACTTGCCACAGCCATTTCGACATGTGAAATTGGTAAGCCACAGGACCGGCCAGGGACCAGACATGATGCGATGTGCCTCCTAGGACATGTCAAAAGGGACCGGTCAATCTCGATCCATCTCGCTCTCACCCATGGAGCGGGCTGTTCTTTTTGGCTGCGACTTATAACTTTTAGACTATTTGTACGAGAGATTACAGAGTAACAGAAACTCACGTGCGGTTTTTACCGATATAAATGAAGTCAGTAAAGTATGTACTACAATTAACTAATAGACTCTATCTTGAAAAAAATACTCCGTTTAAAAGCTAGTTACTGTAGAAAAGCCGAAAAACAGTTTTTAGAAGCTGAAAAGAACATGCCGATATCGTAAAACATGGGCAACGCATTGGCTTTCCGGTGAGGCATGCAAGGACCGCCATGTGCGTTGCGCCCTAGCTACGAACTGTCTGCCTGGAGCAAAGTCCTGAATGGACAATGCATACGTATACTACTTGACTGCTTGTCCTTCTCATGAGTGAATGCTGGGCTTGGCCTGGTTAGATCAGTTAATGAATGGCAACTTGATCATGTATGGTGAGCATGCACGCATGTTAAATTTGGTCCCTGTGGTTGCTGCTGATATGCCTGTATATTCCAAGGAATGTGGTCCTTGAGAGAACATGGTGCTTATAGAGCACATTACTGAAGAGCCCATGTGGGTCTTAGGCATCATCAAGGAAAAAACCTACTATTTATCTAGTTCACCAGACAGCAACAAGTGCTATTCTGTACATCTATTGCGAGATCAGAAATGTTTTTTCTTTCTTCTGAAACTTGAGACTGGAAATGTCCTGTCCATTGCAAGTTGCAAGAGCCAAAGGACATGTCGATGTTGCAGCGGCTCCATGCAACTACCAAGGAATCTGAGTAGCACTGTAACTGGATTAGTTACTTACACTGTCTGGATTGGAAGTTACCACGGAGCGATGGACAGTACAAATGAGGCAACAGATTGGTGCAACTCGATCGGTTGCCAATACGGTGAAGAAGACAAGAGGCATCTCAGAACAGGCCCCAATGTGACCTACAACTTTTGGCGACGTAATCGCACTAGAAACATACGCAAGTGCTGATGCCAGCCACAAGGGACACAGGCTCGGGACAAGAAGAACAAAACACCAAGAGTTTCAGTCTCACCAAGAGTTTCAGACAAATGCCACTCACATGCAGATACTTCGAAGAAGACAGGAAGAGTAAGAAGGTAAAAGAACAAAAGAAAAATAAAACAAGCTCCCTAGGTATATGCAGACATGTAACTTGAATCTGTGTGCAGTCTCAGGACAAAATAGGCTTTTTATACAATGGGTGCAGCTGCAATGCACAGCTGCCATCCAAATCAACTCGTTCATTTCAAGATAGCATTTATTTTTTTCCAAGGAACTACTCTCACAGAGGCTTAAAGACTGTGTAGTCTTATTGTTGAGGTAAATCTGGTACAACATATGTACATGCACGATTTTTGATGTCACACACGGGGACACGAACAAATGGTTTGACACAGACGAAACGAAGTAATCTATATATATGTTAACACACTCCTGAGTCTTGACGAGTTCACTTGGCAGCGGCCATGGCGTCGTAGAAGCGGCTCCTCCTGACCTCCTCCGGCGGGATGAAGGCGTCCGGGCCAAGCCCTGGCACGTTGAAGACCACGTCGTCGATGGTCCATGACTCCTCCATCCGCGTCACTACTCGCGCGGCGCGCACGCCAACGCCGAACCGGGCGAGGTGCGCCGTGGACCGCCCCGCGTGCGCGACTGCGACGCCGTCCACGGCGCGGTAGTCGCCGAGGCTCGACGCGATGGTGGTCTCCCAGTACATGGCGGGCGCGCCGGGGGACTGGATCCGTGTCAGCTGCGAGTCCTCCAGCCGCGCGAGAAGGCCGCTTCGCTGGCTGAAGAACCCTGTCAGGCCGTGCCGGATCACCTCCGCCGTGCCGTCACTCCAGCTCGACAGAACCGAGGGGCCCACGTCCAGGCGCAGCACGAAGCAGTCCTCGCCGTCCGCCTGCTTCTCCCCGGCGTGCTCGGCCGTCGTGAAGATGGACGCTATCGCCACAGGGTCCAGGCCCTGCATGGACAAATCAATGCACCATTAGCGAACATGCAAAGCAGAATATTTTGGAGTAACATGACCATGCGACCAGTTTAACTGTGTCAGAATTTACCTGGGTGAAAACTGAACTAGTACACAGTTTGCTTCTTGGCATGTGAAAAATTGACAGAGATATTTATGCAATATCACAATGGCTATATTAGTCATATGAATAGTATGTCAGTGAAGTTGAGCAGATAACTCTGCTCGGCAAGTTGGCATGCATATGTGTTTGGTGCTTTTGGACCAGCAATGCTGGGGAATATGCGAATATTCCAGTGCTGTCATGTGAGTTATTCAAGCAAAACAATCTTAGTATTGCAGTACATGAGTTGGTCAGATTTTCCAAGAAATTGATAATTTGGTTGTGCCCATGTACAAGTACTGATGTGCAGAGTTTTTATGCCCCAAATTACTGCGATGGAAAAAAAATCAGAATCTTCAACTATTTTTTCTGTGAACATTTAAATATGAAATGAGGTAGGGGGGTTGGCACTCTGGCAGTGTATTATTTTTCTTGTGCCAACATCTGTATTTAGGTAAGAGCGTGTCATTACAGCTTAGTTTATTGGCATGGGACAGAGGACTGTGATGAAATACAAATGTAGTGATCCTAAATAAAATTATCTCTCGCATAGGACAAACAGCTAAAGAGAGCCTATATATATATATATATATATATATATATATATATATATATATATATATATATATATATGTTGCATCCGTACGATCCATTTTTTAAAAGTAAGCCACACCTATACATATCTTATAGTTTCTACATAGATTTGGAAAAACTTTTTGGAGTCTTGAAGTAAGATTGGAGACGTAGTGAGTGCACAAATATGTGAAAAAAAAAGTAGTAATACTCTCATCAGAAACATATATTTTTCATGGCCAATTTTCTCTGATTTAGGATGCTCTGCTGCATATGCAGCTCGCTGATTCGCTGTGTCTACCAGCATCGTCATATTCAAAGCGGTGAGCAGCACCGAAACCGGGGCTGAGATTATTTTTGCTGTAGCATTGAAACCAAGAAAGTAGCAGCCTCCATCTGCAGCATCGATTCCGAGGAGAACGGGGAAAAAAAAGGTCGTCCAAGCAAAAAGGAGAAGTAGGCGTCAGACCATCGGTTCATGAACTGAGGTTTTGAAATCACTAGGTGCATACGTGATACGGACGCAGATCCTCTGACGTAACGTCAGGTAATGTTGGGTCACTGATATGTAGACCCACAGTTTGTGAGGCCTACATATCAGTGACTCAACGTCAGCCATGGGGACGTGATACATGCATCTACCAGCAATCTTTTGGCTTTCTTTGCTATATGCACACGAAAAGCTTACCAGGAAGTCTGCGTCATCTTTTTTCTGCGAAGACACATAAGCGTGCCAAGATTTCTCAAGCCCTTACCAAGTACACAAGTAATTACACTAGAATATTTCAGTATTCTCAACTTGGTGATTTGACTCGCCTAGACTCTGTTCTATGACTCGACTCCATAATGATAGGTGCTCTATATGAGGGGTCTATTGAAAAAATTGTTTCTGATCCATTGACAGCACAATAGCTACTTTCATCAGATGTTCTTCTACAAGTGCAGTTTTCAACAATGTCATGGAATATAGTTATTTTTACAGTCTTTAATTTGATGTACGTGATGATCATATGTGCAAGTTGCTTTTCAATAGATATTGTTTGCCCAGTTATATGTTCTAAGTAGAGAATGTAAGAAGTCCATAAGATGCATTCTTCATTGTAGTTATCCAGTGCCATAGGAAAAGCATATGAAGAATATTGATCCGATCTTATATGGAGAATACTGATCAAATATTACTTATTGATTAGTCCTATGAACTTTCAACATATAAGGATCATTGATGGTGAATTATGATTTGAGAAAATTTGATTTGTGTTTGGCTACTGGAGTGAATTCACCTCAAGCTGAAGGTTGTTAAGTGTGTGGCCTGAATTCATCTGAAGGTGGAGATTATTAAAGTATGGTACGAATTCATAATGTCTAAGTGGACACATACTCCGACCTTATCTCGGTTTCTTAATCTTTAGGATTTTGTTTCTTAGCCTATATATATACCCCTATAGTAGTATGGTTGAGATATGCCGAAGTTCCTCATACTTGCAGTTCTTTTCATATAGTGAGTTCCGTTTATCTGCGTTTGTGGTTTTTTCATAAGGATTTTCTATGTTAAATCCGTGCCTTCTGCTTTTTTGATTATCTATTTTTGCCGTATGTTGTATAATAGTTTTTTATGCCCCAAATTACTGCGATGGGAAAAATCAGAATCTTCAACTTTTTTTTGTGTGAACATTTAAATATGAAATAAGATAGGCGGGTTGGCACTCTGGCAGTGTATTGTTTGTGTTGTGCCAACATCTGGACTTAGGTAAGAGCATGCCATTACAGCTTAGTTTATTGGCATGGGACAGAAGACAATGTGATGAAATACAAATATAGTGCTCCAAAATAAAACACCCTTGTACAAAATTATCTCTAGCATAGTACAAACAGCTAAAGGAGCTTCTATATATATGCTGCATCCGTACGATCCATTTTTTTAAAAGTAGGCCACCCATATACATTTCTTATCGTTTCTACATAGATTAATTGGAAAAACTTTTTGGAGACTTGAAGTAATATCGGAGACGTAGTGAGTCCACAAATATGTGAACAAAAATAGCAATATTCTTATGAGAACCATATATTTTTTATGACCAATTTTCTCTGATTTAGGATGCTCTAAACTGCTACATATACTCAAGAAAGCCAGAGCAAAACGTATGTGTTACTCCATCTAATTAGTCGGCTAAGCCCTATGCTCACTTAAGTAATTTTCGTTGTCAAGGTGAGCTAATGGTTAGCCTAAATGAACGAGTTAACCAATTAACTAAGAACACATTGATCCAACATTCAAACAGTTGACTTGCTCAGACATGAACTAATCTACATAATTAATTAAAATGTTTGGTAAGCATGAAGATTACTGGAATCATATCATTACTTCAACACCCAATTTTTTTTTTACAGCCAAGTTGGTTAGGCTAGTTTTGTTAAAAAAAATACTGAGAACCTATAGCAAAAGAGTCTTCCTATTTAATCAAATAAACCACAAAATCTATCGTTTATTTTCTTTCAGACGATTGCGAACACTGTTTGATCGATCAGCTCTAGATTTCCTGGGGAAATATGAATGCATTTTTTTAGTAAAAACAGTAGTAGTCTCATCGCAAAAATTTTCAACAAAACAGCAACTTGCCCTAGTCAACTCGCACTAGCACAGTAACATATATACATGTGCTGTTCAGCAAGGACCTAAATAACAAGGTTTCATTTGGCAAGTTGCTCAGGATAAGCCTAACGAAAAGCACCTAATCTAATCTTTGTTAATGAACTCACACTCACTGTCACTGATCAAACATTAATTCAGACATCTCCCACTAGGCACTTTATAAAACAGCAGCCCACACATACAGATATATATGGGCCTGTTTTTTTTTTTTTTTGCTGAGGTTTATTACTTTTGGCCGCGGCTTATGGCTTTTGAGCTATTCGTGTGAGAGATTACAAAATAATAGAAACTCACGTGCGATTTTTTGCCGATATAAATGAAGTCGATATAGTATACACTATGATTAACTAATAGATCTCATCTTAAAAAGATATTTTATTTAAAAATTAAAAACTGAAAAAGAACCGTGCCATATATTCTAGGCTAAGAGCATCTGCAATGGGTCTATAGCAGCTCTCTACAAGAGAGTCCATGTCATCAACTGTCCTACGTGGAAGATATTAAATGAAGAAAGAGAACGCAGCTCTCTACAGCTCTAGAGATAGTCTATAGCGACAAACGAGGCAGCCTCCATAAATTCTGTGTGTGCATGTAAGCATCAAATAGCTATCCTTATAGATAGTTCTTTAGAATGCTAACTTTAGTGTGTACTATATAGATGATGTGGAAGTCTTATAGTTAGTTACTAGTTATAACCATTGGAGATGCCCTAAGCGAAAGCCAAGCTAACCCCACACCTAATGCCCTCACCCCGCGTCAAACAAGACAGTTCGGAGTTAGGACTCTCTCCTACAGAAAGCAAACGAGAGCATGAGGCATGCAGCATCAATAATGACATCAACAGTTTGGCACGGCTGTGTGCTACCAGCTCCGGATCCCAAGATAACAGCTGTGTGCATATGTTTGGGATGCTTATACCCAACCGCTTTTAACAAAGATTCTTCCTCACATCCAATTGCCGCTCTTGTTTAATGGATCTTCTCTCTCTCTCTCTCTCTCTCTCTCTCTCTCTCTCGCGTACGTAAGATGTCCCAGTCCCACACGCAGGCGCACACATGCAACGCAAAGGGATTTGAGGACATGCACAAATTAAAAGGCAGAAGGCTAGCTACACGAATACAATGGCAGAGCAAAAAAAACTTTGTGGTTGTGGGGCCCACCTGTCATGGGCCGGCCAGGCTAGTAACGCAGTGCATGCGAGGCATGCCATGGCCGGTGAGCTAGGTAAAGCGATGTACGAGAGAAAAGTAGGGAGATCGATGCAAGGAAAGGAACGGAACGGAACGGAAAAGAAGAATGTTGCATGGCATCACGATGCAATGGCATCGTCAAGTGTGAATGACTCGGTGCAAGCGTCAAGGGCCAACCTGGAGGGCGCGGCGGAGGGGGCGTGAGCCGCCGCGCGCGGCGTGCGCGCCGAGCCATGGCGTGCGGCGCCAGGCGACGCGGCCGTCGCTGCCCGCGGCGATGTTCTGCCCGGCCACCGCCATCTCGACGAGCCACATGCTGGGCGCGAGCTGCCACAGCACGAAGCTCCCCTCGTGGCCCCGCCCGCTGCTTCCGCCGCCGCCGCCCCCGGGCTCCTGCAGCATCGCCAGCCGCACCCTCCCCGCCGCGTACATGCTCTTCACCGCGCCCTCTATCTTCCCGCACCCCGTCGTCGCCCTGAACTGTTCTATTATGTACTGCGCCGACGATGCCACCTGCACGGGACATGCATAAGCAAAGCAAACGCATGGAGACAAAGAGAGGCATGCATATGTGTGCAAAGCTACAGTTACGGTCGATGTATGCGTACGTACGTGTCGGGGGAGGCGTGGAAGGAGGGGCATGGGGGAGAGGGGGCACGCGAGGACGGAGAGGAGGACGCGGAGGTCGACGGCTGGCCGAGCGTCGTCCCCGGCGCCGGACAGGAGACGGGCCCACCGGTGCAGCGCCGCGTGGAGACCAGACCGCCGCCGCGCCGCCTCCTCCTCGCCGCCGCCGGGCTCCTCCGCCAGCGGCTCCAGCGCCACCCTCGATCTCATCTTCTCGATCACTTCCTTCCAAGAACGCCCCCTCTCTCTGTCTGTCTCTCTCCGCGTAGCTTAGCTTCTGTGTCAGGCTGCTGCGCGAGTTTGTTGCTTCTTGTTATTTTAAGGGGAGGGAAGGAAGATTAGCCAGTGCAGCTTGCAAGCACGTAACACGGGTTTTCTAATGGGTGGTGCGGATGACTCGTGGGGCCCAGCACGCGTGGTCCCAAGCGTCGGTGGGAGAGATGGGGTTGGGGGCGCGTGTGGGTGTGGAGTGCGGGGGAAGGGAAGGGGAGCGTCCAAGGGAGGCAAGAGGCGTAGGAGGAGGAGGGGAAATGGGGTTGGGGAGCGGTCAAAATCTCGCTCGCGCTCGGGAGAAGAAACAACCGGTGGCGTCGCCGGTTGTCGCGTGGCAGTTGGGCGGGCTGCCCTGCCCGGGCGAGCCTCCTTCTCTCGGGAGCGAAGTCTGCTCCGACGCCACCATTTCTGCTCAGCTACCGAGCGGTGCTTACATCGTCCAATCGAAAAACCCATAGTTTAAATTGTGAAAAAAATATAGGGACTTACTTCTTTGACTGGTTTTATTTTGGTGCCGCTCGGTTTAGATGAAATAAGCTGTAGGTAATTAAAATTATACTGTAGCTGATAGTGGCTTGTTTTACGTAACTAAATTTAAAAAATGAAAAATGAAAAAAGATTAGCCTATCATGTACAATACAAACGAGTAGGGGAAAAAACTGGCAAAAAAGCTTAAAAGCCAGAAAAAAGATGAAATTTAACAATGAAAACAATTTTGCTATTGCACAGGCGGCTGAAATTTTTTTATCTTTCAGTCATCTAAAATTACACTCTCAATTAACTAAAGTTGCAACCCCTCCAAAACAAACACCTACAACTTCAGATGATTCAGAGTGCAATTTTAGGTAACTGAAAGATAAAAAAATTTCAGTCGCCTATGCAATAGTCACTTTCTAATGAAAAATAAGTCAGAAGTCAGAAGCTCAAACCGAAATGAGTGGAGCCTTTATTGTGTGTCGCGCAATGACTTAAAAGTTGATCCTAATCATTAATTTCCGATTGGACATTCGATCATGGTTATGCATTCATAAATACAATACTGTTCAGCAGGAGGCGTAGTTTGGTAGAGTGGAGTCGCACGCACGTTTGATGCGAGATGTAACGTGAGTTTTCAGAGCACCGATGGTTTTCTGTTTAGGAGCAGTGGGTTCAATTCGCCGCCTGCCTGCATGGTTCGTGTCAATTCCCGTTAGCCTACCATCATCGACGGAAAGCTGCTTTCTGTTGCATGACGGCGGATTGAATGGAGGCGACTCTGCAACTCTTGCAAGCAGTGCACGCCTTGGAAGCGCATTTATGCGCTGATAGTTCGCTTTGGGGGTTCTGAAGCGCAGAAACTAGAGATTGAGAGCGACCTGGCAACTGCTTGCACAAAACTGCCCGATAAATCCTAGACGTAAAAGAAGATCTCTTTCTTTGCTTCGATCTTTGTTTCAGTATGCCCAAGACACACGGAATCCAGCACGGACTCAACTTAGACTGCAAGATTTCCTCGCTGGATTGAGACGTGTAATGCATACTTGACTGATCTGAAAGACCACACGGAGCAGTGTTTATATATGAAATTATCCAGGGCTTCCCGAAATCAGAGACTAGAATTCAATGATCTTGTGAACAACTGTACCTCGCTGACGAGTCACATCTCACTTTATCCCTGTTCTGCTCTGGATTTCCTATGATTTCTGAATTCCAGCAATGTGCATTGTACATTTGTACGCTAGTTTCAGAGGGCCGTACAGCGCCATCGCTGAATGCCCGATATAATGGTTGCGTGCTTTATTTCTGGGCTCAGATGCTGGTCCAGCAATTATCAGAATTCAATTTTATACCCGCAGTGTTTCTGACACTGAAATGTTCAATTTATATCTCAGTTCATAGCAAAATGTAAAACGGTGAATGCTTTTACATCTGTCCTGAAGCAAGTTTTAGCTAACCAAAAGAAGATTACTTACTTAGACCCTAATGCAGTCAATAACTTGAGAACTTACCATAGAAGGCTGGATAACGAGGATATTGTAGGCTATAATTGCATTGTGTAATAAGCAAGTTTAATGTAGTGGAACCAGAATTTCGGTTTCAATGTTACTGTCAGAATGATGGCATATAGTAGCTGCTGTGCTTGTGCTTGGCCTGATCTACCATTCAAGTAACGTAACCAAATTGCAATTGACATAGTACTCCTAGGAGGAGGCATGGGGCCATGATTCCTGCTAGTCCATCATAACGGGCTGGAGGAGGCCATGTACTTTTCATGCGACTCGAGTGCTGTTCGGCAGAATCTAGATAAGACCATTCGATACATGCATATGCTTCACTATAGTAAAGAATGTTAAGCTGATGAGACTGTCATCATCACATGAACCTGACACTGACAATGCAACATTACCTCACTCCATACAATCTGGTGGCTTTATGCTGGTGACAACTAACAAGCATGATCTTAGTCACTTTGAAGTGTCTCATGGTTTACTAGTTTTTGCCAATTCGCACGTCCGGTTTTGCTTATGTAGTTTCCTTTCTTCACTCCTATAAGCAACTTATCCATCCAAATTGCCGACCTTGTTCCTCTAGAAAAGCTAGATAAATACAAGGGATTGACAATTGCATGTTGGAGAAGGCCATCACCAACACTGATCCTAAGAGACAGCCGAAGAAGGCCTACGCAACAAAAAAGAAGCAGGTGAAGGTCCATCTAAGGCATAAGTGCGATCTGTTAGATGTATATTATATCTGTGTATCTTCTCTATTATATAAAGGATTATCTGCATATATATTATATTTGTGCATGTATATATATTGGCTCATTAAACTCGTGATGAATACAAACGCTATTTATACATGGTATCAGAGCGTTAGCTAGGGTTTTCGTCTACCCACCGCGTCTGATTTTACGTGGCCGCCGCTATTCTTCTCTCAACCACCGCTGTTTGCTGCTTGCTGCCTCTGCTCATTTTCTCCATCAGCCGAGCCATGGCTGATCTCCACGACCACCTGCCGTCACTGACTGTCCAAGCCGTCGCCATTTGGATTGCCACCACTGTTGTCTCTGGATCTTTCTGTGGCCGACGTCTTCTCGTAGGATCGGGGCTTTCTTCGCCACCGCCGACTCCACCTGAGACCGCCACCATTGAGTGTTGGAACTAATCTTGACTCATGTTAATTATTTTGGATGTGGTCGAAACTGTAGTCGAAGGTGTGATCGAAGGTGTGATCGAAGCTGCAGTCGAAAGTGTGATCGAAATAGCAGTCATGACCATGTTCCAAGTGTAAGTGGTCGTAGGAGTCATTCTGTTA
Source organism: Dendrocalamus latiflorus (assembly GCA_017311315.1). Taxonomy (NCBI): domain Eukaryota; kingdom Viridiplantae; phylum Streptophyta; class Magnoliopsida; order Poales; family Poaceae; genus Dendrocalamus; species Dendrocalamus latiflorus. Next base: position 5,445,451 of record CM029652.1, on the reverse strand, counting down.
GTGGTCGTAGGCCTGAATCATAGTCGAAGCTACAGTCGAAGTCGTGTGTTTGAGTTGGAGTCATAGCACTATGGATAGCCATCATATGTGGAAGAAGACCGTAGCTATGGCCAACTGGCGACAGAGGCTGGCTACGGACGAATCCAGGAAAGGTGGCAGTGGAGAGGGCTGGATCCGATGTGGAGATAGTCGGATTTGGGCATGGCGATGGCGAAGATGGCCGAATTCAGGCTTGGCCAGATTCGGGCATGGCGATGGCGAAGACGGCCGAATCCAAGCTTGGTGACAACCGAAAGGCAGATTGGCGGCGGATTGGCCCGCGCGCCCCAGCAGCGCTGAAACGGGCAACGGACGGTATGCTCGTGTAGCCGGTGGGCGCACCGCGCACGAGAGGCCGGCCATTTCCTCGGGCCGTCCGTGACACGAACTCAGCAAAACAAGATGCAAACACTAGGCAGCCACCACCAACTATCACCAGCACACCGCAAAATGCTGAACCACCCACAGCAGTGATCAGACTAGAGCACCTCCATCATCTTGTTCAGAATTTCTCGTTACCAGGACCCAGAAATCGCCTTATCTGATCTGGCATCCATGTGTTGAGAAATAAGATCAGCAAGCACCATTTCAAATACTGGATACTACGAAAGACAATGGATTCAATCCATGCAACTGCAAGCGTATCACCAGGCTTACTACTCAAATTCAACTGCAAGCGTATCACCAGAGTGTTCCAAGGGTCACAATGAGTTTGATAAACATAGCACAAATTCACAGACGTCCGACTCCATACAAGAACCAAAACCCCCAGCTGCCTCAGCGCAGCCTCCTGGCCTCTCTCTCTGACTCAAGCAGGGTCAGGATGTCACCCTCACGGACCGGGCCCTTGACATTCCTCATGATGAGACGGTTCTGGTCATCCAGGAACTTGACTCTGACCTGGGTCACCTGACCCCTGGAGCCAGTCCGGCCCATCACCTTCACCACAACAGCCAACTTCACCTGGGTGTCCATGCTGCATCAACAAAGGGTATGTCAAGTATCAAGGTGAACTAGGCTCTTGCTCGAATAGTTGCTCAAAGTGCACTTAACAAAAAAAGAACATGCCTTAATTGCAAGGATGTAGGCATGCAGATTTGACTTCAAAGATCTAAGCATGAAGATCAGACATATGGAAACTAAATACAACAGACCGGATTTAATGTCCCGGCAAAGTTTCAATAAGACATGAGTAAATGTTCAAACAAGACATGAAACTAAACCAAGCAAGCCGTGAAACTAAGCTAGTTTGATCTCGCATCCTAGTTCTTGAACAACTCTGAATTACATCCAGGCACTAGTTTCTCTTAGACAGTTATGAAGTATTAACAAAAAGGTTTGTCTAGCCCACAGTGAGTAATCTCCATGAGAAAGCACGGGCCAATACACTGAACTAACGATTCCTGCACCACATTAAGAACAGAACAACAATAATACATTGGCAATACATTAATGCACAGGCTAAATTTTCCATTTTCAATAATACAAATTACATACAGTTTTGTTAGCCTACTGCCTACCTTCCACTTAAAGGAAGAAGTCTGCCTAACCTGATCATTGCTAATCTAATCTTTGATATATATTTGATTTTATAGATCTTTGAGCTTTAAAAAATAAAGTCTGCAAATTTGAAATCTTTGTAGGAGAGAGCTGAAAAAAGAAAAAAAAAACAGGATCTGCAAGGTATGGACCTGTCATTAATTTCTATAATTTTCTATGTAATTCATGTCATTATGCTATCCTTATATCGCCCATTTTCTCATAAGAATCATTAATGTCTATAATTTCTGTATTTTTATTATATCTATACACCGGTATCGGTGTTTTAGGAAAAACTATATGTCGCGGTATTGATGTACGCGGTATTGATGTATGATATCAATGTATCCATGCAACCTAAGGGCATCTCCAATGGTTATAGCTAGCAACTAACTATAAGACTTCCACATCATCTATATAGTATACACTAAAGCTAGCATTATAAAGAACTATCTGTAAGGATAGTTATTTGATGCTTACATGCACACACAGAATTTATAGAGGATGCCTCGTTTGGCGTTATAGACTAGTGCTTAAGGAAGAGCTGGCTCGATTTTTTTTGCATACTCTCTTTCCTTCACATATGATATATGCTGATGTGTACATGCATATAGATAGCTGACTCAGACCATTGGAGATGCCCTAACTCTGAAGTCTACATACAGATCCTAAAAATCCTGGGTCCACCATTGACCATTAAACAATTCCTCTATGTTTTGTTGCACGTAAGCGACAAAGATAAGTAAATTCAACAAGAACTCCAAACCATTCACGGTGGCATAGTTTTCGACAAAGATTAATCAATGAGAAATAAATTATCCATCAACATGACAAGAAAACACACACTAGGGAACATGCAAATGCATGGATTGGCGAATAACAATTCAAGACGGGATCACAGAACAAGCGCATAATAGCCATGGAACTAGAATAGCTCCTCACACGAATCGCAAACGGCGAGGCAGTGACAAATCCGCGGAAACAGCTAAATGCCACGCCTAATTCGTCGTGGAAGAATCAACGCGTATCGCTAGAGATCGGGAGAAGAGACGCACCTCTCTTCCTTGTGTGGGCGAAGGCCGAAGAGCGAGCGAAGCGAGGGCGGCGGCGGCGCGAAGAGAGTAATGAAGGAGAAGGGAAACCCTAGACCTGCGCTTTCTATATAGGAGCAGCCGAAGACGGGTAGTGCCTATTGGGCCGGATGCGTGGGCCTGAATGGGCCGTATTTCTTTTTGTTTCGGATTTCCTCGTGTGTTTCCATTTTTGCAATTGCGCTTGCATAAACTGGTGTACTTCTTTTTCTTTCAGATTACCTCATGTGTTCCGTATTTCTTTTTGTTTCAGATTAAACAAGGTAGTAATCTGTTGTCAATTAGGTGTATACGAGAAACCTTCTCTCAAAGGAACTAGGCGTTAGCTCAGTGGTAGATTAGAGCGTTATAAACTCACCGGTCCTGAGTTTGGTTTGAGTTTGATTCCTAAATAGAACGAAGGATTTCTTACATATCCCCTTGGGTTAGATCTTGCAAAAGTGAGAGTCCATATGTACATGGGTATGCTCAGTGATCAAAATGTGTGTCTACACTCCGTAAGGTGTAAACCTCTACTCTTATTAGACGTGTGCTAGGAAATGCATCTACATGTGTATGAGTTGGAACGTACATGTAGGGTGCATGCTGTGTGCTCCTCTTGTTGTACTTGGAAAAAAATGAACTCTAAATAAAGTGTATATGAGAACTTGAAAAACTCGAGCACATCTAAGTGTTGAGGAATCGTCGCTGGCGACCAGTCCGATCGATTCCTTTACTTAATACGAAACGATCAATCACAGAAGACAGAATAATAGATTAAAAACACACATAGAGGTAGGGAGAACTCTTGATCTTCCTTTATTGCTTTTGATTGTATGAATATAAATTCTGCCGATACGGTTCCCTATTTATAGTCTATCGATGAGGTGCCCACCTTGGTCCTAGGCTTCTGGCCCAGGTCCAGGTTTCTTAACACTCCCCTTAGCACAATTTTCCCTCTAACGCCAAATGCTAATTCGATATTAACGTCAAAGCTCATGCAAGACGTGATACCCACAAAAAGAAGTTACAACCATACAATTCATAAATGATGGCTGTGGAACGCTGAAGTATCATAAGCCAAGGAACAGTGCACATCACAACTCAGAAAACACAAAAACAACATCGTTTAGAGACCGGCAAGCTAAGCTAGCACCATTACCAGAACGAAAAGGTTGGGAGTGAGCGATCAACCAGCTCGCAGCAACATTAAATCAGGATCAGCAACCAAGAGCTACCAGAAAGCAGAACCCATCAATATCATTCATAGCAGAAAGAAATAGTACAGTACAACACCAACAAATTACTGCTACTATCTGTCACGTACGCACCACAACACGAATGACACTTTCCGGGCATCGTCCAATGGAAATAATCATCGCCGCTTCTTCTACCTCCGTCCAATCCCGTGTACGTTCTTAATTTTCCGTGGCTGCTGCAGAGACACGAGATGTGAAGGAAGATCTAGAAGGAGGCCACCGGGAGGACCGCGGGTAGGAGCAGGAGAAGGTAGCCGGCCAGCAACGCCGTCAGAACAACACCGGCGGTCGCCGTCGAGGAGGCGCTGCCCGCGTTGGTGGCCTGCTGCGCGCGGGAGTTGGTCGTCGCCGTCGAGTTGTCCTTCCCTGCGAGGAGAAAATAAACCGGTGATTGCCAGATTAGAGAGGAGTGACAGCAATTGCATAAGCTATGGGAAATACTGATCGAACTCAAATGCTGCCTTAGTTGAAGCGTACTAATACCGTCGATTTACACTCTTTTTAAAATTAAGACCACGTTCAGAACACAGAAATTTCATAGGAAATTGACTACTATGTATATAGGTTAATTCTGAACTAAAAAAAAAGCAACCCTAATTACCATGAAGCAGTACTGAATTAGGAACATAAGTCTAAATTCCGATCCTCCGGAGCGGCCATCAGTGAACATGACAAAACGAAAGTTCGTGATGTAATTCCATGTCTGAACTAGAAACGAAGCGTGATATTGATGGCAAACATCGGCGTGCTCTTTTTGGTGGAACTAGTGTCTCACGCTCACACATCTTTCGGCGTCATCGAGTTCTCACGTTCACATGGCAAAAGTACAATTCTAGACTTCTAGTGGTTTTGTAATGAAAATGTTGGCAATGATAACCCATCGTCTATGTGCTCCGCGTAATTAGATGTAAACGTTTGATTCAGTTTATATATGCGATTGAGATGAATCGAGCAATGAACAACAACTGAGGCGATGGAACGCTCACCTGGAGCTGCAGCGGCGCCCTTGTCGCCGCCGGGGCTGAAGATGGCGGCGTCTTTCGAGTTTGGAGGGATATGCAGCAGCTCTGCACCACAAGATAACCCACATTTACTGATTTACCATGCGCACTGACTCAGTTCGATGAAGGCATGCATAAAAAAGGGGGATTTAAGGATTTGCCACCGTAAAATATGTGCATTTGAAGATTCACCACTTATGTTTTATTAACATGTGGTTCTAGGATCTACGTGGTACGAGTAGTAAATCATTAAATGCATACCAGTGGTAAATACTTAATTATTCCAAAACAAAGGAACATCACGATCAATCATATATAGCCTCGCTTGTTTGGGCTTGGTTTTCTAGCTTCCGGTTTATTTTCCACTATTCCTAAACTTCGTTTTTTCTGACTTTTCAGATTTTTTTAGCTTTTTTGCCGGTTCTTTTTTCGTATTCGTTTGCATTATACATGCTGGGTTAGACCGGTTTTTCTATTTTTAAATTTTTTAAATTTAACTATACCAAATAAACTATCATCAGGTACAATGTAATTTCAGCCATAAAAACTCAGTTATAAACCACAAAAAATAAACCTAACTGAGCACACTTATACTGTATTTGAAAACCGCGTGCAGCAGACAGCGCGGCACACGGGTAACCGTCGCACGCACCTAGTGCTCGTTCACCTCTGAAAACAGAATACGGACGGATCGGTCACGCGTGGCTAGTTCTCCATGTAGCTAGGCAGAGACTAGCTAGAGATTCTTTACACCTGGCTATCCACTTCAAACTAGCCCGACAACGAGAGGCGCTCACGGGCCAGACCAAACAAATTAAGCACCTGGGCATGCGGTGACAGCGGCGTGCGTCCCCTCCAAATAGCGGGGCAAAGCGACGCCCAAAAGATCGAGCTACAGCACCGCCACCGTGTATCAAAATTCAAAACTACGGGCTTGTTTCTTTTTTGCTGCGGCTTATGTTTTTAGGCTACGGTTTGTGGCTTAAAGCTGTTTATACGAGATATTGCAGAGTAACAAAAACTCACGTGCGATTTTTACTGATATAAATAAAGTCAGTAAATCATATACTACAATTAATTTAATAAATCATGTCTTGAAAAATACTCCGTTTAAATTCTAGTTATTGTAAAAAAAATTACTGTGTGGATGCATGAGCAACTGGTGACGATATGTACTGATGGCTAGTGAGATGTGGACGTACGCGGGCAGTGGGAGACGTTGGCGTGGGTGGCGCCGCAGGCGGAGGGGAGGGCGAGGGCGAGGGTGGCGTTGATCTTGATGCCGAGGTTTGGGTCGTCCTTGTCCTTGACCAGCACGCACAGGCACTTGGGGCTCTTCCCCAGCACCTGCCGCAGCCCGCCGCAGCAGTCCGGCGCCGGCGCGCGCGCCTGCCCCTGCACGTACTGCAGGCACGGCGCCAGCCCCACCAGCTGGTCCGCGCACTCGGTGCGGTCGGCGCTCATGTCCGCTCTCACCCCCGCCGTCGCCGCAACCGCCACCACCACCGCCATCACCAGCGCCGCGGCCGCCATGGCGCTTCTTCTTGGCTCTAGTTCTCTCTTCCTTGGCTAGTAGCAGCTAGCTAGCTGGTGTGTTGTGCTTTGCCTGCCTTGAAGAGTGGGAGTGAGTCACTACGACTGTCTTGTGGCCTTGTGGGAGTGAGCTGGCGCCCCGGGGCTGGGTTGGTGAGGGAGAGTTATAGCGGGCGAGTGGGATCGAGGAGGTGTGAAGCTGTGGGACATGACGTGCCTGCCTAGCCGTGTCGTGCTCGTCTGGGCTAGGGCTTCAGAGAAAGCGTTAACACAAACGCATGCATGCGATCGACGCCGAGGACTCGAGGTGAAGATGGTGGATAGCGCTGAACAGACTGCTAATGGATGATCCAAACTAAAAGGGGACTTTGAATTAAGTTCACTTGTACAGAGACCGAAGAGGGAAACAAATACGCTGTGTTTGGATCATGTATTCATGGGGAAATTGAAAATATAGGACCACGTTGAGACTGCTTTGGTAAAATAGGACCGAGTTATTTGTACTCGTAAATATAGGACCGAGTTGGGCACATTCTTGTAAATAAGGTATTTTCCCCATTTTAATTTCATTTTTATTTTTCAGGCTTTTTTCTCTACGCGAAAAGACTCTTTTGCCCCTTCCTCCTTCTTCCTCCCTGCCGCTGCAGGCCGCCGCTCCCTCGCCGCGCCGCCGCTTCCTCGCCCCGCCCCGCGCCGCGCCGCCGCCTGCCCCGCGCCGCCCCGCCGCTCCCTCGCCCCGCCCCGCGCCGCGCCGCCGCCTGCCCCGCGCCGCTCCCTCGCCTGCCCCTGCTCCGGCGCGGTGCGGGGCAGGTGGCGGCGCGGCGCGGGGCGGGGCGAGGAAGCGGCGGCGCGGCGAGGGAGCGGCGGCGCGGGAGCGGCCGGCGGCCTGCAGCGGCAGGGAGGAAGAAGGAGGAAGGGGCAAAAGAGTCTTTTCGCGTAGAGAAAAAAGCCTGAAAAATAAAAATGAAATTAAAATGGGGAAAATACCTTATTTACAAGAATGTGCCCAACTCGGTCCTATATTTACGAGTACAAATAACTCGGTCCTATTTTACCAAAGCAGTCTCAACGTGGTCCTATATTTTCAATTTTCCCTGTATTCATCGAGATGCCAGAAACGGAGACTAGGGCTTCTTTTTTCTGGTCATGGTTTATAGTTTTCTCTGAACAAATAAATATAATGGCTTAGCGAGACAGTCTTTTTAAAATAGCTTTCCAGCCATTATCACGGGGCATTATGGGCTCTTCTAAATGCTACATTATGGGTTCACTCGGCGCCGTGTTCTCGCCGAGAAAATTGCTATAATGGGACTCCAAACAACGTGTTTCGCTATAATGGGACTTCTAACGTTGACATCGCTAAAATGACACCCGAAACATTGGCTTCTCGTAATACATGACATTTGGCTCTTTTAATTCCAATGTTCGGGTATTTCGAAACATTAGCCAAATGTCATGTATTACGAGAAGCCAATGTTTCGGGTGTCATTTTAGCGATGTCAACGTTAGAAGTCCTATTATAGCGAAATACGTTGTTTGGAGTCCCATTATAGCAATTTTCTCGTTCTCGCCATGATCTCCGCGTTCCAGCCACGGGTGGTGGGGGCATGGAAGCAGGCAGAGGCAGCGGCAATTCATGGGGCAATTGATCTACTCGTCTTGGTCTGTTTGACGATAGTTGGATGGATGCGGGCAGCAAAAGCCAATAACTTCTGCATTCATGCTAGGGACCACTGTCACGCGCGCTGCTGCCTGAATTCACCGCCATGTGGAGTAGCTGCCATCAGCCTGACACCAACGCAAAGGGGGGTCATTGTGTCTTACAAAAGGGGTACACACCAGTGTCCGGTACAACCCCTACAAGTGCTCTGGAAAATTTTCCAGTAACTTCGTTTCCTCCTCCGTTTCAGTGAGGCACTTAGCAGGGATACAAAGAACGAGGTCACAAAAATGTTCATCTCTAGAAACAAGAAACAGAAGGCTCTCATGTCAGAACAGGATACCAGATGTCCAAACTGCCAGTGCCAGCACGAAGTATTGTACGTGTCACAATTCACAAGGATTTACACTTTGAGAGTTCTGTTCAGGAAGAACCCATGTATATTCTTTTTAACTTTTTAGCCGACTTTTAGCTTTAACTTCTTATAGCAACTACTATTCATGAGACTAATAAACCATAGCTAAAAGTCATAAGCAGCACAAAAGAACGCCGCCTCAAGGTGACGGGACCAACACAGCCTTAACTATGTGTACCAGAGACGGCAGGAGCAACGAATCAGCCTATAGGCGGAATATTAAACAGGCTACAGTAGTGCTTGGCATGAACCTGCTGGCAACGAAAGTAAAAGCGGAACAACCAATCCGGGTGGTTGATACTGGTACTATTCCCCTTGATTTCCCCAAATGCCAGGGCTCGGGGATAACTGAATTACTGATCCTCCAGGCCAGCTGCACTGTTTCCACAAAGAAAAATATGCTCACCTCTTTCTTCAAAAGACCGGCGACAGCAAGCTACAACTTCGAAAAAGCTCACCAAAGTTCTTCCAGACATTAGGAACGTGGTCTTACCTTTTGCGAAATGAAGTGAGAAAGAAGGGGCAAAAATGTATAACAAGGGCAAAATAAATAGACAGATGTTTCAGGAAAAAAAAACAGTATACAAGAGAGGCCTCATTTCATTCAATTAAGCAATAAAGACGCCTTCAACGTCAACCTCAAAATTATTGCAACAGCCTAAACCAGGTATTTCCTTCATGATAACTGAACAAAAGTTCTCAGATCAGGCTCTTAGACAAACAATTAACGTTCCCAAAAACCAGCATTGACCCCATACAAGAGAATTTACATGTCAGCAAAAAATGAAACGTACACAATGGAAGGAATCATTTCAAGCTTGTAAAAACTAGATTCCATGGTAAGAAAAAACTGTAGGCTAACTCAAATTGAAGGTGATGGGTGAGACTGAAAAACCTAGGATGACATCCCAAAGCTACTAAGTATTTCTCTTTGCAAAGATATTTCATCTATAGAAAATCACATCCCAACTAGGGCCACTAGAAAAAACATCAGGGCAGAAATGTAGAAAAACATCAAGGCAGAAATGTAAAAAAACATCAGGGCAGAAATGTAAAAGGGTAATGAACATAACAAGCCTCCCTTCCTTAGGCTTCTTAATCTTACTTCCCCGAGGGTATGTTTTGTTGTGTATGTTGAGAATCGTTACCCAAGAGCTCCTCCTGCTGAATATGACTGAACCTGCAAAAAGGAAAATATTGAAGACAGCTGTCAGGACTTGTAACAAAAGCAGAATTCTGCTCGTGGTCTTTAGGTACAATGGGCAACGTGAGCACCCCCAACTGTAAAATTGTAGAATTAAAACTAGCAAAAAAAGTCGAAGTGCAGAAGGCGAAAATATCATGCAGAGAGACATGTCTACATATGCTTGTTGAATTTGTAGCAATTCCTACATTCGATTTATCCAGCCCCTCACAATCATCAACTGATTTGGGCGATCAGCATTACCATTTGTAAGAATATTGGGGTGGAGCTCTCTCTTATTCAAAAACACGGGAACTTTAACAAAATCAAGGACATTACTACATCAGTAACTGCAATATTCTGCCCATACCTAACGTATCATCGTCTAATTCTAGGCTTGCACCGGAATGCTGCTAAGAGTGCTATATGATCCGATGACCATTCAGGTGAAGGAAGAGCTGTGTCTTTTCTCAAGCTGTCCTCATCCAGAAGTTCCAGCAATGAATCCACTGTCAACGAATCAGCTGAAATAGGAAAGTACATAGCAAAAGGTAAATTTAGCAATATCTGCTGAACTCCAGAACAACAATAGGGTAGCCAAATAGCAAGCACTAGAACAAGTGTAAGCACTAACCTGTGTAAAATATGTAATCGATGGTGCCAGTGAAATCTCTTGTGCAATTAGTGAAAAGTGGTTCATTTGTTGCAGGGTCCATTCTCCTCCGCTGATGCTCCAAATCATAACCAACACCAACCATCCTTGCAAATGAAGAGTATGCACTGACCTATAAACAAGGAAAGCCTATGTTCAAAGCTGCAACCCAAAAAAAAAAGAAGAGAAATACGATGGGTTAACTGTACCAGAGGAAGCTGGTGTGTCAACTTGCTTGCTGGTCGCAAAATTCCAAGGGGATCTATCGCCAGATCTGGATGCAACTGATCAACGTTGCCCATTGCAAGAAGCCCGTGTGGAGTACTATATGAATTAAATGAGCATTTGCCATTTAGAAACGTCACAGTTAAAAGATAACTAGAGCACAAACAAAGAAGTCTTATTGATATATGTAACAAACCTTCCAGGGGTTGAATTGAAATCTCCACAGACCAGCATTGGAATGTCTGCACTGACGGCTATTTTTTCCAATCCTTTTAAGAGGGTGTGAACCTGCAGAATTCCAGATAACATGATTTGAGTTGTCAATCCAACAAATTTTTAAAGGAAACAGAATTATGATTTGACCTGCCATAGCTTCACATCTTTGAGGTCTTGGTAAACATTCACATGTGTATTTGCCTGCATGGCACAACAAACAATTCAAGAAACAAATAAGACCCCCAAGTCACAAAACATTGCTATTACAAGAGAATTAAAGCACGAAAACAAGATCGATGCAAATGTTTACATAAGCACAACGAAGTAAGTCAAAGGTGGGCATGACCTAATATAGTACATAGACAGGTTAACTGGTCAAGCCATCAAGGCACAAGAGAAAAGTTGCAGCAAACCCCCCCAATATTGGAATAATCAAAATAGTCCAAAATTTAGAGGTGTACAACAATAAATGGAAATTCCCATGGATCATCATGAACAGACATAAAAACATGCATCTGGTTCTCTCATAAAATGTATCCTACAACTGGGGGGAGGGGGGTGAATCACCAACTGCTATGGAGTTCTATTGTATTTTTCTGATTCATGACAGAATTCTACGATGCTAAGGGTAGTCATCGTGTCAACTAGGCGTCCTCGCGGCTGGAGGCTGACGCCGAGGCCGTTCGTCCAGGCCTGGGAACTTGGGCGAGCACATGGGATCGCTCCTTAGAAAAAGCATGGTTGTGGGGAAATAAGCGAATAGCTTTTATCTACTTGGCTAAAATTTGATGTCTAGGAAATCCCATGGCAAAAGCTAGTTTATTTAGGCCGTGTTACACATAGAATCAAAATAGCAGCTTTTGCTAACATTATTTGTTCATGCTATTAAATATTCGAGTTACGAAAGTTTGCAAAAAAAAAATGTTGATTCTGCTGCTGAATTCTTGGATGGTTAGTAAAATAGCATGCATAGCGACATTTAGCTACTGTAGTTGCAGTTTAGTGGTATTCAACGTTACTTGCATTAATTTGTGAAGATAGAATGCATCACTGACTTAGGATATTATTGAATTATTAAAACCTTCAGGGTGTGTTGTGTACTAATGTTAGTTAACTTAGTTATTATTTGGAGAATTTGTGATATGCTTAATCAATTCCTTGCCAGATGAGGTATTATATGAGGTATATTTATTTAATTCTTAGCCATATAAGGTATTATTTGTTATTTTTATTACCACTGTCTAACTCTCGCCATGGCGGGCGCCTAGGCGCCCCATGTTCGCTACGACTTGCCGGAGCGTCGTGACAATCTACAGGTTCACAAAACCTTAAAAATATCCTTGCATGAAATAACTGTTAGAGTAGGCATTTTCCTTATGTATTTACTTCTATGTGTAGCGTTGTCCATTGTACTCTCTATATATATTGTCTATTGGGCCCCATGAATATACACACACAATATTCATAACATAGTATCTGTTAAGGATAGAACATGGTATCAGAGCTAGGGTTAACAACATTTGTATTTTCTCTCCAAACTCAGTGTGTGTGATCCACCATGAGTTTGAGGGGGGGGTGTTAAGGATAGAATAGGAAATAGATTAGGTCTGTTATTTGTTTCCTAATATGCCTTGTATTCCTTCTGTACATCTCCCTTGTACCTCTATATATATTGCCCTTTGGGCCTTATGAATACATGCACAATATTCATAACAGTATCAACCTATTAGAGCTGGTGGGAGCAATGGCGGTGGAGGTAGACGTAGATGCGGTGGAGGTGGACACACCGGTGATAGGAGCAACTGAGGCGGACTGAAGATGGAGACTATCAAGGATGTAGAGACCCTGGCGATCCTTACGGCGACAACCAGTCCCAAGTACTGCCCGTCTGTCGATACCGAACAAAACAGGAGTGAAAATCAAAACCAACCCTATATCCAAGATCAATGAGCTGACCCATCGAGTGAAGCTGCATGGTAAGATGAGGAACATGAGAAACAGCTGGAACAGAAAAATCATTAGACAAAAGTGTCCTACCAGCTGACAAACAAAGGAATATCGTCAGCTATCTGAACAGGGATAGGAAAAACAGGAGATCCTACTGAAGTGAGAGATGTGAAGTCCGTATTATATAGAAAGGCACCAGAGTCTAGAACCCAAGAGGTACCTGGAGGAGGCGCTTGAAATAGACTGGCAGAACCTGCTGAACTGTGACAGGGTTGCTGAAGAAGAGCCTGACAGAGCTGCTAAATAGTCACCTCGCTGAGAACATGATGTGTTGATCGGTCCTCCTATAGCGGAAGGGCCTTCCTGCCCCCTGGATCGTCCACCCCCACGCGTCTTGTTCCGCTTTTTCCGCTACCTGGGAGGAGGCTGAACCTGCGATGGCGGATAAGGTCATGCACTAGTAACATATCCCCAGAAGCGGAGACCATCGAGCTGTAATTCGTCTCATGGAGCTTTATTCCCGAGAATGGGATCACAGTTGATGGAACGGAAGCCATCTTATCTTGTAAGTACTAGTCCTAATATTATTCATGTTGTTCATATCTTGAGTCAGTTCATGGCTCGTCCTACCCACCCTCACTACAGTCACCTTTGTATTCTTCGCTACTTGCGTGGCACTATCTCTTGTCGTTTCTTTTTCCCGAGCTCCAACTCACTACAGCTTCAGGCGTACTCCGATATGACCTGAGCTAGTGATCCTTCTGATCGTCATTCTTCTTCTGCTTACTATGTTTTTCTTGGCTCATCCCTAATTACCTGGAAGACAAAGAAACAGACTACAGTTTCTCGTTCGAGTGTTGAGACTGAATTGAGAACTATGGCAGCTATGACAGCAGAGGTTACTTGGTTGAGGTGTCTACTTGCATATTTTGGAGCGCCTGTTATGAGACCTACGACTCTTTTGCCTAACAGTACAGATGCCAAGGTTATTAAAGCGATGCGGCGAGGCGCGGCGACTCACCACCTTCACACCACAATACCGCTTATGGCGTGCGTCGTGGCGACGCCATACACACACCTTAACCTAGTTTGATAGCAACTTAAATCGACAATGTAGTAGAACATGCACATCAGGTCAGAGAAATGTACACAACCATAGCAGTAGCACCAACACCAAGCATATCAATATAGCAGTAGCCACTCACTGGAGAGGAGACAGGCCCCTCAGCAACCAGAGACCAGAGAGGAGGCGTGGAGGAGGCGGCAGACCAGAGGAGGTGGCGGAGGAGAGGAGACCGGAGAGAGAAGGCGGTAGAGTGGAGGCGGCAAACCAAAGTAGGTCTTGCGGATCCACCCATGGTGGATCCCTTTCTCATCTCATGAGTGCACATGATGCACATGCATATGTCTATTGTCATAAACATAGTTCATCATTGTCATCATTAGCAAGTAAGCATCACTTCTCACCCCGCTCCATCATCATTGTCATCATTCACTAAGCAGCAACATATAACATAAACATCACATACTTCACAACAATTACCATCTACCGCACTACCATACACTTGCCTGTTTATACTCAGGGATGATGCATGGACGGCTCCAAACTAGGACCTCCATCTGTACAAGTATCAACCTGACTCAATACACTATAGTGATACACGCGCTTAAACAAACGACATCAACTCCACGCACAAAACCCAACACTGGCATAAAACGCTCAGGGTTGAGGATTTGACGTGCACGTCCCAAAACCCCCCATTCTCTTTTTTTTCTTTTCCATAATCTTTTCTCTTTCCCCTTTTTCTTTTTTTCTTCTCTCGATCAACCAGCCTTCTTTTCTTCTCTTGCCTCCTTTTCTTTTTCCCCACCCGGTCTCCCTCCCTCTATTCTCTCTCCCTCATCCGACCGAATGGCCTTAGCCTTCCATTTGCCTCCTCCCCTCTGGCTCCTCACTTGAGCATCCCCGTTAGATCTGGCCGAGTGGCTCCGGTCCCGGCCACCTCCTCTCCTTCACTCTCTCCCTCTTTCTTCGATATGCTCCTCCCCAATCCGGATCTGGGGCGGCCGTTCCCCGCGTCACCAACCACTGGCCTTCGGTCCTCCGCCGCTTCCCCTACCTGGCGTCACCCCTTGGCTCCAAGCCATGGTCACCTCTCAACCCCCTGGGTGCCGACACCCCCTCTCGCTCTCCCGATCTACACGCCGCCGCCTCGGCGCCTTGTGTGCGCCGATCAGGAGCTCGCCGTCGGCTCGGGATCCACCGCCAACTGCTTCTCCTCCGGTTTCCCCTACATGCCATCGGACTACGGCATGCCACCAGTGACCTCACCGTCGACCTCGTGGTCTCCTTCCTCGGCTACGCCGGCCCTCCATGGCCTCAGCTGTGGCCATCTCAGAGCACCGTCGGCTCCCTTGGTCGAGTCCCCAAGCGTCGGCCACCTCTGCTTGGCCGAACACTACTGCGGCCACATGCCGCAACTCCATGCCATCTGCGTGGCGAAGCGCGGCGAGCCGCCAAAGCGATACAGCGTCGCCACATCGTCAATATAGCGACGGCTTAACAACCATGATAGGTGCTATCAGTATTGCCCACGACCCAATGAAGCATGAAGCATATTGGTGTGGATACTTCATACACTCAGCTCACAGGTGCGGGAGGAAGTGCTTACTCTACAGTTTGTGCCTTCAGACTTACAGATTGTTGACTTTCATGAAGCCACAGACTAGGATGTAGCATTTGTATTTTCTCTCCAAACTCATTGTGTGTGATCCACCATGAATTTGGAGGGTTAGAGCAGGCATACTCCTTTTGTATTTACTTCTATGTGTAGGATTGTCTTTGCATATAGTCTCTTGTACTCTCTATATATATTACCCATTGGGTCTCATGAATATACACACAATATCCAAAACAATAACATTCTTCATCTAGGCATATGGTTTCTTCAGATAGCTGATTGCCACGATGAAAGTGATTTGGCTGTCTTTAAAAGCAGCACAACAATGGTATTAACAATGCTACCCACAGATATAGACAAGCAATTTCTTACCACACAAAGGAGCTGCCTTTTCCCAGGGTTTTCAGTCCCATGGTTACCGAATTTAGCCTCTAAAACTGCAATCAATGCAATGTTATCCTGCACAATAGAGATGATGAATTGGCAAAATGGTAGTAATAGAGGTAATGATGAATTGGCAAAATGGTAGTAATAGAGGTAACAACTAATGGCATAGCACGTAAGATATATTTCCTATTTTTAAATAGGTTGTACCTTAATCAATCGAGTTAGAGCCACTTTTCTTTGAGCAGCTGGAATAATTGCATCAGTTAAAGACTGTGCAGCTTTATTGAACTCAACCTACACGGAACAAAATCCAGAAAGTATTAGATGACTAGTAAGTAGTAAAAAGACTTCGAATATTGCAAGGAACCAGCAGTAGAGGTACCTCATATTTTTTGACATGTGAAAATCTGTCCCTCCGGAAAAAAGTAGCGCATCCATCAATTGCTTGAGGATTCCCTGTGTACACCTGTTACCAAAATCGTTACATAATTAAACAAGCCATCATGAAGTTTTTTGTCCAAACACCAAAAAAAGACAAACCTCTGTTGTCCTTTTCTTAAAAAGTGCCTGGTATCCATGTTTATCAAGCTCTGGTGCAAAAAATTCTTGGAAGTGATTATTTTGTACCTGCAAACAGTAGTATTTAGATCGTTTTCAGAAACATAGACATATCCTGGATATGATTCTGTTATAAGCACATGCTACCTATAACAAAACACAGTTCACATGACAAAAGTAACAGCTGTGAGTTGTCACTTCGATTATATGAGTTAAGAGTTCAAAGGACGATGCAGCACAATCGAGCAGCAAAGATGAAACAATAAGAAACAATTTCAAAAGGCACATGGTATTGTTGGGGAGGAATATCATGTCATGTGCCAATGAAGAAAGCAGCTCAACATTATTGATCTAACTATTGCAATCTAATTACTCACAATGCAGAAATAACTTAAGAAAGACTTAGGGACTGTATCATGCAGTTGATCTAATTCCTCAAAGCGCAGGCATAACATAATAAAGACCTAATGACAGTATCATGCAGAACGTCGGCAACAGAACAATGCTTAGAATTAGAATAAATAAACTCTGATGGTAGTTGCCCCGCTCGGTTGGGCTGAAAAGCTGTGGTTTATGGCTGAAATTGGACTGTAGCAGCTAAAATTTTACTGTAGCTGAAGATGGCTTATTTAGCGTAATTAAATTTAAAAAATTTAAAAATAGAAAAAAATATGTTAGCTCGTTACGGACAACGCGAACGAATATAGGAAAAAAAGGAATGGCAAAAAAGCTAAAAGAAAGGCAAAAGTTCAGAAAAAAACGAAATTTATGAATAGTGAAAAATAAGCAGAAGTTGAAGCTGAAATGAGCGGGGTAAGCTTATTGAATTGAACATATTGGGTGCACTTTACTAACATGAGCGGAAAAAATAAGAGCAGAAAATAAGTAGCATTCAGAGGCTTCTACTTAAAAAGAAATGGAAATGGAAAAACAATTAACATAGCATACCTCCTGAAGGCAGATGATATCGGCATGGTAACCAATAATTTCGCGCAACAAATTTTGTCTTCTGTAAGCCCATGAAAGTGCCCAAGTTGGGCAATAGCTGTATGTATCACTTGTAGCATATGTATCAGCAAGAATATTGTACGATAGCACAGTGAATGTCCCAAAAGAAGAATTTTGGCTGTCTAAATCAAAGTGCCCCATTACATCAGCTCCATTCACTGGGATCAGGCGACGCGGAGTGGGGGTTGGAGCTGGAATTACACGGGATGTCATGATGGAAGTTGGAGCTCCCACAGTCGCACTTGTTTCTGCATCCACAACTATGCATTCAAATCTTAGGACATACCCAATATCATCAGCAGATGGTGTATATGTTCGCGAGCGTCCCACTTCAAACCAAGTTTCACCAGAACTCTTTTCGGTGCCTATGGGATACACAGGCGTAGGTCCATTATTAACACTTGAGCTCTGTGTAAGATTTGATGTTGAACCCGACAACCCAGCACTCATAACCCCTGAACCGCCACTGCCAAATCGGCCAAACAACTCCTCCTCTTCAGTTCCATTTTCATTTAAAGCACTAATAGCACGTTCGTGCAAAACCCTATGGTGTTGCCAGGCATCAGAGAAGCACTTAGCAGAGCAATGGTAGCTCTTAGCAACAGGTATTTTTGACTTCAGACACCCAAGGCACTGAAGTGTTGCTTGTTCTGTTGGATGTACACTGCAGACAGCGACTCTTCGATCACTTTGTATGCAGTACCTTCAAGGAAGTTAAATCAATATTCACATGTTATTGTGTAAAAAGTTCATAAATGTGTTAGCAGCAGAGATAACAATATAGACACCACGAAGAAATATGTTATTGCATGCTGCGGCTTAAATATGCAGATTCTACAATACAACAGCAGTTGATTCATATAGATACTTAGGCCTTAAGTAGGTGCAGGCTTTTTTGTCCGCAGAGTCCCCAATACCATATAAATGACACAACACAAAGAAAGTTCGCTTGATGCCAACAAGACAATAATAGTAGACTATTTAATATCAACGAAACAAAACAAGAAGAATTTCAATTCAAGACATTGAAAAACAGGAATTTCATCCTGTTTTTTGTTACAGCCAACAAAGTAGTGCTTCAGACCACGCAACTCTTTCCGCTGCTGAGCATACCAACATATCTTTCCTTACTATACTTCTTTTTGCTCAGCTTGGCTGCATTCTCACTCAAAAAAAAAACCTACTGCTTTCCCACTGATCACCTAGGCGGCCACCTAGCCCATCTAGGCGGCACCTAGGCGCTAGGAAGCAGGGTGGTGCCTTGCCCGCCTAATCGATTGCTCCCGCCTAGGCGGCGATTAGGCGCTAGGCGCCGGTCTGGCGCCCGACTAGCGCCTAGTGCCAAGGTGAACACTGCTACTTCCAATGTAGTGCTTTCTTTTCCTATCAGTATTGCTTTATGTCAGTCGAACATTCTAGGCAACATCATTTTAGAACCAATAAATGCCAATGTTCCTTTTCAGTTGACAGTCCTAAAGCATCCCTCAATACTTGCAATGGTACTATACTGAGCCTACGTGCATACTGTAAGTATTCTTAAACTTAAATGATTCCTATGTTGATGTTTATATCAGCAACTAGATCCTTAGCCAATTCGAGCTATATTAAAAATAATCTTTTATAGTTAATTTACACCAAACTTAGATTGAAGGGTTAGGTAAGCCTCGTCCCCATATGCTTGGCAGCTTGCACAATTTACATTGCGAAGGATAGGACACAACAACACACCACTTACAGATAATTTCTGGCTAATAATGAGTAATCTGAAATAACACAAACAAAGTCCTCAAGAACAACCACAGTATTTTTTGGTTTCAAAAGTAATACTCGCTCGATGCTTATCATCAAATACCCAGAGCAATGACACATAAGTAAAACCTTGACCATGCACATGTGAGAGGTAATGCAGTATTTCAAATTCAAGCATTTTTTATTCAACCAGAACAGCAGAATGCCACTATGAAACCAAATAAATCAGCATAAAAAACTCCATATATAAACCGTGTAGCATAACATACTAAAATTGTATCGATACTTGGAACATTTGAAAACGAATATGTAGACAAGAACTAACAACTATTGGAAAAATTGAAAATTTTACTACTATAAGCAAGCTACCTGGCTTCTGAAAGAGAGATTGGAATAAGTTGGGTTAGAAAATTTTCAATTAGTTTGCGAAGCGAAAGAGAATTACAGAAGGGGGAAAGGAGCAAAAATACACATCCAGGAAACCAATAGACCAGCAGTAATTAACAGGGTGTAGGGTGTCTGTTTCAAACTATCTAACCAGGGTGTCTGTTTCACACTATCTTACCAACTTTAAGCGTACTTATTCATCTTGATACCTTGACCAAGAAAGTTGGTACACTCATACAGTGCCTGGTGTAACAACCAAGCAAACTTACAGGCTTCACCAGTTTCGGATTACATTTAACATGGATCCATCCAGTTATCCAGTAAAATAAATTGTAATGCCTTTTGTGAGAATCTAAACCTATATACTCTAGCTTTTAGTACTTCATCTTCATCCATAGCATTTCAGCACTCACCATTCAATATAAATTGTCACTGTGTCCTATAATCACATAGATCAAGCTCAAATCAGCCAATTGCCTTAAGTTTCCGGTTTTCCACCTATTTACTCATCTATTACTCCATTAGTCATCTAGTTATACTACTTTGGAGTAGTCAACATGTTAAACATTACCATGGATTACTGATGATGTCATATGTAGGACATTTATGTGACTACCAGTACAAAATCTGCACAATTTCTACCCCATTAAATAGCTGATGATGTTATACGTAGGACATTCATCTCTCAAAGACGAATGACAACACTTCCCATCGAGTATTCTAACTAACGATGCATCTTAGCATATAGCAGCCTATTTGCATACAACAAAATTCACTACACACCCCAACCACAGTAGCACCTGATCAATCTAATACATGAATTTTCCACACCTCTAACTAGATTGCGAAATATACTGCAAATCCTTCATAGTTCTGTCATTCTCCACTACAATACAATCAGATATTGAAATGATGGAACCCTTAAAAAGTAGCTAATGATCGATTTACAGCTTCGATGATGTAAATCATGCTTGCCAGATACGAAACTGCAACCATTTAAAGTGTCACAGGAGAACTACTTACCATTTATACCGCATGAAGTACCCATCAACAGGAGCGGCCTCAGGCACATCGTCGGTGGAGACGCCACCATCGGGGCGCCGCAGGAGCACGTAAGGCGTGATCTCGCAGCCCACGATCGGGATCTCCGACGGGAGGTGCACCCGCAGCACAGTCAGCATCCTTCCTCCCTCCCCTCTCGTCTCGCCCTGCGAAACCCTAGCTTCGACCACACAGCTTTCTCGCCCGACTCCACCTTCACTTTTGAGCTACAAACCCTAGATCCCCCACCCCGAGGCGGATCCGCCATCACCTGCCCACCGCCGCCAATGTCGCGCTCCACCAGCCGAACCAAAGCCTGCGAAACCGCGCCCCAATCGCGTCAAATCTTGACACGAGAGCTTAAGGCTTTAGGAGATCCCGTAGAGTGAGCTTACCGCGTGGGAGGATCCGGAGGGGTCTAGAAGATTCTGGAAGATTCCGGAGAAGTGAGAGAGCGAAATAGAAATAGCTAGGGTTTTGGGCTCGAGGGCGCTGTCTTCTTCCCTTTCTTCTCGCTTGCTCGCTGGGCTGTTTTTTGTTTTTTTTTTATTTTTTTCCTTTTATCGATTTCTTATTTGGGTATACTCCCCCATCCAAATTTATAAAACTAAAAAGATGGTAAAATAGTTAGATTATCTGTAATTATGCTTTAGATACTATATTTAATATATACATGTAGAGACTAATAAATAATATTATGTATTTATTAAGGGTGTAAAGAAAATATCATATTAATTTTGTATTAGAATATAAAATACATCTTATATTTATAAATAAGATTATTAAAAAATATTGGACTGGGAAAGTATTTGTTTAGGAGATTTGGTTAGTATTTTTCGTATAACAGTGAGAAGAAATTTGAAAAATGCCATGAGGTATCTTGTAGTACAATAGCTATTATTGACATCTATATGACTAGTGAATTTTCTTCCGAGCATCGACAATTGGACCTTGGTGTGTTCTTGACATTATCTATGGTGCATTCTCGAGCATTAACTTAGACCCGGTTCTTTTAGGTTTATACTTAAATTTTGATTTCAATTTCTATAATAACTCACTATTCAACGATGTATATTTTAAAGCAAGGTCTACAGATAAATTACAGTATAAACTATACTGAGTTCAGTTGTATCGGCTAAAATCCTATACAACTATTTTTATGTGCATATTATATCTAACGATAGTAAAATGATATGTTTTTATATAGTAAAATGGTATGTTTTTTCGAAGAAAACATGATATATATTTTCTAGGGAACATAATCATGGGAGGTCAAAGTACGGTTGCTAATAGGCTTGGTTCCGAGATGCTATTAGATTAGATTGATCCAAAACTATAAATAGACTATGATTTTATTTGTATTAACTTCTGTTTTGAAAAGTCAAAAGATGATATAAACATTTGGTTTTCTTGTTATTGACTTGCTCCAGAGATAAAGCAGGGGTCGTGGGTGTATCACTCATTCCACTCATCTCTCTCCCATCACGCGTATATCTCTCTCTCTTATTTTTTTCCACTACTCACTCTTTTTTTCTAAAAGTCATTTCTTTTAACTGTTACTATTTATTTTCAGCTAAAAGATATAAAATCATAGCTAAAGGCTATTAGAAAAAGGCTAATAGGAACGCTCCGTATTTCAGTTTTAGTCTTGTTTATTTGGGTTGGATCTGCGCTGGATTGGCCCAGGTTTGTACTAAATGCTAAGTTCGCGACTTGAAACCCCGTGACATCCTTGATCCTCCTCATCGAGAACTCCCTCGGCCAACGTGATAGGATCCACCGCAAGCACGACCTCCTCCTGCAGCACCGCCTCCACGTCATCGGCGAGGCCCAGCTCCCCGTCCAACAACGCCTTCTTGTGCTCACGGCCTCCCGGGCGTCCGCAAGGAGCTCCTCAACCGCGTCATCTCCCACCCGCAGGAGCTTGCCTCGTGCGAGCTCACCTTCAACGCCATGGGCCTCAACGTCGCTCGCGAGGCATTCAACGACACCGCTGGCGCCGCCAAGCATGTCATAGTGAGTGTGCTCTGCGACATTGTCACGATGGCATCTACAGGCGCCGCGGAGCTCAGCGTCCTACAGATCCTCACTAACGACATCCAGGACGACGCGAGCAGCTTCGTGCGCTTCGTCATGCCCTACGTCTCAAATCTTTCTTGGACACTAACCTCTAAAATGGGCTAACGTCTTGTAGTGATTGTGACATGGGCTACAACCTTCGGGACAGAACTATGATCATAATTGCCACTACAATGCATGGACATTCGGATCAAGGCCCATGCTTCTGTTTGGGCTTGGATTGGATCTAGGCTTCTTTGTTTTTGGCTTGGTCTAGATTGGACGAAGGAACCAAATTTTAGATTTAGATCAGACTTGTGCTACGCTTTGGCCTATTTGTAACCCTTTTTTTTTTTTTGAGAAAGCCTATTTGTAACCCTAGGCAAAGGTCGAAAGCTACTCCCCAGACCAGCCCGGCCCAAATGCTCCAACGGGCTCTATGTATGTATCCAAAAAGGCCTAACTCTACTGAAGGGAAGAGCCCAACCTACCTCCTCTTAAGATCGAACGGCCCATATACTGATCCTGCAGGCTGCACCTTCTCGCCCTCCGTCTCCCGCTGATCCTTCACTTGCTTGCTCTCGTACGTTCGGCTGTACTTAGAGAGTATGTCATTAATGTTACTAGTAGTGTACCCGTGCTAACGCTACGGTAAAATACAAAAGAATATAAAATTTGTAAAAAATAAAACGAGCAATCAGATTCATTAAGATTCACGTCTCATATATTGTATAACCAAATATTTTTGTCACAAAATGAATGTCACATAAATACGTGACCGGTCGGAACCACCCAACACGCAATGCTCAAATGTGGTCGTACGCATTCGGATCACCTTCGATCTTTCTCTAATGTGGTCGTATCACTTGCCGACCTCACCGTCTTCTGATTTTGCCATGGTCGAACACCTTTCGACCACGTCTACTGTAGGTTTGCCGTGGTCGTAAAAACACTGTCATTGGCCGTGGTCGATAACCAGGGGTGGCAACGAGCCGAGCCGAGCCTGGCTCGGCTCGGCTCGTGAAAGCTCGGTAAAATTTCGGCTCGGCTCGGTTAGGATATCAAGCTTTTTTGTAGGCTCGGCTCGGCTCGTGATGCGGCTCGAGCCAGCTCGAGCCAGCTCGCGAGCCAACAACCACGAGTTCGAATCAAGCCCGAGCCTTCACGAGCCCGAATCGAGCTGAGCCAAGCCTTCACGAGCCTCCACGAGCCGAGCCGAGCCTTCACGAGCCCGAGCTTTTTTGCCATGGATGAATGTAGTGGCTCGCGAGCCAAGCTGGCTCGCGAGCTGGCTCGAGCAGTTGGGCCGAGCCAAGCTGGCTCGCGAGCTGGCTCGTGAGATGGCTCGCGAGCTGGCTCGGGCTCGGCTCGTTTAGATCCCGAGCTTTTTTGCTGGCTCGGCTCGGCTCGTTTCATCCACGAGCCGAGCCAAGCCTTCACGAGCCCGAGCCGAGCCCGAGCTGGCTCACGAGCCCGAGCTTTTTTGCCAGCCCTATCGATAACCCCTTATGACCACGCTCTGCGTTCCTTCAACGTGGTCGTAAACCACTCGATCGCCTCCTACTTTGCCTTGCTGTGGTCGTAGGTCCTCTTGAGCACGCCTCTTTTGTTTTGCTGTGGTCCAACGCCTTTTGACCATGTCTATTGACGGTTTGCCGTGATCGTAAGTTCTTACAACCACATTTTCCGTGGTTATAATTCATCTTATGACCACTTACACCGTGGTCATAACCTTCTTTGACCACGCTCAGCGACTTTACAACGTGGTCGTATCCATAGTCCATACGACCACCCCAGTGGTCCATACGACCACCTCAAAGCTTGCTACGACCATCACAAGCCACTACGACTCTACCGATCAGCGACTTTACAACGTTCATTTTATTTTTTACAAATTTTATCTTGTTTTGTATTTGTTTAGTTTTTTATAATCTCTAAACGACAACCTTACAAGTAAATCAAGCTGCAATTCTGAGATAAATTTCATGTATGTAGCTGTGACATTATGTTACTTGGACATCATCAAATTATTGATCTGGTTTCTTGTGATCAATAAATTTTAGGATAGAAGCTAACTCTCTCAACAGAATCAAGAACAAATGAAATGTAAAGCATGCCTTCAAGTTTGCTGCAATCACCACCATCAACTATTAAACATTAGATCAAATTACTTCACCGGCAACTAAAATGCCAAGAAAAAAACATATAGCACCTATAAGTCCAGGAAAAATAATCATTATGACAAAGGAAATAAGCGGCTTGTTGGCTTCTCTATTCAGGTACTTCTGCCACACCTTAACAGGGTGGTGTTCTTCTGCACCGCATTCCAGTTCCCCTCACCATGCTTCTTAACATACGCCTCTAAGACTGCATCCTCGGATGGTGTCCAAGGGACTTTCTTCAGTTGCGGGCCAGCTCTCCTAGGCGGTGATCCCCTGCTGCTATCATCATCACCAGATGAAGAGCCAATCTGGTCCTGACTACGCATACATAATTCCAAAAGGGCTCAGATAATTCACTTTAAGTTAATTCAGAAATTCAGATCGATTGCTCGTTAGAAGACTGACCTGGATAACCCAGAAGCTGAGCAACGACTCGAGGCAAAACAATCCAAATCCAACAAAGTAGAATATCTGCACAAAGAATTATATGAATAAAAAAATAATTATATGAATTACTTGGCCAGCCAAAGAACTCTTTGGCATTAGAAATCTGAAAGCTACGTTGGTAATTTTCATCAAAAGTTCAAAACTGTGTATCTAAGTTAGACACAAATGTAGCTGGTTAACAATAAGGTGCTGCACTTTCCCCCACCAAACCATTCACGTTGATAAGATCAATCGCTGGCAAAATTCCTCTACAAGAGCATAAGAAAAGTCATCCATGAAAAAGTTCATGGAAGAACCACCACACAGTGCCACATGAATAGTTCAGTAATCTTCTGAATCACAGCCTTTTTATATGCACTGATCATGGGAACATGAAATCCCATATTATGAGGAAGTGAAACATGTTATGTTTGTTTGTAAGAAAATGCCCGTACGTTGCAACGGAAAATAAAATTTATGAGTAAATATTATATTGCAGTTATATATTGTTGCTCAAAAGAAAGATATTTGTTTATGCTTGACTATATAACCTACCTCTAATATAACATAGTATAGTGCCCGTGCTAACGCCACGGCGGCATTTCAGGGATGCACATGAAAACAACCAAATGACGATATTTTTTCCATAGTTTAAGTTTCACGCAATTGTATATCACCATGTATATAATCTGGAAAACACTCATGTATATCACCAGCAAGTTCAGGTCATGAAAATTCGACCTAAATTTGCATAATGTGGTACCCAAAGTGGAGAAAACATGAACCAAGCACAAAACAACTATACCAAAAAAGACTCTTAAAAAAGTGAAGAAAGCTTACATGTTGCAGATCTCTTGATAGGATGCACTAATGGAGAGCTGCCTCCTGCTATTTATTGGGCAAGCCATTTTGACAAACACTTGGTGGGCATTGCGTTAGGCGGAAAGGCAAGAGGAAAACACAGGTTGTTTTCCTATGTAGAGCAAGCATCGCTAAATAATAAAATCACAGACATTTGTATTGTCTTTTTGTCTACGATTGATTTGTCCAAGAGAAAATTTTATTAAAAAAATTAACATAGATTTGAGTAATGTACCTCAGCAGACACAAGGAGTGCTTCAATCTTTGCAAATTTCACCAAGTGCAAAATTCACCAAGTGCTCCACATCACTCAAATCCTAGTCGAATTCACCAAGTGCAAAACAGTTGAACATGGAAAAGCATACTAAAATGAGTACTCGTGCAGAGGAAGAGAGGTGGACCTTAATAGCTCGATGACCCAGTGAGGATCATTGATAAGATATGGCCGCAGTTGCAGGGATGGAGAACCCAATATATCTCCATCCTGTCACACACAAGAGCAAAAAGAGTAGAAATTGAAACAAGGTACATGGCAGGTAGCAGTTTATGAGGGGAATCTTAAAAACAACAAATTAGGAATGCGGATGAGGATGCTGTCGCTGAGGTGCTGAACAGCCCAAGGAATGCGGAGCCACCGACCCACTGCCCATGGCTGCAGTCATCTCACTGGAGAACACATCAAGGCTCAAAAATAATTTCAACCACCGAATTCGTGGTAATTAAAGATATCAATCATTGAATATATGCACAGGAACAAATCCCTCTTCCACATCACTCAAATCCTAGTCGAATTCACCAAGTGCAAAACAGCTGAACATGGACTAAAAAGAGTACTTGTGCAGAGGAATAGAGGTGGACCTTAATAGCTCGACGACCCAGTGAGGATCATTGATAAGATATGGTTGCAGTTGCAAGGATGGAGAGCCCAATATATCTTTGTCCTGTCACACACAAAAGCAAAAAGAGTAGAAATCAAAACAAGGTAGGGGAATCTTAAAAAACAAATCAGGAGAACAAAATTATGAGGGAGATAGAATGAGAAATTTCGATATTTGACACTGAAAAAGTTGAGAGGCGCACGTATTCAGTGTCAAATATCGAAATTTCTCAGATAGAATGGGGAGAGGAGATCAGCAGAAATGGAGAAGAGAAGAAGAAAGGAGGGGGAGGGGTTGATCATACCCCCGATACGTCGATTGGGGGGGTCCCGCCGACCAAGTAGACAACGACGGCATAGATACAGCACGCGCCCATGGCCAAGAGATCATGTAGCCAGTCGTTGCCGTCGCTACCGCCACGCATATGGCTGCTGCGGTCCGGGCGAGGGCTGGGCGGTGTCGAGCTGGGGCAGGGGGCGCACGGGCGGCGTCGGGCTAGAGCCGGGGGTCACCGGCGGACTGGATCACGGGCGGCGTCGGCACTGGGTGTTCTTGGCGCGGCAGCCAAATGCGATGCACAGCGCCGTCAGGATCGCGCTCTTCCCACCTGCGCCGGCACGGAGAGGAAAGGGCATCAAGGGGCAGGGAGAGGGAGAGAGGGGGGTAGGGTTTCAGGGAGGCGTACTGCCGTTCTAGCCGGTGATGAAGTTGACGCGGAGTGGCACATGAAGTTCTCCAGGCGGATGCGGGAGATCGTCCCGGAGGCGACAGAACGGGGTGGGGGAGAAGCGGGGGCGGCATGGATGCGAAGGAGCCGAGGAGGAGGCGGCGACGGCAGCCTGGCGTGGGGAGGAGAAGGCGAGGGCGAAGCGGAGGAGCGGCGGCAGCGCGGGGTGGGGAGGAGAAGGCGAGGGCGGAGCGGAGGAGCGACGGGAGGAGGCGGCGGAGGGGGGGAGGAGGCGAGAGAAGCGAGGGCGGAGCGGATCTGGCGGCGAAGCAGCGGAAAAACCGAGGGGGCGCGGGGGTGGGGAGGAGCAGCGGAAAAATCGAGGGGGCGCGGGTGGGGAGGGGAGGAGGAGGCGGCGGCGCAGGGTGGGGTGGGGAGGAGGAGGAGGCGGTGGTGGCGCAGGGTGGGGGGAGGAGGAGCAGGCGGCGGCGGAGCGGAGGGGTGGGGGGAGGAGGAGGCGGCGGCTGAGCGGGGGAGGAGGAGGAGCGAGGGCGGAGTGGATCGGGCGGAAATTTCGTGAGTGGGGGGAGATCAGAGAGAGGAGAGCGGGACTGCGGAGGAGGCCCACGCGTAGCGGGACTGCGGAGGACTGCAGAGGAGAGCGGGACGCGGGAGGGGTACTGCAGATCCATTGAAGGATGACCGTCGGATATGGTTGAGTAAGGAGAGAGAATGGAGGAGAGTTAATCTGGTGCGCACGTTTTTAGGATGGTGTATTTCTGGGTGCATATTGTGGTGTGGATGTAGTTAAGGTCATGACTGTGGAGCAGGTAATTGTTGGGTGGATGTAGGATAATTTTAACTGGTGGTTTATTAGTTTATTAGATAAAAAAGGAGTGTATATACAACATTCGACTATTTTTTAGAACAAAAACAGTCAGATTGATCTGGGACGTTAGATCTTCATCCAACGGATCCACTCATACAAAGCCCCCCTCCAAAAAAATGATCTCCTCCAAAAAAATGATCTAGGGCGTTGGATCTCCATGTAACGGCTCATAATCTGACTGTTTTTGTGATCGTACGTCCATTTTCCTTCAACCGTTCCATTCTCAACTTCCCATCACTCTGTACTTTTTAACTGATCAAAGTAGCTCTCTTTCATAGTATAATTTTTTATATATTTAATAAATTTTGTTATAATGTATGAGCAGTTGACTAGTATTAGATAGCTTTGCATCTCCTCGCGTACGTCGTCGTTGATTCTACGAGCAGAAGATTCCGACGGGTCCCTGTACGTACTCGACCGTGCCGGCCTATCATGGGCTTTCAATTTTCGCTGCCGGCCATTTAATGGGGGAATCAACTGGCGACCAACCGGGGCGATTGCGCCGTCGACGTCCTTGGATGCATCGGGGGTCGTGGCGACCCATGCATGCCACGCACGGTGCGTGCCCCGCGAATATATCCAGTGCGAGAGGAGGACGGCTCGCACATACGGATGGGCAACCTACAGGCACTATTTTTCACGGCTTTGCAACTGATTTTTAGATTATTTTTTATCGATTAATACTATTTATTAGGTGTATTAACCATTGGCAAAACTCATCTCTAGTACCATATTTTGCGCCACTCAACCGATAGTAAAGGGGACACGTGATTTTCCGTGGTAGTCAATCTCAAGTATTGGCTTCTGATCAAATTGTACGTGCTTACCTTTAAGTCATGCGCGTGATTTTTGTATGCTCGTTTCGACGAGAATTTATGGTTTCGACTTATTTTTTATTATTTATAAATTTCATTGTTTCTAAACTTTTAGCTTTTTTAAACTTTTTTGCCGGTTTTTTTCCCTGTATTCGTTTGTATTGTCCGTGATAAGTTAACATATTTTTTCTATTTTTAAAATTTAATTATACCAAATAAGCCACCTTTAGCTACATTATAATTTCAGTCAGCTACAGTGCAATTTTAGCCATAAGTCAGTATTTTTCAGCCCAACCGAGCGGGGCCTTTGTATGCCGGTTTGATTAAGGATGGCTTTTTTTGGGCTGGTAGATTATAGTTTATAGTTTAAATATTTGAATTTTGTCTGTTCGTGAGAGGCAGTACGCAGAGGGAAATAGTCACATACGACTTTGGCTGTTACAACTAAACTCAGTACACTTTTTATTACAATTTTTCTACTGACCTCACATTGAAAAACGCACCGTTTAAAAGTTAGTTACTGTATACGGTATAAGCATAAGCCACAAATAACCTGAAATGAACCCAGCCTAAGGATTTGGGCGGCTCAGTTCGATCGATCGTAGCGTACGTATTTTCTAAAGTATGGCTTCCGAATTGATTTTGGGTGTGTGTTTTTATGTTGTGGCTTATAGTTTTTGATTTAAAATTTTAAATTCTGGTTATTCGTGAGAGAGCGTACGGATAAAGATATTTATGTACGATTTTAGCCAATATAGATGAAGTTAATACAGTGTCTACTATAATTAATTTGTAAATCATATTTTAACATAATAATCCATTTAAAAATTAGTTACTATGCCATAAAATAAAAGTAAGCCTAAAGCAGCCTTTGTGTTTGTTGAGCGGACCTGAATCTGCGCACATATAGCTCTCACCTGGGATCGGAAGTCGACGCTGACCTCTCGTGCATTTCATTTTTAATTTACTGTATCCCTTCCGTGTTTCTGTATCATTAACTTCGCCAACACACCGACGCTGCGATGCAACTGCAGTGCACTTTCTTTCTGGACTCTTTTACGAAAGATATGAAGAGTGGTACGTAATGTGGATAAGCAAGTGATCGAGCAATCAAGTAGCACAGCACATGCCATGCATGAACGATCTCGTAGAGATGATTGAATGAGGCATAGAGTGATGGAGAGAAGTTATGACAATATCCGTGCTGAGGAATATATATGATAATATGAGCAAACTAAAAGCTAACCCCTAACTACTCCGATGCTCCACGTATAAAACAGACATGGTACATAACAAGTAATAGTGTCATAGTATATAGTATATACCCCTACATATACATATGGTATGGAGAGAGAGCATGAACTATGGCTATGTTTCTTTAGGAAGGGTAGGGACGTAGGTCACCTTCTAACAAGTTTTTAGTTGTTACCTTTCAAAAGTCAAAACTATTTAGAACGTATTATCTTTGTTACATCATGTACATAGGTCGTGAATATTGTAATAATGAATAATTGATATAGATTAAATTGAAATTTACATTTATAAAAGTTTTGAATGATGCACTTGTGCAAAAACTGAAAAGTGTTGAAGTATTCATGTATTGCGGCATGACCACTATGGGGCGGTCTGATAGGTCTATGGTCTGGTTGAATTGGTTTGTGTTTATGGGTTAATCATGCTTGGGCATGCAGAAAATAAAGGTGGATGATGCGTGAAGGAGCTACGAAGGCGCGGTCCTGGAGGCTTCGACACATGAGATGTTGAAAAGTTAGAATTTCGGAAAACCCGTGTTTGGAAGGGTTTTGGGTCCCTTGGCTATAGGAGTTGGTTTATAACTCGAATTTGTGATCCGTTTCGGATTAGGACTCAAATTTGTGATCCGTTTAGAGAGAACTCTTAAGTAGTCAGAGGATATAAATAGAGTCAGAGGGACATAGCAGATGCATGGCTTTTGAAGAAGATTAAGGCGATTGTAAATTTTAGCTAGGCTTTTAGGGGTATTTTTTAGGGCACTTTGTAATCCTACGAAAACACAGCAATAAACATCATCTTGAATCAATTTTCTTCTTAAATTGCTTGAAAGTGCTGGTGGTTGTAGTTGGGTCGAAACTTACGACTACATACAAAGGTGTCGAATCGCTGCTGAGAAAATAAAGGAAATACGAGTACTCAAATGCGTTGAATCGTCGAAGGTGCAGGTGATCGAGAAGTTCTGCCCCTGGTGTCGAAGTATTGAGTACGTCGTGTCGAAGTATTGGGTACATACAAAACAATCAAAGTTACGACTTAGTGCAAAGTAGTCGAAGTTCTAGTACGTGCAAATCGGTCGAAGTTCGAGTACATGCAAATCGGTCGAAGTTCAAGTATATGGAAAGCGGTCGAAGTTTACGAGTTCTAATCGGTCGAAGATCAAGGTGCTAAGTGGTTGAAGTTTATGAGCGTAGAAGTGGTCAAGGTTACGACTGTCGGTCATGGTCGAAGTTTATGATTGGTAAAAGTTTACGACAGCTGGGTGGTCGAGAGTCGAACTGTCGAAACCATCATCGAGAGTTGAGAGTTTTAGAAAAGCGGAGGCAATAATTTACCTCCTTAGATTGCGGTACTCGATCCTATAATCTTCTTAACATGGCTTTCCCCCCTTTTTAATTACCCACGGAGATATAGTGATATTTTTCATTTTCCCCCTCTTTTTCTTTATTTTTCTTTAATCGAATGTGTTTAATGAGTTTTTGTGCAAATCGGCTGGCTACGACCACGCTGTGCAAACCAGGCTGATACAACCACGTTTAGCCGATCGGTACGACTACGTTCTAATCGCTGGGGATCGAGCGGTCGTTTTCAATCACGTTGTGCCGACCGGCTGATACGACCACATTGTGTCATACGGTGTCGACCAGCTGTTATGACCACGCTTGCTCGAGCACCCACTACGACCACGTTCTTACGACCACATTCACGTTCTTCAGTCACGATTACATTGTGCCGATCGGATGATATGACCACGTTGTGTCATACGGTGTCGACCAGCTGTTACGACCACGCTTGCTCAAGCACCCGCTACGACCATGTCCTTGCGACCATGTCTTCGACCGCTTGGGTGTCAAGCACGTTCTTCAGTCACAATTATGATGTGTCGATTAGACTGATATGACCATGTTGTGCAGTTCAACCGCGGTTGCAAATCATCAACAGTA
Organism: Dendrocalamus latiflorus; assembly: GCA_017311315.1. Taxonomy (NCBI): domain Eukaryota; kingdom Viridiplantae; phylum Streptophyta; class Magnoliopsida; order Poales; family Poaceae; genus Dendrocalamus; species Dendrocalamus latiflorus. Next base: position 5,412,951 of record CM029652.1, on the reverse strand, counting down.
AGGCATGGCTATACCATATCCTCATCCAGTTGGAGATAGCGCTCAATAAACCTCCGAGATGAAAGCAGAGTCCCGAAAGGTAACGAATCTGTAGCTAATTACGAATCTTATCTCAATTGGAATCTTATCTCTGATTTAAATGGCACAACCAACATTGTGTTGGAGCCATATATGACACCTACGGCCCTCTCGAGCCTATAGAAGGAGAGGCAGGGACGTACGGAGAAAACAAGAAGCAGGAGATCCTCAGACGCGGACGTAGAGGGAGATAGAGGAGAACCCTAGACGCAGAGGTAGAGGTGAACGCTGAGGAGAATTGCGAGGTGTGAATGCACAACCCAAACGCAGACATAGAGGCGGGCGCGGAGGCAACGCAAGGCCAAACACCCCGGACACAGACGCGGAGGCGAGGAGGAAGACCAATGCCAAGATCCGAATATGTAAATATGGACTTTCCTATATGTTTTTGCACCAATCTAGGATCACGCGAATGCACACAGTATAAACAAAGATGAAATATCGACCACACCATGATTTACTAAGAAAAAACTCCAATCTTATTAATAATTATCAGAGTGCAACCTTATGGTTAAGCTTCCAAATAATAGCCTAAAAGGCTTAGGAAACTTGCAACGAAAAAACAGACATAAGCGAAGCAGCCACTCGACATGCCACAAACAATCGACTGGGGGAGCGAAGTCCTAATCCGTGAAGTCATCAAAGTATCCTCCTTCTAGTACCCCTGTTGATCTAGTTCTTCTTCCTCAGCTGAGCAAATATGGATATAGCCGTGAGTACATAGAGTACTCAGCAAGTCATTTATAACAAAGAATGTAATGTAGTATACAAGGCTTACCAATGGATGGCTGAAAGGTTAATTTGCGTAAAACAACAATTTAAAGTAAATACTATAAATAGATTGAAAAGCGAACTTTGAAAATGATAATAAATAAGAAATCAAGGGAATTGAGACAAATCATAGATAAACTGACCATTCACTCAATTGAATCACCCGTGAACTAAGATTCACGTAATGAACCACCAGTGAACTTCACTTCCCAACTTAACCCATCCAGATTTTTATGAAACTCTACCCCTCGTGTGAAATCACCGAGCATTGTCCATAACCGAGGACACGGCTATTCGAATAGTTTTACACTCTGCAGAGGTTGTACAACTGTACCCACATGATGTGATAATTCTCAAGTTAAAGAAAATCACAACAAGACTTTTACAATGCTCCATCTCAACCCGATCTCGCTCACTAAGGTTTCGCCGTCGAGTAGGCTGACCACCTAGTCGATAATTGCCCCTTTTGCGCCAAAACAATATCAGTAGTGAAATCAAAGTTAAGACTTCACAAATTATTATGCCAGGTCTATCCCATACTAGACATGTGGTTCAATGGTGCACAAAGTTAAGTTCTTAGATTTACCCAGGTGAAACATCCACATCTCAATGTGCAAACTGCACCCCTTTACTGCATGATCATTCACCCAAGTGAAAAGTATTTTTGTATAACCAACACCAATGACACTACTCATGTCATGGTACTCAAATTTTATAACTGTGACTGACCACCACGTTCTAATATACCATTAAGTCAAAATTAATTAATTGATCATATGTGATGATAAACCCGTCGTATAGTGACAATAATTTGTGACCACCACGTTCTAATATTGTATCACTAGATAATTACCATCCTATAGTGACAATAGAATCATGTCATTCAAATTATCAAAAAGGAATTAATCAATTTGGACAATAGCTACCAGATACAAAGATTTTATAATAAAGTAGTAATACATGATAATTTTAAAAAAATAATAATAAATAATAGATTTAAAAACTAGGTTCAACGTGATCAAAGTACACGACTTGCCTTGGCCTTGCTAAGGTAATGGCTCTTGATCTTCAAATCTTGCTTCAGCTCCTTCGAATGCGTGATCTAACGAGAGAGAAAACGAAACAAAACACAAAATAGATTCAAATAAACTCTAAAAACTTCAAAAATAGAATCAAAAGATAGAGCTCAATTTTATATGAATTTAGGAAAAAAAAAGAATCGGGTCAATTGGAGCTAGGACGAAGGAGGACGAGCTTTTGAAAAATCTAATCTAAAGAAAAAGGCTGAAAATCGAAAATGAAAGGGATCTGTGACTCTGTTCTTCTCAAATGAATGAATGAAATACATATTTTCTCTATCTTTTGTTGTGTTTATTTATTTTTATGTACTTTAGTACACTAATACGTCTGCATCTTATAACCCTGAGGTCAGAAATCTATGAGCGATTTCTCGCGTCAAATAGAATATCTAAAAATGCTAACAACTATTATAATATCACTTCAATCAAAAACTAAAAGCTATGGGGAAAAGCGGGCCTGCAATCTACCGACATGGTTGTTGCTTATGGGTGGTGAAAGATAAAAGCAAATGAATTAGATAGTGCACTAGCTAGTAGAACCTATTGGAAAAAATTAGCAGTCCTCCAGTACCAACTAATCTTTCTAGAGATGTTGCGACTTAAAAAGGCGGCAAAACTAGGGGCGATTAAGCCCATACTGCTACCACTAGCTAGTGATGCACACGTGGTTTTCCTGTGCATGCTCGTCCAATATTTCCTAACGCACGGGCACCCAAAGCTCTTGTTACATCCTTTGATCCTTCCGGCCAGCTCCATGCATGAAATTACTATTCTGCAACTACTTTGAGATGCACGCTTAGGCCAGTTTCAGTGGAGGTTTCATATCCCAGTTTTCAACACACCTATATTTTAGAAACAGTGCAGAAAAGTTTCATCCCCATGAAGATGAAACTCTGTCTACTCCTATGAAACTTTTATCATCTCTCTCTTCATCAATACAGTGTCATGTCAGCGTATTTAATACCCATAAGAGCAAGTACAATAGAAGAGGTGGCTGCCACCTCTAGGACTAGCCACATAAGCAAAAAGAGTACATGTGGCTCATGTGGAGGTAGCTAATACAATAAGTTGAGTAGAGATTACCTCCACTAAAGCACTCAAGCATTTAATATTTCACTAGAGGCGACCCTAACCCTTATTGTACTTGCTCTAAGAACTAGTATCGCCTCCAAGTCCTCGTATGATGTGCTAGAGGTCACCTCTTGCATGAGGGGCAGCTTGCCTCTCTCTCCTCTTGTCTCTCTCTTCCACATAGGATTGTGTTGACGTGGATTTCGTTAGAGGCGATCTAGTCAGCATCATTGTACTTACTCTAAAACTCCATAAAACCCCACTGAGACTGACCTTATATGGTCCGTGCGTCCCGATTAAGTGAATACGCGACGTGATTATCGTATATACTTCCTCGCAAAAAAAGAAGTGATTACGGCCTGTACCGTACGTGTGCTTTGAAGAGCCAACTACTTTGTTTTGAGAACGTAAGTACTGTGAGTAATTGACAGTTTCATCATGGAGCACACGAAGTGCAGATTAGGATGTGGATTCGTCCATACTTTACCGCTGACCAACCAACTGTGTCTTTTGTCCTGCACGCACAGGCTGACAGGCACACAGCCCGCCCCCTCACGTCGCCGCGCTATAAATCCATGCACATACTTGTGCGCACCACACTACACGCAGACACGCACAAGACACGCGCGCGCTTTCACGTACCTTTGTGGTCAAGTGCAATGGCGGTGGCCGGCGGCGAGCCGTTCCCGGCGGTGGACAAGTGCGACGTATCGTGCCGCGGGGACCACACCGTCGTGTCGGACCTCGACGGCACCTTGCTCCGGTCGCGGAGCGCCTTCCCCTACTATGCTCTCGTCGCCTTTGAGACCGGCGGCGTGCCGCGCCTCGCCCTCCTTCTGCTCCTCGCGCCGCTCGCCGCGGCTCTGTACCACGCGGTGTCCGAGCAGGCCGGCGTGCGGGTGCTGGTATTCGCGGCCACCGCGGGCGCGCGCGTGGCGGACATCGAGTCCGCGGCGCGCGCCGTGCTGCCCAAGTTCTACGCGGCGGACGTGCACTCGGGCGCGTGGCGCGTGTTCGTGGCGTGTGGCCGGCGGTGGGTGGTGACCGCGACCCCGCGGGTCATGGCTGAGCCGTTCCTGCGGGACCATCTCGGCGCGGACGCTGTCGTCGGCACGGAGCTCGCGACGTGGCGCGGGCGCGCCACGGGCTGGGTCGATGGGCGGCGGGGCGTGCTCGTCGGCAAGAGGAAGGCGGAAGCGCTGAGGGAGATGGTCGGCGACGGCGACGCGCCGGAGGTCGGGCTGGGCGACCGGAGGTCGGACTACGCCTTCATGGGCCTTTGCAAGGTCACTGAATTCACTAAACATTACTGGTTATCTTTGCTAGTACTCGACGTCGTTAGTAATGTTTTCATGCAGCACTGCCAAAGTTTCGATGTTACCGGGTGATCGTTGTGCGTCAGTGCGTGCCTTGGATAATTAATCTCAACGGGCTATGTACGCTGGCACGAAAATTTTTGCGGTGTCAGGGACGTGGACGAGCGACTGATCATGTAGAGCATGTTTTTTTCAGCTTTTAAAAAATATTTTTTAATTTTTTTATAATAATTAGCTTTTAAATAGAGTATTTTTTCAACATAGAGCTACTAGTGAATTCTTTTCAACATAGAGTCTACTAGTGAATTGTAGCATATACTGTACCGACTTTATTTCTATCGGTAAAAACCGCACGTGAGTTTTTGTTACCCTGTAATTTCTCGCACGAACAACCCAAAAACCACAAGCCGTAGCCAAAGGCCATAAACTTCAGCCAAACAAAACAAGCCCGTAACGAGCTGCCCAGCCACTTTTTGGCTGATTGTTGGCTCCAACTTTCTTCTAACAATTACTATTTATTAGACTAATAAATCATATCTAAAAACTATAGTCGGAGAACTAAACAACAATACCAAGGCTTGCAACTACTCAGTACGAATGTTATAGCAGCAGGTGCACTGAAAGGAGGAGAATCTAGTCTGTTCATAGAGTCCATGTCATACCCCTTCCTAGTATTAATCAAGTTATCCAATTACTCACTTCCATTTACTCGATAGCGTAGCTAGGCCACACGAATGCGCGTCTGCTTCTTTTATCACTTGTTTTTCTGTTTACATGTTTCGCATATGCACTGGAAGAAGATTAAAAAAAATGCCACCGGCAAGGAAGTGCAATTGGCTTTGGTAGGTTGGAAGCCAACATATTTAACTCCCCCAGCATGCATCAAACAACTACCAACCTTAGTAGTAGTATTCAAATATCAATGCATGCCAATGTTGGTAGAATAATACAAAAATCGTTTCCTCGTACGAGTAGTAGTTGTTTGGATCATGTATGGCTCATGAGAACGCCGGCGTCTCGGTTGCGTTAACTCTGTCCCCTTTGCATGCCTTTCTACTCACAGGTTTTAGCTTTTAGGTGCATCTAGTTTACACCAACTAATAAAGGGCACGCCTTTCCGAAGTGTGACCTTACTACGAGCTAGAATACCAGTTTTGTACGGCTTGAATACGTATACGTGTATGTTTATACGTAGTAGAGTAATAGTACCTTGCATGCAGCATGTCTCACGGTAACTATGAACCGTACTTGTGACCGCAGGAGGCGTACCTCGTGCCGCGGGCGCGGGTGGAGGCCGTGCGCGCGGACAAGCTGCCGAAGCCGATCGTCTTCCACGACGGCCGCCTCGTCCAGCGGCCGACCCCGCTCGCCGCGCTGCTCGCCGTGGTGTGGTTCCCCATCGGCTTCCTGCTCGCGTGCGTCCGCGTCGCCGCGGGGGCGATCCTGCCCATGCCGTGGCTATACCACGCCTTCTGGGCGCTCGGCGTGCGCGTCGTCGTACGGGGCGCGCCCCCGCCGCGCGCCGCCCGGGCCGATGGCCGCACGGGCGTGCTCTTCGCCTGCTGCCACCGCACCCTCCTCGACGCCATCTTCCTCTCCGTCGCGCTCGGCCGCCCCGTCGCCGCCGTCACCTACTCGCTCTCCCGCCTCTCCGAGTTCCTCTCGCCCATCCGCACCGTCCGCCTCACCCGCGACCGCTCCACCGACGCGGCCACCATCAGCAACCTGCTCGCCGAGGGCGACCTCGCAATCTGCCCCGAGGGGACCACGTGCCGGGAGCCCTTCCTGCTGCGCTTCTCCGCGCTCTTCGCCGAGCTCACCGACGACATCGTGCCGGTCGCGACGGACTGCCGGATGAGCATGTTCCACGGCACGACGGCGAGGGGTTGGAAGGGGATGGACCCATTCTACTTCTTCATGAACCCGAGCCCGGTGTACACGGTCACGTTCCTCAACAAGATGCCGCGCGAGCTCACCAGCGGCGGCGGCGGCAAGTCCAGCCACGAGGTGGCCAACTATGTGCAGAAGCTTATAGCCTCCACGCTCTCCTACGAGTGCACCAGCTTCACCAGGAAGGACAAATACCGGGCACTCGCCGGCAACGACGGCGTCGTCGCCGTGAAGACGACAAAGAAGGGCATGATAGGTTGATAGAGGGAGATGGTTAATTACTTAATTTGTAATGGTTAATCACTTAATTTGTAACTTTGCTGCTGGTAATTGGGCAACGATTTGTCCTCTGCTCTTGTGGAAAAGTAGAGCTGGATGTATCAGAACAAGAAAGGTAAAAAGGCAAATCATTGGGTGTCAGAACAGATGTTTTTATTTCGATTAGTCAGTTAGGAATCTGCAGCTACAATGTATATATACATTGCAACTCTTCCGACAGAAACCAGGCGAGTCGCTGCTTCCCACCATGTAGCCAGGGTTCTTTGCACACTCCCTTTAGCAGCCCACCTGGGCAGATAAAAACCAACATTACAGAAGAAAATTAGAAAAATGTATAATGAGCTCAACAATTGCCATGGAGGATACTGTGTACATATACAGAGCTATAAGCTTGTTCAGAACCCAAGATTTGCAGAGATTATCATGGCAGACAAACTATGACATGTGCTCCGGTAATTTAGAATGAATGCACTGCGACATAATTTAGTCTGGCAGGCAAGTGTCCACTGCCTATATATGCAGATCTATTAGTTTATTCAAAACCCAAGCGTTGTTGAGATCATCACGAATAACAAACTATAACAAATGTTCCAGTAGTTCAGAATGAATGCACTGCGACATAATTTAGTCTGCATTGGCAACTAGCAAGTGCCCACTGTACACATATGCAGAGCGATCAATTTGTTCAAATCCCAGCTTTGCTAAGATCATCACGACAAAACATAACAAATGCTCTCCAGTAGTTCAACATGAATGCATTGCTCTCGAGTAGTTCAAAATGAATGCATTGCAACATAACTTTGTCTGTATTGGCAAGTGTCCACTATACCTGCACCACTCAGACCATGTGTCGTCTTTAGGCTGTAGCAGCTTGCCCTGTAGGAAAAAGAATTTGAAGTCAACGCAAAGAAGTCTCTAGGAAATAAAGCTACAAGAGACTGGTAAATTAACTCTGAGTTGGGAAAGACGGTCTCTCCGCCCATCTCAACCTTGGATAGGTACATGAGCACGGTGGCAATTCGATGCCCCCAACGGAGTCGATAATGATTACCACGAATGTAATTGAAATGTGGCTCGTACTTCTCATCACTCTCATAACGTAATATTTGAATGGATTCACCGTTCTCTAAGCATTTGAGGATAATAAGAAGCTACTATAGTTAAAACAATAGAACATGCACTCTGCAGAAGGTTGGAGCGAAATAGTAGTCGCTGTGAACAGTGTTTAGCGCAACGCACCTGGTGTAACCAAAGCCCAAGCAGCGATCCTCTGCTCTATTCTTGAAATAACTTAATCCTTCAAATAAAGAGACAAAATATTAGGCAATCTGTCAGAAGTGATTTTAATAAGCCACAGTCTGCAACACGCTTGGAAATCACTGGTAGCGCCTAGCAGGCAGCAGGCATACACCATACGGAGAACATCAGTCAGATTAAATCCTATAGCACTTGGCACATATGAATGACAAGACATAATACTGTGAGTTGTAACTTCAATCCAGAAAGAGAACGGTCTGTGCAGCCACAGATATGTAATGGTGAATAGTCATAAGAGCATCTGTAGTGTATGAAAAGAGGAGGTCTTAAGCCACCTTAAGGTCATAAGAGCATCTGTAGTGTATGAAAAGAAGAGGTCTTAAGCCACCTTAAGGTCAACCTTATACATTACAGTGGTGACCTTAAGCAGACCTTAAGCAAAAAAAATTTAAGGCTGGTCCTCAAGCTAAAGACCTGGCCACAAGCATTAAAATACAATTTTTCTTTATCTGTCAAGTGGGACCGTCTTAAGGCCCTTTGGGTTATATACACTATGGAGTTGGTCTTAAGGTTTAGATAGGACCCACCTTAAGATATTTTGGGTTAAATTCACTACAGATGCCCTAAGGACAACACCCTGAATTGTTCGAGACTTTTTCCAGTTGCTTGGAAGGTACCTTGGTACCTTCTCTCTAAAAAGATCAACCGTTAATTTGCGGAGGGACAACTTATGAAAGAAAAATTTTGTAAATGTGGATAATTTAGTAATCCGTCTTTGATATGTTGTGCCGGCACATCTCACATTCAGTGCCTCCATGGACGCTCCTCCAACCAGTCAACTCTCCTCCCTTTTCGTTCCTCCACATCCCTGGACCAAACCCCTCCCGTTCATATCCTCTATCGGCTCCCTTCCCCTCACGAAGAGTTAGATCTAGGACAAAAGTATATTAGACTCTTGGTCTCATCCAAATGTACTCCATCTTCAGTTACTTAGCTTAATATTCAACTATATAGTCTGCTAGAAGTAACAAAGAACCAACGATTCAGTTACTCACTTTAATACTCAGTTACATATTCTGGTGGAATTAACAAAGAAACAATGATACAATTACTTAGTTTAATGTTTAGCGCATTTGTGCGAAATAGATGATTAACTTACTTATGTGCTAACTTGCTATGTACAATTGTAGTATTCCCAATGCTTCTCCTCTATGACTATGTAAACATTTCATATACTATGTAAATGATGGCTCACGGTGCTATTTCCCGCCATTGCCAAGCCCTTCAGTTAGTGGGTTGCTTTATATGCCAACAAGAAGGTCCTAAAAGGCATAAGTACGCAGAGAAATCATGTGATTCGTGTTAAATTATGTAATTTAATGTTCACTTACATAGTTGTAGCATCCGAAAATAAGAAAGTATCGCAACTATTCAAAACCGATAATATCTTAATTAGCGAATAAATCAATTAATTACCTCCTTAATATAGACTTTGGGTAGTTAAAAGGGTATGCCCTATTCCCATCATGTGCAGGCTTCAAATCTCCTAAAAGCAGGTTCTCCCCTATTCCCATCTATCTCTCTCTCCGTGTGGCCAGTGCAGGGCCCAACACTATTACAGAAAGGCTAATAGTAGACGCCAAATCACAGACGGTTTTGTGAAACCGTCTGTAATGTACACTATTACAGACGGTTTTAATTTGAAGGCCGTCTGTGGTATTTGTGGCGGGAAAAAGGAGTATCACAGACGGTTCTTACTGATGAACCGTCTGTGATACTGGAATATCACAGACGGTTTTTATTAAAAACCGTCTGTGATAATCTGGGATTATCACAGACGGTTTTTTATTAAAAACCGTCTGTGTTGTGTCGACTATCACAGCCGGTTGTTGTTAAGAACTGTCTGGGAATGTTCACAGACGGTTTTTCACAAGAACCGGCTGTGATGTCCCTTTGTCTGTCATAATCTAGATCAGAGGTTAATATATAAGTACACATTGCTTCTAATAACTTAACTACAGAACTACTGAGAGAAGAGGTCACAAATTTAAGGCAAATTTATTAATTTCAATTAGAGGCAAATTTATTACAAAAGTCGCACAGGTAAAGAGTTTCCCAGATTGTATTCTTTTGGGCTTCGTAAGCTTCTTCTTCAACTTGGGGACTTGGAGGATCAACCGCTAAATTCTCGAACGCCGTTAAGATTGCCCTTGTCCTCAGCACTTCCTCGTGCAGCCTGGGCAAATGATCAGCAGCATCCATAATGTTGTACAGGATAGCATGAAAAGATTCCTCAGAATCTGCCGTTTCTGCTTGATCGGCAAGGCTATCCATCAGTCTCTGCAATGCGTGTAGAGCTTCTTCCGCATTGCGCACATTGTGGAGAAGAACCAGGGTGAGGGTTGTTTCCCTTTCTTGAGCGGCAGCGAGACGCCTCCGTCGACGGCGGAGGATCAGGTCAAGCTGACGGATGCAAGAAAGTCGGGGAAGGAGAGCATGGCGGGTGCGGAGAAGCTGCTCCAGATGCAAATTGCTGGCCGCCTGTGTAAGGTTCCGGCCGAACAATTCGTGATGAACAGATGAGAGGAAGGAGATGATCAAAAGAACAGTAGTAGAAGCCATGTTGTATTGTATATTGTATTGTACGTACGTAGAAGAGACCTGGATTAGGAGCGCATATTTAACCTTTAGCACAAACGGTTTGTATACCCAAACATTAATGATATAGACGCTTCGTATAATGATCGAGAGACGTTAATTAGACGATCGAAACACGAAGCGTTCTGGCATCGAACACGCGCGAAGCGTTCTGGTATGAAGCTTATCACAGACGGTTTTTTATAAAAAACCGTCTGTGATAATGACTACGGCATTTATTGCGCTGCTCAGACCGCATCGTCTTCATTTCGATCCAGATCTAGCCACTGCTGCGCACTTTTTCACTCGGGAGGAAGCTAGAACGATTTCAGGCCAGTTAATTTGGTGGGAAGAGGCAGAGATTGAGTTTTGAATTAAGATTCAGACTTTCCTGGTTGCTGTAGATATGGTTAGTAATGAAATTTATTTATTTTTAATTGCATTACAATTTAGGTGTAAGTAATCCATGAGTGGTTATTGAAGATGGTTAATTAATTTGCAAAATTGTTGGTTATATAATAGCTATTGTGTTTGTAATATGAATTGAGCTAGGAAATTAAGTCTCAATATAATAAATGTGGTCGGTATATATGTAGTTATAATTAGTTGTTCTAGATTTTAATACTAAGTTGTTATATATGTACGTAACGTAGGACCGAAGTTGGATGTATGCCGCGAGCTGTGTGAGTGAAGAGTACATTAATGGTGTTTCTGCTTTTATAAGAGCCGCCGAGGAGGATATGTTGAATAAGGGGGTGGAATATATGTGCTGTCCATGCACTGACTGCGAGAATTTGAAGATGTTTAAGAACCGAGGGCAAATTGAAGCGCACTTGATTCGGAGGGGTTTCAAAAAGGATTATACGTGTTGGACCAGTCATGGCGAAGTGAATGATCATATGCCGCCGGATGACATCGCCGGTGAAGTGAATGATATGCCCCCGGATGACATCGCAGGTGAAGTGAATGACATGCCGCCGGCTGATGTTGATTGTGGCTCGGATTCGGATAGGTTGCACGATGATAATCTGGATCAGATGCTTCGCGATGTAGAAGAGAACTATGACGAGAGAGAGTATGTTAAATTCCGTGGCTTGATGGAGGACTCAGAGAAACCTTTGTACACGGGCTGCAAGTACACGAGGTTGTCGGACGTGCTTGAACTGTTGAAATTGAAGGCAAGCAACGGTTGGTCCGACAAGAGTTTCACGGCGCTGCTAGGTCTTTTAGCGGACATGCTTCCGGAGGGAAATGAGTTGCCTAAAACCACGTATAAAGCCAAGAAGGTTCTTTGTCCGTTGGGAATGGAAGTAGAAAGAATACATGCATGCCCGAACGACTGTATCCTCTACCGTAAAGAGTATGCAAACATGCATGTATGTCCGGTGTGCAACACATCCCGATACAAACGTAACAATCAATCAGATGATGGCGATGGAACAGAGGCGAAAAAGGACCTCCTGCTAAGGTGGCATGGTATTTTCCTATAATTCCCCGTTTGAAAAGGTTTTATGCAAATCCAAAGGAGGCAAAACTGCTGCGTTGGCACTCGGAGGAGCGCAAGAAGGATGGAATGCTAAGACACCTTGCTGATTCCGCGCAGTGGAGAAACATCGATAGGAGTTTTGCAGAGTTCGGTGCAGAACCAAGGAATATAAGGTTTGGACTGAGTACAGATGGAATGAATCCATTCAGTAGCATGAGCAGCCGACATAGCACATGGCCCGTGACTCTCTGCATCTATAACCTTCTCCTTGGTTGTGTATGAAGCGAAAGTAAATTTTGCTGTCGATACTTATCCAAGGGCCAAAACAACCTGGGAATGATATCGATGTGTTCCTAGCACCGTTGGTGGAAGATCTAAAAGTACTATGGAACGAAGGGGTACAGGTATGGGATGCATACAAACGAGAGAACTTCACTCTGCGCTCCTTATTGTTCTGCACCATAAATGATTATCCTGCCCTTGGTAACCTATCGGGTCATAGTATAAAAGGTGCCAAAGCTTGTACTCACTGTTTAGATGGTACCGAGAGTGTGTGGCTGAGACACTCACGCAAAACCGTCTACATGCGTCACCGCCGGTTCCTTCGGAGGGCTCACCCATACCGCAAGATGAAGAAACAATTTGACGGAGAGAAGGAAGACGGTTCAACTCCAAAGCATTTAAGGGGACGCGAGGTTTATGATATGGTTAAGGATTTAGATGTTGTCCTCGGAAAGGGACGTAAATTGAGGGCTCATGAGAAGAACACCTGGAAGAAGAGATCAATATTTTGGGACTTACCTTATTGGGAGTACCTAGATGTGCGGCACTGCATCGACGTCATGCACGTAGAAAAGAATGTGTGCGACAGCTTGATTGGTCTCTTACTGAACATCCGTGATAAAACAAAGGACGGCGTCAACGCACGGCTTGACTTGGCTGATATGCACATCAGGCCTGAGTTAGCACCGATATGCGCTGATAATGCACGAACGTACCTTCCCCCTGCGTGTTACACTCTGTCCAAGGCTGGGAAAACAGAACTGTGCCAGTGCTTGCATGGTGTCAAAGTTCCGTCTGGTTACTCCGGCAACGTGAAGAAACTTGTTTCGATGCAAGATTTGAAGTTAAATGGCATGAAGTCTCATGATTGTCATGTGCTGATGACACAGATGCTCCCTATTGCAATTAGAAATATTTTGCCGATCAAAGTCCGAGAGACAATCATGAGGCTATGTTATTTCTTTAACACAATTGCTCAGAAGGTCATCGATCCCGAAGGACTAGATGCTCTGCAGGACGAGGTGGTGATGACTCTATGTCACCTTGAAATGTATTTCACTCCTTTGTTTTTCGATATCATGGTCCATCTCATTGTTCACGTTGTGTGGGAGATAAAAATGTGCGGGCCCGTATTCCTACGTAGCATGTACCCATTTGAGAGGTTCATGGGAATTCTCAAGTCCTACGTACGGAATCGTTCTCGGCCGGAGGGCAGCATCGTCGAAGGTTATGCAAGCGAAGAGGTCATTGAGTTTTGTGTCGATTATATGGCTCAGATTCAACCGATAGGTGTCCCTCAATCTCGTCATGAGGGGAGGCTGAAGGGTCTCGGAACTATCGGAAGGAAAGCAATCACTCCAGATATGGACATGTATACTCAAGCCCATTTCACGGTGTTGCAACACATGACTGAAGTGGCGCCTTATGTGGACCAGCACAAGGGTGTGCTTCGGCAACAGAATCCGGAGCGGCCGGATGTTTGGATCATGAGGCAACACAGCCGTCGGTTCAACCAATGGTTGAAGGAGCAAATCGCTAGGAGCTCGCCGAGTGAGACGCTGACATGGTTGGCAAAAGGACCGACATTTACAGTTGTGACATGGCAAGGATATGACATAAATGGGTACACATTCTATACGCAGTCTCAGGATGTCAAGAGCACTAACCAGAACAGCGGTGTCCGCATAGATGCATTCAGTACCGATGGGTCGAGAAACTCGTACTATGGCTTCATAGAAGAGATTTGGGAGCTCGACTATGTGGTTTTCAAGATCCCCTTATTTCGCTGCCGTTGGGTGCATCTCCCACAGGTGAAGGTTGACAAGTACGGTGTCACGACCGTGGACCTCCAACGTGTCGGGTACAAAGATGAACCATTCGTACTCGCCAATCAAGTTGTTCAAGTTTTCTATGTAACCGACCCGGCAAATAAGAAACGTCATGTAGTTCTTCATGGAAAAAGGAGAATTGTCGGAGTGGAGAATGTAGTGGACGAGGAGGAATACAATCAATTTGACGAGTTACCTCCTTTTGGAAATGGCATAAGGGTCGACGATGAACAACGTGACGAAACTAGTTACGTACGCATTGATCATGATGAAAGGCTAATTTTTAAAGGAAATAAGCAAGTACAATAAGAATGTATATGTGAAAATGTGTGACAATTTTGAGATGTATATGTGAAAATGTGTGATGTAGTCAATTTTGAGATGTATATGTGGAAATGTGTGATGTAGACAATTTTGAGATGTATATGTGAAAATGTGTGATGTAGTCAATTTTGAGATGTATATGTGAAAATGTGTGATGTAGTCAATTTTGAGATGTATATGTGAAAATATGTGATGTAGTCAATTTTGAGATGTATATGTGGAAATGTGTGATGTAGTCAATTTTGAGATGTATATGTGAAAATGTGTGATGTAGTCAATTTTGAGATGTATATGTGAAAATGTGTGATGTAGTCAATTTTGAGATGTATATGTGAAAATGTGTGATGTAGTCAATTTTGAGATGTATATGTGAAAATGTGTGATGTAGTCAATTTTGAGATGTATATGTGAAAATGTGTGATGTATTTGAGAATGACAAAATGTATCAAGAAATACACTGTGTGAATGCAGCTGGTTGGTGTTGTATATGAATGCAGCTGTTTGGTAGTTGATATGAATGCAGCTGTGTAGTAATTGGTGGTCTTAATTGCAACAGCCGGCAAAGGCTTATCACAGACGGTTCTAAATTTAGAACCGTCTGTGATAACATATCACAGACGGTTCTAAGTTTAGAACCGTCTGTGATAGTAAACTATCACAGACAGTTTTTAACTCAAAAACGTCTGTGATATGTTATCACA
The DNA here is from genome assembly GCA_017311315.1 of Dendrocalamus latiflorus. Taxonomy (NCBI): domain Eukaryota; kingdom Viridiplantae; phylum Streptophyta; class Magnoliopsida; order Poales; family Poaceae; genus Dendrocalamus; species Dendrocalamus latiflorus. The sequence goes on along the minus strand of CM029652.1, from coordinate 5,397,951 downwards.
GACGGTTCTAAGTTTAGAACCGTCTGTGATAATCGTCCTACATATACCCTCTCGCTAGGGTTTTTCGTGTGCGCTGCAGTTATTCGATTAATTCTAAATCTCGAGCCCGTCGTTGCCGCCGCCTCCCCGAGCCCTCGCCGGCTGCCTCCCCCAGCCCTCGCCGGCCGCCTCCCCGGACGAAGACGTCGCCGCAGCCTCCTCCTCCTTCGTCGCCGCCTCCCCGAGCCCGTCGCCTCCTCCTGCGTCGCCGCCGCCTCCTCCTCCGTCGCCTCCCCGAGCCCGTCGCCTCCTCCCCCTCCGTCGCCGCCGCCTCCTCCTGCGTCGCCGCCTCCTCCTCCTCCGTCGCCTCCCCGAGCCCGTCGCCTCCTCCTCCTCCGTCGTCGTCGCCGCCGCCTCCTCCTCCTCCTCCGTCGCCGCCGCCTCCTCCTCCAGCGTCCCTAAGGTCACCAAAACCGTAAGGTCATCAAATCCCTCCCCGAGCTTCATGCTTACTGTTAGTGTTTAGGGTTGATGTTTGATGCTTCATACTGTTATGGTTAGTTGCTTAGTACATATTTAGGGTTGATTCTTCATGCTTACTGTTAGTGTTTAGGGTTGATGCTTGATGCTTCATACTGTTATGGTTAGTTGCTTAGTACATATTTAGGGTTGATGCTTCATGCTTACTGTTAGTGTTTAGGGTTGATGCTTGGTACATATTACATTGGTACATTGTTTACTGCAGTAGCTTAATTAGTTTGCTATTTGGTACATACTACATTGGTACATTGTTTACTGCAGTTGCTTAGTTTACATTGCTACATATTGCTTGTTGTGTTAGTATATAGTACATAGTATATAGTTTGAAATCATTTGGGTCCCCCTTCCCTCTACTCCTCTCCTCCCTTCTCCCCCTTCCCTCTACTCCTCTCCTGATCTCTTTCTAGTGTATCTGGATAAAGAAATCTTGCGATTATTGCAAAAGATACATTGACCATTTGGGTGGAAAGAAATACATTGTGTCGTCAGGCTCATGACTGCCAATTTGAAGCATAGCGTAGCATCCGAGGCACATCCAAGGCCTGCAGCTGTGTCTTGAGGAATCCCAAGAGCTGGTCTTCAGATGTGGCATTCCTCAAACTATAAATTATGAATCTTATTCTCATAACCCATCTGAATACAAGCTCTTGGCATTCCTCAAGACACAGCAGCAGGCCTCGGATGTGCCTCGGATGCTATGCTATGCTTCGAATTGGCAGTCATGCGCCTGACGAAACAGTTGATCTTTCCACCCAAATGCTCCATGTATCTAGACAAAAAACAGCAAATGAAGCAAGTGACATACTATAGTGTTCCCGTTCAATGAACCGGATACACAGTTTGTGTCATTTGCTTCATAGACCTTTGTTTAGGGACTTTGCTATTTGGTTTATAGTTTTAGCAACAAAAGTAGGTGCTAGGATAGGCACTTTGTTTAGAGACCTTGTAGTAATAGTATTACAAAATTCAAGGAAATTTTAGTACAGAAGTTCAAAAAAAAACAAATTCCCAGATTCTTCGGTGAGCAGCCGATATAGCCGACTTCTTCGGTGAGCGACTATGCATCTGCTTCTTCCCACTCCTTCTCTTCATCTCTGGTCTCTGAATCACGTACGCCAGTAGCGATGATTCAGTTAGATGAATCATCGCTACTGGCGTACGTGATCCGGAGACCAGAGATGAAGAGAAGGAGTGGGAAGAAGCAGATGCATAGTCGCTCACCGAAGAAGTCGGCTATGTCGGCTGCTCACCGAAGAATCTGGAATGTCTTTTTTTTGCACTTTTGTAATAAAATTGACTTGAATTTTGCGGGAAAAAGAGGGACTTGATACATTGGTACATTGGTAAGATAGGCACATCACCCCCTCTCTATGTCCATATCACCCCCTCCCTTCTCCCCCTCCCCTCTACTCCTCTCTTGTCTTGCAATTCAATATGATTACTTTCTCATCTTATCTTAATAGACCCACAAAATGAGCAACATGTCACCCGCGTATTCTTCAACATCATCGCCGGAGGCGTCCGCTCCAACATCAAGACGCCAAGGAAGAGGGCTATCAAAGAAGCCTGAGGGCCGACAGATCATCACAGCGGTGAATGCATCTGGGGTCCCTATCCTTCCTCGAAAAGCAGTAAACGCATTCCGAACCATGGTCGGAGTAGTTGCACGAGAACGAATTGAGATCACATACAATTCGTGGAAGAACGTGCCTGACACTCGGAAACGTGAGCTGTGGACCGAAATTTTGGCATCGTTCGAGTTCCCAGAAGAACACCTGGACGCTGTGCAACAACAAACCTACAAAGCGGCGTGCAAAGCATGGAAGAACTTCAAGAGCACGCTTGTCAAGAAATACGTGGAGACAGACGAAACGCCTGTTCATACATACCCATTCCTGGAACCACAATGGGAAGAGTTCAAGGCGATGAAAACGACCGAAGATTTCAAAAGTACAAGTGTGGCGCACAAGGCCCTCCAGGCAAAAAATACACACCCTCACAGACTTGGCACAGCTGGGTATGCGGGTAAAATCGCGCAGTGGATGAAGGAGGATGAGCTGGCAGCTGCACAGGACATCGCCTCGCCGTTTTCCAATATCCCGGACGACCGCGCTCGAAATTGGATTAGAGCAAGGTCATCTACAACGACATCAGGGGACATCACCTTTCGAAACCCTTCAGACCAGCAAGTGACCGAGCGCCTGGTAAGATATCGATCGAACTACGTAGCTTGTAATTACTCCACAACTTCGTACGAATTGAAATGACATGTCGTGCTCTTGCAGGAAGAGCTGAGTTTTCAATCTACCCTGGGATCATTCCAGGGAACAAGGGAGAATGATATGCTCTCCGTGGCCCTGGGAAACAAGGAGCACCCGGGCCGTACGAGAGGCCTTGGGCTTTACGTTCCTTGGAAACATGGTTTCCAAGATGACTCCGACATGTATCGGCGCAGGAAGAGAAACAAAGCCGAGCGTGACGCACAGCTACGAGAAGAGCTCAAGGCATCTCTTAAAGAGGAGATACTGGGTTCGATGGCTGATATAATCAGAGATGAGGTGCGGAAACAGACAGAAAGTCAGCAGGCCGCCACCGCCGCTCCTGTGCTAGCTAGCCCGCACAACCATCCGAGTAGCTGCGCGTCCAATCCGACGCAAACTCAGTCCAAATTTCCTGTGGACGACATCCTGGTAATAATTATTACCTCTCGAATGCTTGCTCCATTGGTAGGCCTATTCGAGTAGCTAATTTTGTATCGTTATGTAGGAGCCTACGACATGCAGGCTCCAAGTGAGATATGACTCCATTCCCTTGTACGCTGCTTGGGGCCAGGCATATTCGTCTGGTATCGGGGCCATGGTGCACGGTCAAGCTTTAGCGCCAGGCTTCGCAAAAGTTAATGTGGATGGTGTGTATGCCAATTTTGAGGTGGTCCCGCTACCGATGCCCCCCAACGACGAGATCGTGAATCTAGGACAGGCCATTGGAACATTCATCCAGTGGCCCAAAACCGACATCTCCCTGGAGGCTTCTTCACCGGTGGTAAAACCAGAAGTGCAGTACGAACCACAGCAACTTGCACTGGTGCCATCTCCACAGGGGCAGTGCGAACCACAGCTACCTGCACCGGTGCTATCTCCACGGGTGCTATTCTCGCCAGAGCAACTTGCACTGGTGCCATCTCCACACGGGCAGTGCGAACCACAGCTACCTGCACCGGTGCTATCTCCACGGGTGCTATTCTCGCCAGAGCAACTTGCACCGTCTATACCATTACAGTCGACTAGCATAAAGTCGACCCACAATCGAGGCAGTGGCCAGGGCAAATCAAAGACGAAGGATGATGACGAATTCCCGTCCATGCCATTGGCCCGCAAATTCGTGCTAGCTCAGCCGATGGTAGTCCAGGAAGAGCTCCAAAAACTAGGACTTGGTTGCCAAAGATTCCACCTTTGGTATATGGAAGTGTCCAATAAGCCAGAGGCAGAACGGCGCTCAGGTATAGCTGTCAAATTCAAGCCGGAACATTTCTTGCACGAAGCTCAGGACTGTGTCTTCACGGTGACCTTTGACGATATATTTCATCTTTTCACGCTCAACGCTCTCGACGCCTCACTCGTTCGATGCTGGACGCTGTAAGTCTGTACAATCAAAGTCTCTGTTCACGTAATACCGATATATGTCACAATTTGTTGCTTTCCTATGTTATATATAGATTCATGCTGATCGAAGCTAGATCATCGAAATCACAAATTGGTTTCCTGGACCCACGCTTGGTCGCCATTGATACCATCATCGAGAATGCATCCTTCGTCGAGGACTATATTACAAAAGCACTGCTGGCTCACCAAGATAAGGAATTTGTTCTTATGCCATACAATGAGAATTTTCATTGGATTTTAATTGTAATTATACCAAAATGGAACAAGGCTATATACCTTGATTCTCTAAGTAAGAACAAATTCAAGTACACAGCTATCGCCCGAATACTCGATAGGTACGTACATTGTACATTGTACTCTTTCTTTCCTTCCGAATAACTAATCTAACTTTTTCGAATAACGAAGGTCGTTCGCCACATACGTTCAACAAACACGTGACTCGACGACAGGGGCCAAGGCCTTGAAACATGATCGCAAGTTTCGGGTATTCGCTAGCTACACATTAATTAATCATATACAACACATAGTAGTAATGCCACTTGATTTAACACATTATATTTTTTGCAGTGCCACCAGCAGGAGCCGGACAACACATGTGGATACTACATGTGCCACCATATGAGACTACTCCTCGATTCCACCAAGATCACTAATTCTAAGGTTTGTCAATCTTCCCACATTTATTTCATACATGTCAGTTTTATATATGCGCGCGTTGATATTCCTATCGACAGGCTGCGTCCATCTCTACATCTGCATTGACACAGCCGGATTTTGCAAAAATTCGAGGAGAGCTCATTTGGTTTTTGTGGTCAAAAGTCGTAAGATCAGATGGAGAGTTCCACTGCCCAGAATGATTTTTTATTGTAATTCTAAGTGCAAATACAGTGTAGATCTTTTACAATTGTGTATTTGTTAATGGATATTTTATTTCAACTCAATGAATTGATTTGCGAAATGGATGCTTTATGTTTGTGAAATGAAGTGTGTTGTCAATTGGATGTTTTATGTCTGTGAAATGAATTGAGATGTGAAATGTATCTGAAATGAAATGAGATGTGTGAGTTGTATATGTTTATGTCTGTGATTATCTGCTTGTTTCAGAGGGCATGGCTAGCATTTCCTGAGGCTAGCTATAAACAGAAATAGATTCTGCTGGGGGGGAGGAGTATCACAGACGGTTTTTGAACCGTCTGTGATTATGCGATATCACAGACGGTTTGTCATTAAAAACCGTCTGTGATTATCCGATATCACAGACGGTTTTAAAAAAAACCGTCTGTGATATCGGATAATCACAGACGATTTTTAGTACAAAACCGTCTGTGATATCGGATAATCACAGACGGTTTTTAATGACAAACCGTCTGTGATATCGCATAATCACAGACGGTTCAAAAACCGTCTGTGATAACTTGGATTATCACTGACCCATAATTTCAGACGGTTCAGAAAACCGTCTGTGATGACGTTTCTGAACCGTCTGTAATGTGGATTTCTGTAGTAGTGCAAGGCCGACCGTGCAGCTAGGGTAGGCGGTGTCGACTAGATAGCGGCAGCCACGATGGCAGCGTCACGGAGGCAGGTGACGACTCGTGTAGGCGGTGGTGTAGATGGACGGCGGGCGGCGCAAGCGCACAGGGGCCAGCGTGCAGGCGGGTGCGCATGCGCACCGTGCACCTGCGGCAGTGGGTGCGCGTGAAGTGCATTGACGTGGCGGTGGCCGGCGGCTAGACGCGGCAGAGCGTCTAGCTCTCTTGGCCACATGGTTCAACCGGCCAGGGGCATGGTCGAATCGCATTTCGTGTAGGATCCCGTTAGCGCATGCTGTGGAATGTGGTTTACTTAGCCAAACAGTGATTCGCACGGCAAAGGGGGCTAGCGAACCCGCTTCTTTTCAATCAAGAAAATCTCATGTCGTCTCTCATCAATTCCAGCTGGGTCGTATCTGATTCACTTCCGTTTCATCGTGTAGGTTCGCACGCGGATGTTAAGGGAGCGTTCAGGCGTTGCACATTCCATATTTTCGTGCAGCAAGTCCGCTGAATGTGTTCAAACCAAGTACCTTGCGATCGTAACCTCTCCGTTCTGTATATAGGAGAGATTTCCATTTACCTGGTAACATACGGAGGGCCGTATACTTTTGTTACTCAGGATATTACACCCCGTCTGTGATTATACAATCGAGTACAGTGTTGTGCCTGACTACTATTGTGTAATCGGGTATGTAAGAAGTAATCATCGGTGTCATTGCCATAGCTTGCTAAATAGCTATTATCTTTAATTTTACTGTTCCTGTTGCCTCTATCTCTGACTTTTATCAGTGTTCCTGGTAATCTAATTTCATTGCACTTGACCTATGTCAATTACCTGCTTGAATTACTTGTCCTTTTACATCTTGTTTGCGACCGTTGTTGGTACCTGTTGAGATTTCCAAATCTCACATTTACTCTTTCCATTCTCAGGTAAAAGGCCAGTGAAGTGATAACAATATGCATGGGTGGGAGCACTCGAGTTTTTAGCACTGTGGCCTGCCACTATTTATGTTATCTTATTTACTCTTTATTTGGTTAGAAGTGGACCATTCCCATGTTTCAAATATTGGTTTCAGCTTTAGTTGGTTCTCTAATAAAATATTATTAAAGTTTTAATTTCCTTGAGATTTTTATTGTTGCTCTTATTTATTCCTTACTTTGGTGATGATGTTTCATAATAGTATCTCATATTAGTATATGAGGCGTTATAATAGTTTTTCAATACATAGTCCACCACATCTCCCTGTCCTTGTCTGGCATTGCCCATGCAAAGTTAAAAGTTGTGAATGGTAAGCACCACGGTTTGCACGATTAGAGGGACATGTACTTTTACGAATTTGACTTTCTCCTTCTGATTTGACAAGGATACGAAACTAGGGCGGGTTTGGCAGGACTCAAAGTCGGCTTTGGCTTGTACGTGCTACAGTAACTAGCTTTTAAACGGTGCATTTTTCAAGGCTGGATCAACTGAAAAATTATAGTAAAAAATATACTTATTTCAGCTCTACCGGTCAAAAACACATACGACTATTTTTTTCTACGTACTGCCTCTCGCGGATAGCCAAAATTCAAAAATTAAGCCATAAGCCATAGCTTATAAGAACCCACCCTTACTAATCTAACCTTGCATCTAATGTTTAAGTTAATACCTGGCCTACATATTAGGTACCTTTGCTTATGTACATTTAATTATGGAGCATTGAACTGCAACTAATAAGCTGCCCACTTACCTTTTAAGCACTGGAGAATTGTTCATAGTGACTTTGTGCCCCAAATCACGACAATAAGAAGGCAGAATTCTTCGTGTCATGCTGAAAAAACACCTCGCTACGCTATGCTAGAAGACCAACCCACAACATCATCAGAAGTTGCATGAAAACATGCGACAAGAGGAGTTTCAAACAACCGTGTATTAGTGAGATGTGATGTAAAAGTGCCAAAAAAGATAGTTGTAGGGGGAAATTAATCTCCAACTTTTTTTTTCAATTTTACCCATAAGAAAACAGCATTTGAAGCAGCTGAGTCATCAGGCTGAAACAAAAAACAATGAGCAATGTTTCAATGATTTTCTCTCTAATAAGAATATCACTAATGTCAAAGTAAATGAAAAGACAAGTAACATCTATCCATCATTCATTATACTTTAAAAATTATACAAATCACTATTAAAAAAAGCATAAAAATACCTTTCAAAAACAATTTCTATCACTCTGAGCAATAGCCAACACGATTGTCAAGGATCTGACTCTTCGTAAGGATAGTAGTATTCAGCAAGAAACCATGGAAGCAAAGCGAGAGCACAGCTTCCCAACTCCACACCGACCATGGAAAATCCTTAAAAATAGGGTACCTTTCTGCATTTAAATCGATCCTCGCCTGCTTCTTGGCGAGGAACATGCTGGAGCTGGTCCTTACCCGCTCATCACGCTCTCCCCCAACTCACAGTCCACCACCGTCGACTTCTCCAGCCTGCCTTCCTTGGACTTCACGGTTCACACACAGAAAGCCACACCAAGTTTTAAGCGAATGTCCGTACCACCACCACCACCACCGAGGTAGATATGCCCGAGCAAGATCGAGCAACTCACCAGCGCGACGAGGTGATCGCACTCCGCCTCAGACAGGAACCCCTTGTACAGGAACGCCCTGCAAAGCGCATGGCAAACGGACGCACGATAACGCGCTTGAGCTCTGCGTTGCACGGTTTACGAGGCGGGAGGAGAGAGGGTGAGGGATTACCTAGCGGACGCTGAGGCCTCGCCGGCGGCGACGCGAAGCATCAGGACGGCGAGGAGGACGCGCTGAAGCAGGAGAGCCATGCGGCGGCGGAGACTGGAGCCTCGTCGGGCTCCCATTCGGCGACGGACACGACGAGCCGAGCCATGGGGCTGCTTGTCACAGTCAGAGGGGAGTTAGCCCTGTTCTTTTCCCGTTGCTTACGAGTGCTTCTAGAAGGTTGGGGAATGCGGCGCCAGATAGGCCCGAATGGGCCTCCGCAGAAACAGACTCCGTATGGGCTTCGGCCTTGTTGGATGGGCCTTTCAAGCCCTGCAGGAGAGACCCAATGGACGGAACATTAATGGGCTTGAGTTGCCACAGTATCTTGAATTAGTGCTTGTTTTTCAGTTCACTTATTAATCTAAAAAGCCTCTCAAAAATAATCTAAAAAAGTTTCGTTCACTTATAAATTCAAAAATTTCAAAGGAGTTCCATCTTTATAGATTTTAACTAGCTTGACGGAGCCTAGTGCCTCATATTGTGTTACACATTTGCTTCCATTATCGCAATTTTTCACTTCCACTTTCGATACGGCGGATAAACAATCCATTAGAGCCAGCGAGCATAACATATCTGCATCTATTCTTTTCTAAAAATATATTCGATACTTAGCGTTTTCAAGTGGCATTTAACTTTTGGAAGACCATAATATACCCCAACTTTTTTTTGGACCGAAGGCTTGGCTTGGCCGGTTGGCCCCCTTCAGTTAAAGCATCAACTGCTAAGCCAAAACGTGTCCGGCTGAAAAGCCATTCTTATCCATCGTGCTACTATGGGACCCTGTTTTTTAATCCCATAAGCCTCTGTTCAAAACGATTTTTACCGATGATCTTAATTATGTTAGCTTTTGGCTGAAATAAACATTATAGATATTGTTAACTTTTAGCTAAACCGTTCAAATAAAGAAAAAAAGATTTAAAATTAAAACTATTATATGTTTACGAACAATAAAAAAACTATATCAAAAATCAGATATATTTAAAACGGTTTCTAGCTTCTAGAAGGTAGAAACGAAAGACAAAAACTGTTTTGAAGAATCATAACAGTGTACCAAAACAAAACAAAAGGAAATGAAAAAAGGAAACAAGAAAAGTGCGAATCTCGATGCACCTGCGCGCGCGAGATCCCCCTCCATCCGTGCGCCCGCCACCCCCGGATGCCGTTAAAACCCTAACTCCCTCCTCTCCCCTGTTTCTAGGGCTTTATAACCCACCACCAACGCGCCACTCCCTCCCTTACCCTCCCACCCCATCCCTGCAACAACAACAGAGCCGCCGCCGCCGCCTCGAGGGGAGCGTCGCCGGAGGAAGGAGCCATGGATCGGTACCAGCGGGTGGAGAAGCCGCGGCCCGAGTCCGCCGCCATCAGCGAGAACGAGATCCGCATCACCGCCCAGGGCCTCATCCGCAACTACGTCACCTACGCCACCTCCCTCCTCCAGGTACCGCATCAGTCGCCACTCTCCGTAGCCGTCGGCCGTCCGCTTCGCTTGTGCGCCTCATTTAGGCGCGGTTTCTCCGACTAGATCTCGCCGCGGCACGTCGAAAACGGCGGTATTTGTGAGAACTGAGAAGCGTCGTCTTTAGGTCCCGATGGAAATGCTCGTTTGTTCGGGACACGCTGCGGTATGGGACGAACATTGAAGCGAGCGTTTTGGCTCAGAGACACGCGCGTTTTAGAGTAGGAGGTGTGGATTTGGCGCGTGGTGTGCTGTGCGGTTGCTGATTTGCACGCGGCTGATATGAGGATGCGTTTAGTCTCGCGATTTGAGGTTTTCTGTGAGCTTTGATGCTCCAAAACCTCAAATATACTGCAAGGTGAGATTTTTACCCTGTTCATTTGGAAAGGAATGGCATTCGGTGGAGGATATATGCATGCTGTGCAATACATTATCGTCTATCAGGGAGTGATGAGGGCTGCACATTATGTTATCGCATAGCAGTGAGTTGTGAGGGCTGCGCATTATGTTGTCGTATAGCAGTTAGTGAGGGCTGCGCATTATGCTATTATGTTGTCGTATAGCAGTGTGTAATGAGCTAGGATAGCAGGAGGTGATTTTGGTATGTGCAATACTGTGTAGGGATATCCAGGTTTGAGCTAGTCTGAAGATTTAAGGGACTTGCATGTGCGCTTTGATCTGTAGCAGGCACATGGGATTTCCCTTATTGTTGCCCACTTTAATTATGTAAGAGACTTTTGTTATTGATGTGTAGCGCCCCGGTTACAGATTGGAGATCCACAATACGATAAATTGTGCATGCCTGTGTTGAGTCCAATTGGCAACTGTTGTCATTTAGTGCGCCATGCAGTGTAACCTTTAGCACACCTTTTTATGAGCTGTCTGTTCTTATAGTTCTGATTATTGAATTGAGTGGGTTGTCACACAAATCATGCAATCCGGATGCATATCGTCCGCCATCATGTTTTAATGGCAAAGGCTGGCATTCTCTTATTGTGAACCATTCACCACAAAACCAACAATACGCAGATTGAGCTCCCACACCCCCACTACCCAACAATTGCCAATAAAAGAAGATGATATTCAAATAAAAAATAGGAAATAGTTCTCTGTCTGTCCTGTCCGCAGGCGCATCAAGCTGGTCTCCCTGCTAGTCCTTCACATGCCTCTAGCCAATCTTGTTGCCGTCATGCCTCTAGCCAAGTGGCTGCTCCTTGTCACCTTCATATCTCAGCCCTCTTTGCCTTTGTATTATGTCTACCTCCTCCCCAATCTAACCCCATAGCTACCACTGAGCATCATCCTAAGTTCCCTCCAAACAGTAAACAGTTGTTGTAGCCCATACAAACTATACCATTTGTTAATGGACTGTGGGCGATGTGATACCGCAACCCGAAGTCCTTTTTTTACCAGCGTCTCAGATTTGGGGGATGGCAATCTGAACCTTTGCCAATAAAACATGATGGCAGAGAATACACATCCATGTAATCCATTTTTTTTATCGAGGATGCGTCATGTAACCATCATAGTATCGTTCATTATTCTATGAAATGCTATGCTGTTTTTACTTGGCTAACTATTATTGCTCACCCAAATCATGTGTACCGGTGAATGCTATGAACCTTATAAGCTGTTTGAAGCAGGAAAAACAGGTGAAGGAAATTGTGTTGAAGGCTATGGGACAGGCTATCAGCAAGACTGTGGCTATTGCTGAGATCATAAAGGTTGGTCTGTTATTAGCTCTCTCATTTTAGTTACCATTGTTTGGACTTTTGAAAATTGACTCATCTCTATCTAACTGCAGAAAAGGATACCTGGGTTGCATCAAGATACATCAATCAGTTCAGTCAGTATTACTGATGTATGGGAACCCATTGAGGAAGGCCTTGTACCGTTAAGTTTCACAAAACTATTTTGTTTGCTGATATATTCTTGGTTCACCCTTCTGTTGTATTTATTTATGTTGTCTTGTGCCAGATTGGAGATGACTCGTCATGTTTCAATGATCTCAATTTCCTTGTCACCCAAGGAGCTTAACAAGAATTCACTTGGGTATTCTGTTTGATTTTTTCTTTCAGGATTTATTTGGAAGCATCTACCGAGGCACTAGCTTTGTTCTATAAGTGTAGCAAAAATTCTAATGTAGTTTTATACAATTTTGTTGTCCTTTTGTAGGTATCAAGCTCCATTGCATGCAGAACCACCTAAGCCACAAAGGTACCAGCAAGCTCAGCAATATCAACAACAGCAGCACCAGCCAAGACTAAATCAAGGTCAAACAGGTGAACATACAATTAGTAGATGTAGTTTGTTTATGTGACTAATTGCTAACTCGTTCCTCTTGTATTGAAGATTCTTATGGTCGTGGCCGTGGTAGAGGCAGAGGGAGAGGAAGGGGCTGGGGTGGTAGGGGAGGCTATGGTGGGTATGATAACAACCAGGGAGGTTATGGTGGATATGGACACCAAGGTGGATATGGACATCAAGGTGGATATGGCAACCAGGGAGGGTATGGCCACAACCAAGGTGGCTATGGAGGGTATGGTTACAACCAAGGTGGATATGGAGGATATGGTAAGTACAGCGATAAAATTATTTTTGTTTACTATTATTCATGATTTCAATATCATGGGTGAAGTGTTATTATGAGGTAATCGCCACAGCGGGAATTTAGTGTCTTTAGATCTTTTTCAGTTGATATGTTTTTTTTTGTGACTTTTGCTTTCTGAAGATTGTATACGACTATATATGCTAACACTTTTCTTGTCAGAAAATGGTGGCTGGAATTACAGCCAGAACAGAGGTGGTCGTGGCGGTGGCAGGGGAAGAGGCAACTGGGGATACGGTGGTATGTATATGAGTTAGACCTCATTTCTGCCCCCCCCCCCCCCCCTATTTTGTGCATTTACACCAACTGATTACAAATGTAAAGTAACAACATTTCTGCTACTAATTGATGCCTCCAATAGGCCAGAAGTTCTGTGGATACAGTATTACTCTTCTTCTAAACTTGCTAGTCTGTTTTATGTGTGCACTGAATAAACTGTGTGTTTTGATCAGTGATTCCAATGATCTTATTTTGCTTTTTTTTACAGCTAATCTGATTTTGTTTTGTGCCCCTGGTTTCAATTTTCTCAGAACATGGGTCTTGTGGAAAAAGCACTTAGTAAGAATGATTTACGTAGTGATGCAGTAAGAATAAATTCTTGGCAATATACTTATTGTTGTATTCTAAGTCCCAACCCACCTGCTTCTTAGTTCCTGTATATGTGTATTGCAATCATTTATCAAGCGCGAACCTAAGATAGAAATGGTGACTGTCATGTCACAAGAAGGTGCTTCAAAAGAAGTATGACAGCTGAAAATAATAGAATATCACGATTCTTTTCTAAATCATTTGGGGCATTAATTCAAAAGGGCCTGGGTTTACTTTTGCAGTTTGTCTAGTGTCATTGGGTGCTTATATTTCGATAAAAAGGGGTTCGGGTGCCATGGTGCTGCATAGTGAAGTCTTTAAACAATCAATTCTGGAATCTATCATTGCAGGTCCAGGATATGAACGTGGTGGCAGAGGTGGAGGCGGTCCAGGAGGCAGGGGCTATGCGCGGGGCCGTGGATGGATGGGTGGCGGCCGCGGGCGGGGCAACCAAAACTATTAGACCATCATGTGTTTGGTGTTTGGATATGCAGCCCCCTCACCGGTTGCTGCGTGGCAAAAAAAAAAAAAGAAGAAGAAGAAGAAGAAAAGAAAAGAAGATAAGGGATGCGTTCTCCATAGAGTGGAACCGAACCTTAGTGTTGTTTCCTTGTGAACAATCGACTAGCCTTTCCATCTTTTAGCTATAATGACCAATGGTGTCTGTACCATTGCTTCGATTCTGTGGGATTTTGACAAGAATGCCAAGTTTTTCCTGGGATACCTCTCCTGTATTTAAGAGTGCATTTTTTTGGATACTTTATCTGTTCCCAGCTTCTACTTTTGCGTTCGCGTGTGGTGTTACGATCCCTGACGCGTTCTGATGTTGCATACAGCCGTTTGACCCCGGAAAGAAATGCGAGGTTCACTGTACGGGGACCATGGCTAATCTAAACTTTCGGTTTTCCTCTGAAGCCGTTGGATCTTCGCGTCACTGGGCTTACGGTCATATACAGATAAACATGTTCAGGTGACCAGTATACCCATGAATTGTCGGCCTATACAAGTGTACTCCAGTTCGCGCAACGTCAACTGAAAGTCACATCCAGCAAATATAGAGTGGAATAGCTGTGAGGAACTAGATATCGATTTAATTAAGAAGAAACGAATGGACACCTAAATCCGAGCAGAGGAGCACTGAAACATGGGTGATATCGGGGGTGTACATTCACACCTCTAGGCTTATTTCCACAGCTCAATATTGTAACAAAACAATCTGACACAAAGTTATCTCTGAGGAAATCGTGGCAGTAAGGTGATTCAATTTTCATTTTATCTTTTGGCAAACGCAGGGCAAAAACCACACCCTAGTCTCATCTCAATCGAGTCCACACCATTGGTCTGATTAAGCATATTCATTAAAAAAAAGTGGTTAAGTTGTCGTTTTCCTTACCAATATAAAACCTTTTTGGCTAATTAAATGTCACATTATTTTTTAGAGGATTAAATGGCACACTAACTTCAACTTTTTTTTACGATTGAGCACATTAGACCGTACTCTCTATGTTCTTTTTACGACTATAAGATGTCACTTAAAAAAGAGCTTAAAAAGGGATAGGAGAGTAGTATTTTCTAAAAATTAGAAGCCATGGTCGTTTGGAATGATATCTATGTAAAAAAACATATTCAAGTCGAGTTCAACATCGAGCCGTACTTCATATTTGTCCATCCAAAAGGACCAAAACCTATCGGGCCGGGCCTTGGACTGGGCTCTTTTTTCAATCACCTGAAGTTATAGTTGGTTTTTTTAAGGGGGAGGTGCAACTTCAGGTGATTTAGAGTGCAATGCAATTGAAGTTGCACTCTGAATCACCTGAAATTGCAGGTATTTTTTAGAGGAGCTGCAACTTCAGTTGATTAAGAGTACAACTTCAGGTGACTGAGTGATGAAAAAATTGCGTCACGCGAAGGAGGAGGGCAAATTCTACCAGACGCATACTACTGGACACTGCCCGATGAACATGCCCAACTGCGCAGTCCCCGAACGAGGCCACTGTTCCCGTGCCACTGAACCTGGACGGGGTCCCGGTCAGGTGCGAAAGCCCGGCCAGATTCATCTGATCGGCTAGCTCCCCCGGCCGGCTGGGTTGGTTATATTACAGGGACAGCTCTCCCGCCTCGCCAATCATTAGCTAGCCACGTACCTGGACTAGCTATTGCAGAGAAATGGATCGGGTCGGCGTGGCCCATCAGCCGGGGAGCTCGGCCTCGGCGGCGCAGCACGTCGCGCACAAGATCCCGTCCGGCGACGGGCCGTATGCACGAGGCAAGCACTACCAGGTGAGCGCTCGACTTGCTTCGCCTGCATGCTATGCAGCTTCCGATCAGAAACGCGTGGTTTCTGAGCGGTGGCGGAGCTAGAAAGTCTTTAATGGAGGTGCACGCCGGCCGGCACCGTCGTGCCGCCACCCTCGCCACGCCGTTGCCCACAGCCCACTCCGGTCACCGGGCACCACCCCTGCCCCCTCGGCTTCTCGCCCCCTCCTCACCTCTTGGAAGCTGCGGCGGTGCCGCCACTCGCCCGCTTGGCCTGTGCGCGCGTTTCGGCTCCGTCGCTCGCCTCGTGCCGCCGCCGGCCCACCGTGCTCCTGCTCTTCACTGATTTTCCAAATTTTTGGATGTACCAGTGCATGCACGGCACGATGCCTAGCTCCACCCTTGTTTCTGAATTTCGAGAGGAATTTATGTGTTACCTCGTGTGCGAAGTGCATTTGATTTGCGAGTGAAATTCATTTTGGATTGGCCTAGAAGGTGTGCAGATCTAGTCAGATTAATCTCTGTGACTGTGTCAACGCACTCCACGGTTGTTCGATGCATGTATTGGCTTAATTAATTGGCCAGCCTCGTTTTGGTTAGTATGGATCCAAAGCGTGCGCTTTGGTCATGTTTTCTTTTAATGCCACATATAAAATCTATATCATATACATGGACTCCAGAATTCCGGCCCTTTCTTTGGGTCGTTGGTAACTTTGTACTTGTATGCACCAGCCGCCTGCTTCTGCTGCTTGAAACCCAAACGGTAAAAGAGCTCCTGGCAGCTGGTGAGCTTTTCATCATACTTTATGCATGTGTACATCTCGATTCTCGAGTTCATTAGATATACGTAGTTGTAGTTTTCTAACTCCGGAGTCTCGAGCATCAAGCAAGCTAGAATGCAATGAGTATAGTTGAGTAGCAAGTAAGCCCCGTTTGGCACGGCTCCACTTCACAAGTGAAGCTGTTTTTTTTTTGACTTCATAAGTGGAGCTGGGTGAAGCTACTTTTTTCAGCTCCACCCAAGGAGCTACTTTTGTCTCAGTAGGTTTTAAGGGACTCCTTAGGTGGAGCTATTTTGTTGTACCCCGTTTGGCACAAAATAGCTCCAAACAGCTCCAGGAGTCGGTGGTGGAGCTGTGCCAAACAGGGCCTAAATGTGAACGGAAACTAGCTAATACTCACACAGTTATATATCATGGATAAATTAAGCTGGTGGAGAAGGACCTTGACGCGTCGATCGCGTGGTTCTGGAAGGCGATAAACACCGGGGACAAGGTGGATAGCGCGCTCAAGGACATGGCCGTCGTGATGAAGCAGCGAGGGTACCTCAACGAGGCCGTGGACGCCATCAAGTCGCTCAGGCACCTCTGCCCCAAGCAGTCCCAGGAATCCCTCGACAACATCCTCCTCGATCTCTACAAGGCATGCACCAATATATCAGAAAATCAAGTGTGCAGATATATTGGCATGTATTAGTTGCTAACAATATGGTGGTATGCTCTCGATCGATCATATATGCAGGCGAGTGGCAGGACCAAGGAGGAGATCAAGCTGCTGAAGCAGAAGCTGCGGAAGATCTACCTCGGCGAGGCGTTCCACGGCCAGACCACCAAGCGCGCCCGGTCGCACGGCCGCAAGATCCACGTCTCCGTCAAGCAAGAGACCTCGCGCGTTCTCGTAAGTGCACGTTACATACTAGCTAGTAGTACTTGGTACTACATGGCATGCGTTAGTAAGTCTATATGAGAAGCGAAGCCACTCGATCGACCTGACGCTTCGCCTGCTCTCCATGCATGCACGTGCATATATACGCAGGGGAACCTTGGGTGGGCGTACATGCAGCAGCGCAACTACATGGCGGCGGAGGTGGTGTACAGGAAGGCACAGATGATCGACCCGGACGCCAACAAGGCCTGCAACCTCGCGCTCTGCCTCATCGAGCAGTCCCGGCTCGCCGACGCCGAGCTCGTCCTCGCCGACGTTCTCGCGGGGAGGTACCACGCCGGCAAGCACGACGGCAAGATCGTCAGGAAGGTGGAGGAGCTGCTGGCCAGTGTCAGGGCGGAGACGATGGGCGGCGGCGGCGTCGATGGCCGCGGGGACGGGGACGGCGTCGACGACGAGATGGTGGAGCTGCTGGATGTCGTGGTGAGGCAGTGGTCCGCGCCGCACAGGAGGAGCAACAGGAGGCTGCCCGTGTTCGAGGAGATCACCCCTCTCTCTAGGGAGCAGATGGCTTGCTAGAAGCTATGTAAAAGTAGTAGCAAGATCTTTAGGCAGTGTTGGGTTTCATGCATCTTTCCTCCATTCGCCGATGCCTTAAGTTTTTAAGCGAACTGGTTTGGTGCATGGAACTCAACAGGGAGTTTGTGCAATTGTATTAGACAGAAAGGTAAACATGTAATTAAGTGTGTGTTAGATGTGTTGCATGTGTAAAATAACCTAGTTTATATGTGCATGGTTTGTCGATGCGTACAATTAATGTACATGTAGCTACTGCAAGTTGGACCATCGTTCCTTCTCGGTCATAAGAAAGCAGTAAACATATATCCAATATATGGAATTCAGATATTCTACGGCAGCTCTTTCAAAAAGATATATTCATATATACTGTAAGGCAATTCAAGAGCAATCACCACAGAAGCAAGGACATGAACAATCTCTGTACGAAATTGTAGCAAAAGTACCTCATCTGAATTAGGGATGAAAACGGTCGGAAACGGTCGGAAAACTCCTCAACCGTTTTCTACTTCTACATTTGAATACGAAAACGAAAGCGAAAGCGGTAAAGCCGGACACGAAAACGAACGCGAACTTACGGAATATCGAGAATTTCGAAAACGAACCAATTCGAGCGGAATTATGTCGAACACGGTCGGTATACGAAAATTCAATACGGAATACCGACCTATAGGACCAAGTGCATAACAATTAACAAGTGACCAAGTACATAACAATTACCAAGTGCATGATCAAGTTCAAGTGCATATAATAATTAACAAGTGCATGACCCTTGGTCTTAAGTTTAACACAATAGCCGACACAAATACAAATACAAATACAATACAAGTCTAGAACAAGCAATTAACAGCTAGCAGAACATCTACAGTTCATCAGCATCATCCATGAGGTCAGGATCGCTTTCCATATCTTTTGCTTCCCCATTGTCCTCCTCAGAGTCCTCATCCCCCTCCTTGTCCTTTTCCTACAAGTTTGCAAAGTGAATTAAAATTAGATGTAGCAATAGCATATTTCAGAGCAAGCAGTCAATAAACATACACATACCTCAATTTTCAGTTTAGCCACAACATTAGCCAAAGCCTCAACCTCAAGATCACTCACAATTGATCCAACCATTTTAGAATCTGAAAAAAAATTTTGGTATTCCGTATTTCGAACCGAATTTACAATACGGTATATTCCGAATAAAATGTAGAAAAGTAGAAAACGGTCGGAAAACGCCTAAACCGTTTCCGCTCCGTTTTCGAATTTGGTATTCCGTATTTCGAACCGAATTCGAATTTGTCCGAAAATACGAATTCGATCGGGTCAAATGTAGAAAACGATGCGGTTCGGTACGGGATATTTCCGTTCCGTTTTCATCCCTAATCTGAATTACAACAATACTAGTATTACAAAGTAGAAAGAACACTTGGACAACAAGAGGGAACTCCGTTATATATTTCGAGGCTTGGTCCAGATATAACTAAAAAGATTGTGATCAGCGACAACAATAACATCAAAGTGACTGGTTCTGGCATCATGATGGTGGTAATGCACTCTCTATGTGGTAGTTTACTTTGAAACAATACTTTCTATGTTGCACTAGTATGCCTTTTTCCTCTTGTTTCCTTTCATGTTTCCCTCTTTAATTTCTTCAGCAGCACCATCAGCCTGAAACAACTCCTGGAATGCCACCTTCAGCAACCACATACTGCATGCCTTATCCACATCCCATTCAAACCACTGCCCCTTACTCCTATCAAACACAAGTGGCCCACAGCCGCCAAAGAGTTTTCGCTTCGAAAACTTCTAGACTCGACTACCGCAATTCCCACACATAGTGCAACAAGCTTGGGAAGAACCAACCCTTGGGTTGGATCCTATTCTAAGGCTAAACAATAAATTGACAAACACGATGAGAAGGCTAAAAAATTTGAGTAAAAAAATGTTCCCGAAAAACAAACTTCAGCTGCATATGGCTCAAGAGATCATCCTGCGTTGGACATTGCACAAGATAATAGGACCCTTTCACCAGAAGAGAGGGACCTGCGAATGCGTCTAAAGAAAAGGAAGAACTTTATTCAACAACTATCCACGTGCCAGGAATGGGCGGTGGCATACGAACACAAAGCAAATCTGCTTTTCAACAACTTCAACCAACTCATGGGACAAAAATCGCCTGCAACCACATCCTTCAATTGGGAGACTCTACAGTTGCCCCCAATAGATCTACAACCTTTAGCTGCTCCCATTACTGTCGGATCCCGGAGTAACGACTCCGAAACCCTCTGTGTAAATCGCACTAGTCC
Source organism: Dendrocalamus latiflorus (assembly GCA_017311315.1). Taxonomy (NCBI): domain Eukaryota; kingdom Viridiplantae; phylum Streptophyta; class Magnoliopsida; order Poales; family Poaceae; genus Dendrocalamus; species Dendrocalamus latiflorus. The sequence continues at coordinate 5,378,014 of CM029652.1, read as the reverse complement.
AGGAACAGCTAGTGCACACAGCCAAACAAAGATACATATCGAACGCAAATGACCAGATATATTAAGCAAATGGGTACGGCCTTATGGCCAAGTCTTACATTGGTAAATTAAACAAAAGGGAAATAACAGCGGAAATTAATAAGATAACTGGCGAAGCCCAACTGCCTCCCCACAGGCAGACGACTGCAAGACACGTCCTACTCGTCCTGGTCCTCACCGTAGTCGTAGACATCCTCCTCTGTTAAGATGCAGCAAGATGAGTACAAACTTGTACTCCGCAAGTCACCCGGGAAAAATGCAACATAATGATAAAGGCTTGAAGGAAGGCTTATAGGGTTAATTTGCAAAAACAGCATTAAGAAATACAATAAATAGATTGGAATTGCTGAATTTAATACAGTAAGTAAAAACCATATTTGAATGAAATTCATAACGTTAGTGCAGGCTCCGACCATACACCAACCTAACCACGGGAATCCCTCCCGGACCAATTTTCCAAAAACAATCCATGTGAATTCCATCCATCCACACTTTAAACATACACTCATGGACTCCAACCATCCATAAGGTTTTTAAAAACATTTTTGTAAAACCAAGTCTAATCTATGAAAAACTTTTGCTTAGCATGCCCGTGACCGTGGGCACGGCTATCCAGGATAGATTTTACACTCTGCAGAGGTTGTACAGCTTTACCCACAAGATATGATGTCCTCATAATGTCGGCCAATACACGCTTCCTTAGGCGTGCGACTGAGTAATCATAACAAGGCCTTTACAATGCGAAGCCGTCAACTCGGCCAAGCCAACTCTAAGGTTTCACCCCAGTAAGGAATCCACCAGACCGGGACCCCCTCTTGAGCCTAGGTGAGACTTCTCATGGCTACAACCACGCTCACCCAAGTGGGACTTCGCATGGCACCAACCACGCCCACTTTCAACCTACGACTTGACTCGAGTTTGGACTCCGCAAATTATTTGGCCAGGGCTGTCCCATACCAGCCATGTGGTAGTACGTTAAGGCTTTAGCAACAGTAGCTCAAAGACCGGTCCTTAATTGACTTAGGCTCAACCACATACCCCCGTGCACGACAGTCAACCACTGCGGCTCCAACCAACAGGGCATGCCTGCACCCACCACTCTAACCATTAACCTAAGTCTAAACCAGATTTTATATTTTATTTAGAAATGGTTTGTAAACTTCCTTGACTCTCCAAAGTCAAGAATACTATCCAAAAGCTTGTCATTTTATGTAAAAAGGGTCCCCAAACCTAAGTTTCATCTATGCATGGCTAAGCATATACTATAAAGTTTTCTCTAGCCATTCTATCGAACTAACCAGAGTTTTTAATCTAGGGATTACAAGGTATTGAGGAATTCAATTTCAAAGGGGAATTAACAAGTAGGTGATAACTAAATTTAAAACTGAATTGAAATACGCTGAATAGAAATACGCATGCAATATAATTTAAATCAACATAATTTTATTTGCAATTCTGGGATCAACATGATCAAGGAGGGTGACTTGCCTTGCTCTTCGAATTGGTGAGATCCGTCGTCGAGGAAATCTTCAGAATCGTCGTAATCTACACGTGAAAATAACCCTCCAAACTCAAAATAAATTCAAATCAAATTCAAATAAACTCAAAAACCCAAATTGAGGCTAGGAATGGGTAGAGGGGAATTTTTGATGAATTTAGAAATTTGAACGGGTTAAATCGGAGTTAGAACGAAGGAGAACGGGCTCGGGGAAGTTTAAATTCAGGGAAAAAGAATAAAAGGAATTTCTGGAATTATTTTTGTATAGGAAATTGAGAATTATGACGTCAGCACCAAAATTAATTTCGGCCGAATTAATTTTCTACGGGAAAACCTGAGTTTTTGCGTCAGCATGACGTCATCTCGGGATTGGACCGACTGACATGTGGGCCTCGGTCTATGGACTGGGTCCACGGACGGGGCGGTGGCTGACGTGGCAGGGAGGTGCGGGTGGCGCTGACGGGGCGACTTGGTGCGCGGGTGGCGCCGACGTGGACGCCACGCGGGCCTGGGCTGGCAGATGTGGCTCGGCCACCGGCGGGGTGCACGGGTTCCGAGGGTCGCCGGCGGTAGCGGCCACGGCGGAGGACGGCGAGGGCGGGAACGGGGAGAGGGGCGCACGGGGAGCAGGTCTATACCTCCGGCGAAGCTCGGCGGCGGTCGGGGGTGGCCGGCGACGAGGTGGAGGCGGCGAAGTGCTCGGGTTCCGGCGGGCAGGGCCCTCCGGCGGTGCTCGGGCACGGAGAAAAGGCGGAGGAGGCTCGGCGTGAGGCGGCGGAGCTCGGGGCGGCCTCGGCGAAGCTCGGGCGGCTCTCCTTCGCCGGCGATTCCTCGCCGGAGGAGAAGGCGGCGCGGCGGAGCGAAGACGCTCGGAGGGGGAGCTCTCGGGCGCCGAAGAGAGCAAACGGGAGGTGGAACGAGGTGGAGTGGGGAAGGGAGGTGCTCGGGGGTGGCTTTTATAGGGCCGAGGGGGTGGAGGCGCTGCGGAATCTCTCGCCGGAGAAAGCGGGGAGGTGGGCGGCGGTTGCAACGGAAGTGGCCTCGGCCGCGTGGGAGACGTGGGCGTCGTGCGCGAAAAACGGGGGAGACGGGGCGCGGGCTTGCGGCGCACGAAGGGAGAGGCGGCGTGCGGATGAGATAAGGGGGAGAGGGCCGGTTAGGGCGGAGCCGGCCAACGGCCATGGCGGTGGTGTCCGCGTGAGGGCCGCGTGAGGGATGGGGGTCGGGGATGACAAGTGGGGCCGGCAGAGAGAGAGGGGCGGGAGCGGGTGAGATCGCGGGGCGGGGAAATCGGACGGCGTGGAAGGGTGCGGGGTTTAAGTGGAAGGGAGCGGCCACGATGCGATCGCTGGGATCGGGCGGCGGTGGGAGAAGGAGGAGAGGGGCGGGCGAGATGGGCCGGTGGGCGGCGTGGCCACTATCTGGGCCGCACGCGTGGCGCGCGGGGAGGGAGGGGAGGCGGGATGGAGGTGGCGACGTGGGCGGCATCTGGCCGTCCACGTGGCGGCCGGAGAGAGAGGTTGAATTTTATTTTCTCTTTTTGATTTTCTGAAAACCCGAATAAAGACTTTTGGGCTTAGAAAATAGCAGAAAAATCCAAATAAATCCCAGAAAAATCCTATAAGTCTAGAAAAATGCAAGGAACCCAAATAAAAATAAGTAAACTTATTTTGATCACAGATTCTCCCAAACTTACTAACTTTTAAAATAAGGCAAAAACAAAAGGACTTTAAATTACAGAAAAAGAAATTAAATTAAAGAGAAAAAAAATTGGGATGTCACAAACCTACCCCCCTTAAGGGAATCTCGACCCCGAGATTCGAACGGCTAGCAAAAGAGGTGGGGGTGATTGGCCTTCAAATCTTCCTCTCTTTCCCAGGTGGCTTCATCCTCTGTATGGTTGCTCCATTGCACTCGGCAGAAACGGATGGTCTTCCTTCTGGTCTGACGTTCTGCTGTCTCAAGGATCTTGATTGGCTGCTCTCTATAGGTGAGGTCTTCTTGAAGATCGAGAGTCTCAAGTGCTGCCTGCTCAGTGGGTACTCGAAGGCACTTCTTCAACTGGGAGACATGGAAAACATCGTGGATCCCAACCATGGTCGATGGTAATTCCAACTGGTATGCTACCTCACCTCTGCGACTCAATATCTTAAAGGGTCCCACGAACCTTGGTGCAAGCTTTCCCTTGGTTTGGAACCTCTTGACTCCTCTAAGTGGGGACACCCTCAGGTACACATAATCATCCACTGCGAAGGCCAGATCTCGTCGACGATTATCCGCGTAACTCTTCTGTCGAGACTGAGCTATCTTTAGTCTTTCTTTGATCTTTCTGACCTTCTCTTCGGCGTCCTGTAGGAGTGTGGGCCTGGGGTCTTGAGGATCCTCGGGTTGATCCCAAAACAGCGGTGTTCTGCACTTTCTTCAAAAGGGGCCATCTGCAGACTAGATTGATAGCTATTGTTGTAGGAGAACTCCGCATAGTGTAGGGCTCGGTCCCAACTGTCACCAAGGTCTAAGGCACAAGCTCTCAACATGTCTTCCAACACTTGATTGATCCGCTCCGTTTGGCCATCTGTTTGGGGATGATAAGCCGTGCTGAAATTTAGCTTACTCCCTAACTCTTCGTGTAGCTTCTGCCAGAATCGGGAAGTGAACTGGCTCCCTCGATCTGACACAATCTTCTTGGGAACTCCATGGAGACACACAATCTTAGACATGTACAATTCTGCCAACTTACTTCCAGTATAAGTAGTCTTGACTGGTATGAAATGTGCAACCTTAGTCAAACGATCTATTATTACCCATATTGAGTCGTACCCGGACTGAGTCCTGGGTAGTCCGGTGATGAAGTCCATACCGATCTCTTCCCACTTCCAATCGGGTATAGGCAAGGGTTGCAAAAGTCCAGCGGGTTTCTGATATTCCGCCTTGACCCTCTGACAGGTGTCACATGCGTCAATGTACTCAGCAATTTCTCTCTTCATACTGACCCACCAATACTTTTCCCTGAGGTCCTGATACATCTTGGTACGACCGGGGTGTATGGAGTATGGGGTGTCATGAGCTTCTTTCAGAATCATATCCTTGATCTCCTTATTGTTTGGTACGCAGATACGGCTCCCATACCAGACGGCTCCATGTTCATCCTCGCTGAACCCGGGGGCCTTGCCTCTTCTCATGTTCTTCTGTATCTCCTTAATATCCTCATCTATCTTCTGAGCTTCTCGGATTAGCTCGGGCAGGGTAGGTTGGATTTCCAAAGTCATGAGGTTACCCTGGTTCCTGGGCTCCAAACTAAGATGGGCAATTCCTTCTTGAAGTCGGGTTTGAACTTCCGCTGACAAGGTGCAGTTTGCATAGACCTTTCTACTCAATGCATCGGCCACAACATTGGCCTTGCCTGGATGGTAATGAATCCCAAGGTTGTAATCCTTGATCAACTCTAACCATCGTCGCTGTCTCAGATTGAGCTCTGCCTGGGTGAAGATATACTTTAAACTTTTATGGTCTGTGTATATCTCACAACGGTTACCGATGAGGTAGTGCCGCCAGATCTTCAATGCATGAACTACTGCGGCTAACTCCAGGTCATGAGTGGGGTAATTTCCTTCATGAGGCCTTAACTGGCGAGAAGCATAAGCTACCACTCTTCCCTCTTGCATCAACACACAACCAAGTCCTTGCCGGGAGGCATCACAGTACACCTCAAAGTCCTTATGAATATCTGGTAGGGTGAGTACCGGAGCTGACACTAATTTGCTCTTGAGTACCTGGAAACTCTGCTCACATGCCTTTGTCCATTCAAACTTCTTTTCTTTCTTTAGGAGTTGGGTCATGGGTCTGGCTAGTTTGGAGAACTCCGGTATGAAGCGACGATAATATCCAGCAAGTCCAAGAAAGCTTCTGATTTCTGTTACTGTCGTAGGCCGCTTCCAATCCATTACTGCTTCAACCTTAGAGGGATCCACGGCGATTCCTTCAGCCGTCACAATATGACCAAGGAAAGCTACCTCCTTTAGCCAAAATTCGCATTTACTGAATTTGGCATAAAGTTGGTGGGCTCTTAGCTCCCCTAGGATTATTCTGAGATGTTCTTCATGATCCTCCTCACTTTTGGAGTAGATGAGAATGTCATCAATGAAGATTACCACAAACTTATCCAAATACTTCAGAAACACCTTGTTCATCATGGTCATGAAATATGCCGGGGCATTTGTCAACCCAAACGACATGACTGTAAACTCATATTGACCATAACGAGTCGTGAAGGCAGTCTTGGGTATGTCCTCTTCCCGGATCTTCAGTTGATGGTACCCAGATCTCAGATCTATCTTAGAGAAAACTCTTGCTCCTTTCAACTGATCAAAGAGATCGTCGATCCTAGGTAGTGGGTACTTATTCTTGATGGTGGCTTCATTAAGTGCCCTATAGTCCACACACATCCTCATGCTACCATCCTTCTTCTTGACAAAAAGAACGGGTGCACCCCATGGTGATGAGCTAGGCCGAACATAGCCCTTATCTTCCAATTCCTGAATCTGCTTCTTAAGTTCGGCTAACTCATTAGCGGGCATTCGGTACGGCCTCTTGGAGATAGGGGCGGTGCCAGGGACTAAGTCAATTATAAATTCAACTTCCCTGTCCGGGGGCATCCCAGGTAGATCCTCCGGAAACACATCCGGGTACTCCTGTACTATTGGCACTTCTTCCAAGACTTGAAGATGAGAAAGGGTACACTGGTTGGGTATCTTGGGTACAAAGTTCACTTTTACTCCATGATCATTGGTGATGGTGATGGACCGAGAAGCACAATCTATCTTGCCTTTATTCTTGGACAACCAATCCATACCAAGGATGACGTCCAACCCGCGAGAGTCTAGGACGATCAACTCGGCTAGGAATGGTACTCCTTCCACGAGTAACTCTACTCTCGGGCATAGGGTACTGGCTCTCATCTCAATTCCAGGAGACTGGACTATCATGGGAATACTAAGGGGAACAGGTTTCATCCCATTTTGAACCACAAAAGTTTCAGAAATAAACGAATGGGAAGCTCCGGAATCGAACAAAACAGATGCTGGGATTGAGTTTACCAAAAACTTACCCAGGACAACATCCGGTGAGGCTTGGGCTTCTTCTGCAGTAATGTGGTTCACTCTGCCCTTGATAAAACCTTGAGGCTTCTTAAAAGCTGCTCCTGAGTTCTGTCCCCCTGCACCGGTATTGGCTTGAATCTTCTTGGGGCACTGCCTGGCAAAGTGCCCTGCCTCCTTGCAATAGAAGCAGGTCGTCCCATCGGGCTGAGCGGGGGTCTTCTGTGCTGATCCACCGGAAATGGGAGCCCTCACTGGCTGCGACGAAGGGCGATTGGCTTGGAAAACTGGGCGCTGAAAAGTTGGCCTGGAGCTGCCAGGGGATGGCTGGGTGTGGCGTGGCTTAGGGAATCCTCCAGTATTGGCCTTCTGGGTAGCCATCCTCCGCTTGCGATTCTCCATCTCTACATACTTGCCCTCTTGGCGGATTGCCTTACTGACTAACTGGTGAAAGTCAGAATAGTCACTCGAGAGGAGCTGAACTGAGATATTGTCATTGAGGCCCTCCAAAAATCTCTCCTGCTTAGCCTCATCCGTGGCAACGTCCTCAGGTGCATAACGTGCCAGCTGGTTGAACTTCTGGAGGTACTCACTCACAGTACGACCTCCCTGGCGCAAAGCTCGAAACTCCTTCTTCTTCAAGGTGACAAGACCAGTTGGGACGTGGGCCTTGCGAAATTGCCGAGAGAATTCTTTCCAGGTGACGGCTTGAGCATCAGATTGCGAGGTGATGAAAACATCCCACCACTCCGCGGCAGGTCCATGCAGCTGGTAGGAGGCAAAGAGGACTCGCTCCCGATCAGTGCACTGCAGTAAGTCCAGTTTCTTGCCGATGCCTCGAAGCCAGTCGTCAGCATCCATAGGCTCGGGGCTGCTCGAAAAGGTCGGTGGGCGCATCCTCATGAACTCCGACAGGCGGGACTGAGGCGCCTGGGCTTGCTGCGGTTGAGGAGCAGGCTGCGTAGGGTTGGAGACAGTCTGGACCAGCAGCTGAATCAGTTGGTTTTGGTTGGCCATCATTTGAGTCCAGTCAGGTCCATTAGCTGGCGGGGGTGGCGGAGTGGCCTGCCTCTCTTGCGTCTCATTGAGATTGCCATTGCTGTTGCTCCTTGTACTCACCATCTGTTTCCCTCCAAGGTTTTAGAAGAGAAGAGAGATATTACCAGGGGTTCTATTTGTTCCATCCCACACACAAAGACAAGCAAATAAGGCAAATTTCCAAAGAAAATAACAACACACTTCCTTTATTAATTTATTTCAACCTAATAATTTTGTGGCTGATGACAAGGAAATACAGCTCACAAATGCGTTCTAATTTACCTAAGGCCTAACTCTAAAGAACCTCCTACTGGGCTGGCTTGAACTGAGCTAAGTAATGCTTCTTGATGCCAGTGCGACGCCTCTTAGGTGCAGACTCAACGCTAATCCCACTGACGGAAGAAGCGCAATCTTCTGCCCCTCGGAACATGGCTAGCTCCTCCTCTGCCCTCCGAAGCTTGTAGGCGAGGTAGCTCAACTCGTCCATAGCCATCTCATAAGCTCCATCCAAAGCCTGAGTGAGCTCTACCTGCTGCTTGAGCCGGGAGTCATCTTCGGTCTCGGTGGATGCATAGATGCTGCGTGAACTCGCCGGGTATCTGCGGGGATAGTACCGGAATGCGGAGTCCTTGAGCTCGAGTGAATACATCTCTCTCAATCGTCGAATGGCCTCCCGGGCTGCATCCTGGATACCGGCAAGGAAGGTGTCTCGCCTCTGTGGGGCATCGAAGATGTGGAAGGCGGCGGTATCTCCCACGTTGGCGAAAATCCGAACCTCAACACGCCAGTACTCTTGCTCTCCAACGGTTTGATGGTACCCCTGATAAATTGGGCGGCCCTTGAAGCCTATCTCTAGCAGAAGACTCTGAAGGCAGGAGGCTAAGTGACCGGCTTGAGTGCCAAAAGTGACTTGGGTAGGGGTCTCGGACATCTACAATTTGAAGGAGGAAAAGGGTTAGAAAGCGAGTAGAAGGATGTTGAGTAAAGGAAGAGAACAGACAAGATTTTACAAGATCTTTCAAATATTTTTTTAAAGAAATTATGTCCTTAGTGGTTCCCATTCTATTCTACCTACGGTCGCGTCTTGGAGTCATCGCGGCTCTGATACCACCTTTGTCGGATCCCGGAGTAACGACTCCGAAACCCTCTGTGTAAATCGCACTAGTCCAGGAACAGCTAGTGCACACAGCCAAACAAAGATACATATCGAACGCAAATGACCAGATATATTAAGCAAATGGGTACGGCCTTATGGCCAAGTCTTACATTGGTAAATTAAACAAAAGGGAAATAACAGCGGAAATTAATAAGATAACTGGCGAAGCCCAACTGCCTCCCCACAGGCAGACGACTGCAAGACACGTCCTACTCGTCCTGGTCCTCACCGTAGTCGTAGACATCCTCCTCTGTTAAGATGCAGCAAGATGAGTACAAACTTGTACTCCGCAAGTCACCCGGGAAAAATGCAACATAATGATAAAGGCTTGAAGGAAGGCTTATAGGGTTAATTTGCAAAAACAGCATTAAGAAATACAATAAATAGATTGGAATTGCTGAATTTAATACAGTAAGTAAAAACCATATTTGAATGAAATTCATAACGTTAGTGCAGGCTCCGACCATACACCAACCTAACCACGGGAATCCCTCCCGGACCAATTTTCCAAAAACAATCCATGTGAATTCCATCCATCCACACTTTAAACATACACTCATGGACTCCAACCATCCATAAGGTTTTTAAAAACATTTTTGTAAAACCAAGTCTAATCTATGAAAAACTTTTGCTTAGCATGCCCGTGACCGTGGGCACGGCTATCCAGGATAGATTTTACACTCTGCAGAGGTTGTACAGCTTTACCCACAAGATATGATGTCCTCATAATGTCGGCCAATACACGCTTCCTTAGGCGTGCGACTGAGTAATCATAACAAGGCCTTTACAATGCGAAGCCGTCAACTCGGCCAAGCCAACTCTAAGGTTTCACCCCAGTAAGGAATCCACCAGACCGGGACCCCCTCTTGAGCCTAGGTGAGACTTCTCATGGCTACAACCACGCTCACCCAAGTGGGACTTCGCATGGCACCAACCACGCCCACTTTCAACCTACGACTTGACTCGAGTTTGGACTCCGCAAATTATTTGGCCAGGGCTGTCCCATACCAGCCATGTGGTAGTACGTTAAGGCTTTAGCAACAGTAGCTCAAAGACCGGTCCTTAATTGACTTAGGCTCAACCACATACCCCCGTGCACGACAGTCAACCACTGCGGCTCCAACCAACAGGGCATGCCTGCACCCACCACTCTAACCATTAACCTAAGTCTAAACCAGATTTTATATTTTATTTAGAAATGGTTTGTAAACTTCCTTGACTCTCCAAAGTCAAGAATACTATCCAAAAGCTTGTCATTTTATGTAAAAAGGGTCCCCAAACCTAAGTTTCATCTATGCATGGCTAAGCATATACTATAAAGTTTTCTCTAGCCATTCTATCGAACTAACCAGAGTTTTTAATCTAGGGATTACAAGGTATTGAGGAATTCAATTTCAAAGGGGAATTAACAAGTAGGTGATAACTAAATTTAAAACTGAATTGAAATACGCTGAATAGAAATACGCATGCAATATAATTTAAATCAACATAATTTTATTTGCAATTCTGGGATCAACATGATCAAGGAGGGTGACTTGCCTTGCTCTTCGAATTGGTGAGATCCGTCGTCGAGGAAATCTTCAGAATCGTCGTAATCTACACGTGAAAATAACCCTCCAAACTCAAAATAAATTCAAATCAAATTCAAATAAACTCAAAAACCCAAATTGAGGCTAGGAATGGGTAGAGGGGAATTTTTGATGAATTTAGAAATTTGAACGGGTTAAATCGGAGTTAGAACGAAGGAGAACGGGCTCGGGGAAGTTTAAATTCAGGGAAAAAGAATAAAAGGAATTTCTGGAATTATTTTTGTATAGGAAATTGAGAATTATGACGTCAGCACCAAAATTAATTTCGGCCGAATTAATTTTCTACGGGAAAACCTGAGTTTTTGCGTCAGCATGACGTCATCTCGGGATTGGACCGACTGACATGTGGGCCTCGGTCTATGGACTGGGTCCACGGACGGGGCGGTGGCTGACGTGGCAGGGAGGTGCGGGTGGCGCTGACGGGGCGACTTGGTGCGCGGGTGGCGCCGACGTGGACGCCACGCGGGCCTGGGCTGGCAGATGTGGCTCGGCCACCGGCGGGGTGCACGGGTTCCGAGGGTCGCCGGCGGTAGCGGCCACGGCGGAGGACGGCGAGGGCGGGAACGGGGAGAGGGGCGCACGGGGAGCAGGTCTATACCTCCGGCGAAGCTCGGCGGCGGTCGGGGGTGGCCGGCGACGAGGTGGAGGCGGCGAAGTGCTCGGGTTCCGGCGGGCAGGGCCCTCCGGCGGTGCTCGGGCACGGAGAAAAGGCGGAGGAGGCTCGGCGTGAGGCGGCGGAGCTCGGGGCGGCCTCGGCGAAGCTCGGGCGGCTCTCCTTCGCCGGCGATTCCTCGCCGGAGGAGAAGGCGGCGCGGCGGAGCGAAGACGCTCGGAGGGGGAGCTCTCGGGCGCCGAAGAGAGCAAACGGGAGGTGGAACGAGGTGGAGTGGGGAAGGGAGGTGCTCGGGGGTGGCTTTTATAGGGCCGAGGGGGTGGAGGCGCTGCGGAATCTCTCGCCGGAGAAAGCGGGGAGGTGGGCGGCGGTTGCAACGGAAGTGGCCTCGGCCGCGTGGGAGACGTGGGCGTCGTGCGCGAAAAACGGGGGAGACGGGGCGCGGGCTTGCGGCGCACGAAGGGAGAGGCGGCGTGCGGATGAGATAAGGGGGAGAGGGCCGGTTAGGGCGGAGCCGGCCAACGGCCATGGCGGTGGTGTCCGCGTGAGGGCCGCGTGAGGGATGGGGGTCGGGGATGACAAGTGGGGCCGGCAGAGAGAGAGGGGCGGGAGCGGGTGAGATCGCGGGGCGGGGAAATCGGACGGCGTGGAAGGGTGCGGGGTTTAAGTGGAAGGGAGCGGCCACGATGCGATCGCTGGGATCGGGCGGCGGTGGGAGAAGGAGGAGAGGGGCGGGCGAGATGGGCCGGTGGGCGGCGTGGCCACTATCTGGGCCGCACGCGTGGCGCGCGGGGAGGGAGGGGAGGCGGGATGGAGGTGGCGACGTGGGCGGCATCTGGCCGTCCACGTGGCGGCCGGAGAGAGAGGTTGAATTTTATTTTCTCTTTTTGATTTTCTGAAAACCCGAATAAAGACTTTTGGGCTTAGAAAATAGCAGAAAAATCCAAATAAATCCCAGAAAAATCCTATAAGTCTAGAAAAATGCAAGGAACCCAAATAAAAATAAGTAAACTTATTTTGATCACAGATTCTCCCAAACTTACTAACTTTTAAAATAAGGCAAAAACAAAAGGACTTTAAATTACAGAAAAAGAAATTAAATTAAAGAGAAAAAAAATTGGGATGTCACAATTACCGAACATGAGACACATCACGCGATACTTCAATTACCACCTGACAAAGCTCCAGATCCCGACAGGTTCAACGGAACCTTCTACCGCGCATGCTGGGACATCATAAGGACGACTTTATGGCTACTCTACAAGCCTATTTTAATTTGAGAACAAACAACTTCTTGTGCCTGAATACTGCAAACTTGATCTTGCTACCGAAAAAAGTTGGATCCACCTCTGCAGGAGACTTCAGGCCCATTAGTCTCATCCACAGTGTATTTAAAATCATCACAAAAATCCTAGCACTGCGGCTGACACCCTACATAAATGAGCTTATTTCCCCAAGTCAAACTGCCTTCATTAGAGGGAGACACATTCAAGACAATTATCTCTATGTCTGCAACCTAGCAAGAAGATACCACTAGAACAAAACGCCATCCCTGCTCCTCAAACTCGATATTGCGAAAGCATTTGGCTCAATCCGTTGGGAATACCTGCTTTACCTCCTAGAAAATAGGGGTTTTCCGGCGCATTGGAGAAATTGGATCTCATGCCTTTTTCTATCGCTACATTACAAATTCTTCTAAATGGAGTCCCAAAGATAAACTACAACACCACAGAGGCGTCCGATAGGGTGACCTATTATCTCCTTTCCTCTTTATCTTAGCAATCGATCCACTACAAAAAATTTTAGACATTGCAATTGATCTTGGTGCTTTATGGCCCCTAAGGTGTCATTCGGTCGCCCTTCAAATCTTCCTCTATGCGAACGATGCCGCCATCTTCTTAGTACCCGAGCAACAATTGCATCAGAAAATACTATCGTTGCTGCTAATTTCCCCGCTCGTTTCATGTGATGATGGCTAACCTGTTTTTTATTTTTAATTTTTAAATTTAATTACATTAAATAAACCACTAACTGATACAATAAAAAATAAATTAATTATAATAAAAAAGCATAAGTCACCACTAAACCGAGCACCTCAGCCGCATCCTGCCTTCGGAAAAGCGGGCGTAAAGAACTTGATAATTCAAGGAGGAATGAGTAAGGAGGCCTTTGTCGTTGACCCTAACACGTTTTCGTTCTCCTTTTTGATAACTCGCATGAGATTTCTCTTTTGAGCCAACGCTTTGTTCATTCTGATTTGAGCTATACGTAGTTTCAGTTTTTTTTTGCATTTTTTCCTTCTTTGTATCATATACGGAGATATAGATATAATGGTGATTTTTCTTTTTTAATTAAATAATTTTAAAAAAATTAACAACTGTTACAATCTAAATTTAGTTAAAAGCTAACATCAGAAGTGAAACGACTAAAAAAAGCTACATTGAATTGGCCTAAATCTCATAATTTCCGCAAGTTCATCTTACAAGTCACTTGCTCCCCCTTGGTGTACACATGTTGTCATCATGTTAACCAGGCAGGGGAAGAAAAGAAAATTAGGCGTCGTAGTACTGCCCGTGTATAGGTTGTCTGTCCCCGTCCGTGTTTAGAGATAAGGTGTCGTCCTCTTGCAAGTGACTTTGCTCGAAACGGGGCTCTCGCCATGGAGCTCCGGCCGCTCTCTCCTCCACACTTCTGGAAGCAATGGAGTGTGCCGGCAAAATTCTGGGGAGAAGCAGCAAGACATGCAGTGTATTTTTTAAACCGACTTCCAACTAAGGCTCTTGAAAACTGCACACCATTTGAAGCAATGGAGGGAAGGAAACCACACCTTGCACACCTGAAGATATTTGGCTGCACGACATATGTGAAGAAAACCAATTACACCAAGAAACTTGAGGACAGGAGTACCCCAATGGTGTACTTGGGCGTCGAAGAAGGGTGCAAGGCACACTGTTTGTTTGATCCGAGCCGAGGCAAGCTTCAAGTAAGCAGAGATGTCATATTTCAGGAAAATCTGAAGTGAAATTGGAATGCAGGAACTGACAGTGCAGGGGTGTCACCGGATTGTGTCGTTCTTGACAAACTCTATTCAGAAGAGATGCCTGCAGTCCCAGACACAGAAGAAGGTGCAGAAGATGTGCTGTCGCCCACGACAGTTGGGATATCTGAAAGCTCACCACGTCCGACAAATTCAGAGACACCCGTGACAGAAGTGACAAGTCCAAACATTTCACCATTAAGCAGTCCAACACCGACAACACCTCCAGTGTCATATTCACCCGAGTCACATGATGGGCCAGGTCGTCTTAGATCTCTTGCAGATATATATGCACATACTGAAGAGATAGCTGAGAATTATGAAGAAGAAGGAGTGGCAATGATGGTGCTGTCAGAAGAACCAGCAGATTTCCGAGAGTCAGCAAAAGAGAGTTGCTGGTATGAAGCAATGGAACAGGAGCTCACGTCCATTGAGAAAAACAACACATGAATTTTGACTGAGCTTCCCCCGGGACAAAAACCCATCGGTTTGAAGTGGGTATTCAAGTTGAAAAAAGACTCTGAAGGGAGAATTGTTAAACACAAAGCAAGGTTGGTAGCGACGGGATATGTCCAGAGGCAAGGCATTGACTTTGAGGAAGTTTTCACACCAGTTGCAAGACTTGATACCATTCGAGTTATCTTGACGCTTGCTACAAATCAAGGCTGGGAGGTCCATCATCTAGACGTGAAGACAACATTTTTGAATGGAGAGTTAGAAGAGGAAGTCTACGTAACCCAACCGGAGGGATTTGAGGTTCAAAATCAGAAGCACAAAGTGTACAAGCTGACAAAAGCTCTCTACGGTTTGCGTCAAGCTCCACGGGCTTGGAACATTCGCTTGGACAAGAGTTTGAAAGAACTCGGCTTCAGCAGATGTTCCCAGGAGCAGGCTGTCTACACAAGAAGAGAGAAAGGAGAAAAGGTCATCGTTGGAGTTTATGTAGATGACCTTATTGTGACAGGAAGCAGCCTCAATGAAGTGCAAAAGTTTAAGGAGCAAATGATGTCAGAGTTTGAGATGAGCGATTTAGGGCTCCTCTCATACTATTTGGGGATTGAAGTGGAGCAGCAAGAGAACCGACTCCTACTCAAGCAATCGGCATATGCTAAGAAAGTGATGTCCCAATTTGGTATGGCAGATTGCAATGCAACAAAATACCCGATGGAGCCCAAGACGCAGTTGCACAAGGACCTGGAGGGGACAACAGTTGATGCCACTGAATACAGACGTGTCATAGGTTGTCTCAGGTACTTGTTGAACACTCGACCAGATCTGCCATTTGCCGTAGGAGTCGCTAGCAGGTATATGGAAAGACCCACCGTCATGCATTTCAAGGCGATCAAGCAGATTCTCAGGTATCTGAAGGGTACAATCCACTTCGGACTTGTGTATGAGAAGGGAAATTGCGACGCCAGCCTCTGTGGTTACTCAGACAGTGATTTGGCTGGAGATCCTGAGGGGAGAAAGAGTACAAGTGGGATGACTTTCTACCTCAATGGAAACTTGGTGTCCTGGAACTCGCAGAAGCAAAAAACAGTGGCTTTATCGTCTTGTGAAGCTGAGTTCATGGCAGAGACAACAGTTGCTTGCCAGGCACTGTGGTTAAGGAGTCTGATTGGAGAGCTGACAGGAACATAACTGAAGACAGTAACTTTGTTTGTCGACAATCGTTCAGCAATTGCTCTCATGAAAAACCCTGTGTTTCACAGGCGCAATAAGCACATAGACACCAGGTTCCATTACATAGGGGAGTGTGTCAAGAGGGGACAGATCAAACTTGAATTCATTCACACAGGAGAACAGAAAGCAGACGCGCTGACAAAGGCATTGTCAGGCATGAAAATGGCAGCTATGCGACAGTTGCTTGGTGTTCGAGACTTGGAACCATGTCAGGATTAGGGGGGAGCATGTGAGATGATAATCCTGACATATCGTCTGCAGAAGACGCGCGGGATTGAGTCACCCGGAACCAATAAAAGGCGTGAACTTCAGTCTAAGTTAGCGTCAGTCAAACGTCTGTTTTTTCGGTTCAGTTAGCGTCGGTCGTTTCGTTCCCCGTAGAGTGCGGTCTGCACTTTTTTTCGTTGTGAGTGGATCACGGTTTAAGCGGATCCATTAGTTAGAGTCCAGTTTTGTTATGTAATTTGCTTTTGTATTGCTCTAGAGATTGATCGAGAAAATACTCTGAAAATTGCCCCACGTCTCTGCTGTCACGTGTTCTTCAGTTTCCCCTGAATGTTACTGTAGCCCGTCTGAAAACACAGACCCGAGAGAAAATCAGTGAGGTGTGCGTGATTTCCTGGCCTGATTCCCAACAAAGGCGGTGGCGAAGGTGGACGTGCCGACCTGGATCCCCTTCGGCGTGTCCTTCGTCTTCTTCGGCGCAGCGCTGGCCGGCGTCAGCTACGGCATCGTCTCCGCCAGCTGGGACCCCGGCAGGGTGGGCTCCCTGCTCGGATGGAACGAGGCTCGCCGCAACTGGCCCGTCTTTTGGGAATCGCTCCGGGGCCGCTCCCCTCCTCCTCCCCCTCCTCGCCGGGGATAGGTTGGGTAGACCACGCTTAATTTCCTCATTAATTTCATGCTTATTATCTTGTATGTACTGTAAGACAGCTTGCTCACAAAGTAATGAGATTTTTCTTCGGTTATCAGCAGGCGTAAAATTGTCATGAATTTGCCTCTCGCATGGTGTGACAAATAATAAAAATGAATTGCAGCCAAACTATCAAAGGCCACTCTATAGCGAGAAATCATCGATTTTTCCCTGTAGAATCGGTAACACCGAAGATTATGTTCCGATATAGTTTTACTAGCTTTCAGTAATCACTAGTGTAAGTACGATTCAGTACGCCTGCTGTTCGCTTGATGCTTCGACTCGGAAATACGAACACCAGACGTCCGCGTGGGGCGGCACGTTCTTTTGTGCCTGCGATTCACCTGGATTCAGCGACATTATGCTGTGTGTGTCTCTTCATCATGATATTTTGGACATCTTTAATAGTATTATATTAGCTATCTTTTAACTATATTAAATAAGTAAAACCAAATATGTGAGAAAAGATAATATACTGTCTCTTAATGACCTAAGTTCGTAAACCAATGCAAATAGTGTACGGGTGTGAGACAGGAAGTTTCGATGAAAACGGTATAAAATAGTTAGAGTAGTGATTTACTATTGGAGAAATTATCTTTAATACTGTCTTCAGATAAAATAAAAACATTATAGACAACTTATAAAAGATAGCCTATTATACATATCTTTACCGACATCTTAACCCATGCGCCTAGGCAGGGGCGGATCCAGCGGTGGGGCGGTGGGGGCTCGAACCCCCCTACCGCTACCGGACCCTTGGAGCCCCCCCTAAATTTTTAGCCATGGATGTATAATGTAGAAGGGGCTGAGGTCGAGCTGAAGATACTTCAACCCCTCTAAAATTTTTTCCTGGATCCGCCACTGCGCCTAGGAGAAACAGTTCCCTATTGGTAGGGCACACAAGCTGACAGACACACCTTGCCGACACGACCACGAGATTGTTCACTCTTTCCGAGCCGGAGCGAGCAACGTCGGAACGGCCCGCTTGCCGCGCGCATGCATGCATGCATGCTGCGGTCGGCGGAAACAGCCGGGTCGAGCTGCGGGGGCGGACACGGCACGGCGCGTGCGCACTCGAGGCTTGGCGCGGCGCGGCGCGGCGCACGGTGCGGACTCGGGGACGAGCCGCGCGCGGCCAGCTGGGCGGAGCAGCAGTAACTGCGGGCGTGCAAGGGCGCGCGGCGCGGCTGGTCGTGCTGTGCGGCGCGGTGCCGGTGCGCGCGCGGCGGCGGCGGCACGTTACGATGGTGATTCCCGTGGCTGGCTTCTCGCGCTCGCGGGCTTGGTTAATGCCTGTGCCGAGACCCAACGGGCTGCGAAAGGCCTTGGATGAAAACAAATGGGTTGGTGATGGCGCCTGGGATCTGTCT
Organism: Dendrocalamus latiflorus; assembly: GCA_017311315.1. NCBI lineage: Eukaryota > Viridiplantae > Streptophyta > Magnoliopsida > Poales > Poaceae > Dendrocalamus > Dendrocalamus latiflorus. Next base: position 5,359,985 of record CM029652.1, on the reverse strand, counting down.
ACTGGTGGGTTGGGTATCCTTCCCCTCTTCCGAAACGGGCCTATTATCAGGGCCATTGCTTTTCCCTAAAAAAATGGCAGAGGGCTTGTTTGATATAGTTGTGGTTTATAATTTTTAGTTGAAATTTTTGAATTTTAGTTATTATTATAGATATTACGGAGTGAGATATTCACTTGCGACTTTGTTTGATATAGATATTGGGTTTTTACTGTGTACTACAATTAACTTGTAGACCCTGTTTTTTAAAAAAATACTCCGTTTGAAAGTTATTTACTGTAGCAAAAATCAAAAGCCGCTTTTAGATGCCGTTAAATAACAGGTCCAGAGCCATTGCTTTTCTTCGAGTCCAACACATTTTTAACCTGCATTTTAAAAATAGTTTTTCGAGGGGTTTATTGCATATAAATGAATTCTGTTTAAGTGGCTAAAAACTAGTGCTAGCAAGGATTCTGACGGTCAGTCAAAGGCACGTGAACTGAACTGAATCTCAACTTTACCCTGCATTGGGGTATTGGACGTTTGCACTGGCCGAAACGGCGTTGTGCCGGTGCCCGTGCCCGTGCCCGCGCCAACCAGCTGCTAGCTCGTCATCCGATGTGCTGCTCAGAAAACTAAACATGATTACGCCTTCAATGCCCAGATCTATGCGTAGTGTCTACGACGCCACTGTAAATCATCCTAGCTCCAGCCATTAACATCGATGGCCCAATTAAACCAGATCAAACCAAACGCACTCGAGATCCAGATCCGTACGCGGCGTCGCCTCGGTCGCATTAACACTGCAACCAAAGCTAGCTATCAATGTCTCGCGTCCCCTCTTCCTTTAAGAACAAACAAGAGATCCAAGAAAAAAAACAAATGTTAATTCCTCCCTTGCGTCCTCTGCCGTTGCCGTTGCCTGCCCGCCACTGAGGAAATCGCCATGAGAAATACAAATCCTCCACCGAATAAACGACGAGCATAGCTGAAGGATCGGATATTGGCCAGCTCTAGGGAAAATTTATTTATTTGCCACCCTTACGACTCGGGTGGCAACAGATTTGTCACCCGAACCTATTATCAAGTGATCTTATATATAAGTGACAGAGTCTCGATGTCAATCTTAAGAGTGACAAAAAAATTGAATCTCCCCAGCTCTAATGATGGCCTGGTGGGTGCGGAGGGCCGTTTGCCTTTACATGTGGCGTTGCCGCCGTCCGTACTCGGACAACACGCAATACCAGCTGCCGTGCTCCCTGCCGTCAATTATGCGCGCGCGCGCTCCCTCTGCAAGTCCCCAACTTTCTCTTGTTCCCACTGATTACTGCCTGCCTGACTTGGCCCGGGTCTCTTTTTTTTTCCGCTTCGGTTTCTCCAAAGCTACAACAAATGAGGTGGTTTTCAAAATCATTTATTACATTGTTTTTTAAATCTAAAATTGTATACCTTGTTCATATTGATATTTTTACCACTATCATCATTTTGAAAAATACAAACAAAAATCATAAACCACATCCCGAAGTCATCAAACATAGCCTAAAAAAATAGGAACTTTGTAATTTGCTGTGCATATCGGTAGGGAGGAGGTTTCTTTACTTGCTTAGCTGATAAATAGATGTGTTGTAATGCACATACTGATGTACTACATTTACATGGGAGTAGGATTGTAAACAAGCCGAGTTCGAGCGAGCCTAGCCTCCTAAGCTCGAGCTCAGTACAAGTTCGAGCTAAGCTCTAGCGAGCTTGAGTTGGGATACGAGCTTGGAACTCGCCTCGAGCACAGCTCAGCCCAAGCTCGAATAAGCTCGGTAATAATTAAAATAATAAATATACACTATTTTTCTATAATATGAAAAACTCAAGCTCGAGCTCAGCTCAAGGGAGCTCAATATCAGTAAAAAATAATTCAACATATACTAATTTTCAACAATAGAAAAAACTCGAACTCAGTTCGAGTAAGCTCGATAAGAGTTAGTATATATATGGACCGTAAAAAAGCTCAAGACCCGCGAGCTATTCGAGCTCAGCTCATTGAAACTCGGGATCAAACTCGAGCTCAACTCGTTTAGAGTTCGAATCGAGCCTAGAACATGTCAAGCTCGAGCAACTCGTGAGCCTTGAGCTTTTATACTTCCTCTGTATCCTTAATTTAGTCAAGTACTCCTTTGGGTATCATCTCCGACCCAACCAAGCAGCTTGGCATAAACGTAGGCAATTCAGCAGATATATTTGCCTTACTGGCAATTTGAGGTGTCGCTCGGTTGGGCTGAAAATGTAACATCCCGAAAATTTGAAATTTGAAAATGTAGAGCTTTTGAATTGTTTTTGCAATATATTCTATTTGAATTTGGATTTTTACAATGTTTTCCTGAATTTGGTTGAGGTTCTAAAAATTTAAGAATTTATAAAAGAGAAAGACAGGTATTAATAAGGCCCTAAAAAGGAATGTGCAAATAATGGAAAACAAAAATTTGTAAATATGAATCTGAAAAGATGATCCAGTATAAGAAAAGAGAAACCTGAGCTAATAAAATATAAAATTTCATTTTGAGAATGATAGTACAAAGGCAACAAAAATAAATAAATAAAATATATGCAATTACATACAAAAGGACTAGTATGGTAAACAAAAGCATAAAAAAATGTATATATATATATATATACCAAAATAATGGTATAAAGTTATATATACTTGTACACATGTATAAACAAAAAAAATGAATAGCAATGAAATAAAAAAAAAGAGATGCGACGACCGGCCACCACCCCCGGCCCGGCCCATTTCTTCTCCTCCCCGCTTCCTTCTCCCTGCGCGCGGCCCCCCCTTCTTTCCGTTCTCTCTCTCTGCCACCGGGCCCCCGCGCCAGCTCCTTCTTCCTCCTCCCCTCTTTCTCTCTGCGCCGAGCTCAGCACATTTTCTCCGCGTGGCAGCCATGCTCCAGCCTCGCCCACCGATTTCCCCTGCCGCCCCCGGTTTCTCTTGCACGCCCGCTCCATCACATCGCTCAGCACGCGCGGCGCAAGGCTGTGGCCCTGCTATGCAATGTCACGGCCGCCTGCCACCGCTCACAACCTTCCCACCACCCCGTCTTGTCACTCGGACAGCTCAACCACGGCGCACCCGTGACTCTCCTCATACTATAAGCAGTAGTCTCCACTCTTCGCCCTTGCGTTTCCTTTTTCCCCATTGCCAAACCGCTCCGCCCCCGCATGCCGATCGACCCGCCTGCTCGCCATATCCCGCTCTCCGGCGAGCCCCTCCAAAAATCAAGTGCGCAACATTGCGTCTACACTTCCCATATACTCCCCCTCCAACTTAATTGAACGCTCGTTCACCAGAGCACGTGCGCCGACAGTTCTTCCCCAACTCCGGCCGAAACCACCGCCGCCCGCACCGCTCCCTCCTCGGTCTGCGCCAACTCAATTCCTGGCGTGTGGAGCATCACCCCGGCACCCCGGAGCTATTCCCGCCGTCGGCTGGAGCCCTCCGCCGCCCGAACTCCTCCTACACGGCGACTCGTCCAAGCCGCCGCCCAAGCACGCCGCCGGCCCACCTCAGCTCCCCTCCGGCCACACCCGCCACCTGGGTGAGTTCCTCCCGACCTCCTATTGCTCATGCACCGGTTAATTTTTCCTTCCCTTCACCACGGCGGCGCCGCCACATTCCACCCCTACTCCGGCCGCCGTGAGTCAGTGCTGGCCGCCACAGCACCTTCTCGGTCGAGACGCAACCCCCCCTAGGCTTCCTCACCTCGGCGGCAACCCATTTTGCATGCTTGCCGCCCCTCCTACCGCCGGGCGCGCCGGCGAGCCCACCTGCCCCGATCGCCGTGCGCCTCCCCTGTTTCGGCCGGCCAGCTCTTCTGTTCAATTCCCAGAGCACGTTCGCTTCATCTGTATAAGCACCCCCAGTAAAGTCGATAAGAGTCGGCTGCCCAGTTGGTTACCCGAGTGCATGTAGCTTCTCAGACCCCAGGTCCCGAGTTCAATCCCTGTCCTCCCCCATTTCCAACCTTTTTATTTTGTTTTTGGTTTTGCCCTCTTTACTCCGTTGCAATTAAGAGAAAATTTAGGAAAAATATGAAGTTAGTCCATGGAAGTTAACAAATTTTATTAGGATGTAAACCAGATTAGGTAATACCTAATAATTGATTAATTATCACGTATGAACAATAAATATGTCCTTGTTAGTTACTCCAAAACTAATTATTAATTTAAGGACATTAACAAAAGGTAACTAGAGGAATGGCAAAATCAAACCGCTTCATGAAATTTATTTAGCGATGTGCCAAAACCATTTAAAATGAAATACTTATTTTAGAAAGCCGTGATTTATAATATAAACCCCATCATTAGTGCATCGCCGATAAATAAATCTCAAAAGTAGATTTAGTCAATAATGGTAGAAAAATAAGAATCGGCATTTGGATTAACATTCTACATAAAATGACTATGGTTAGATACTCAAAACTTAATAAAGATTACACTTCATTATAATGTATGCACTAGCATTTAACATACCGTCGCTAAACAAATCTCCATAGTATATTTAATTAAGTAGCTATATTAATATATAACCCTGTACGACAAACTTTGCTAGATAAATAAAAATTAAAAGTAAAGCTAAGCCTAGTAGAAGCTAATGTATAAGCAAGATAATAATGGTATTATTAACTAAATCTTAATACTAGATTTAGTAAATAGTAATGATGAGCATGAAATAACAAGATATGGCCCATACAACTGAATCCTAATACAATTTAAATTCAGCCTAGCTATGAATGAAGATACATAAAATATGATAATGGGCTTATTAGAGATTCAAATTCTATTTAATTACCATATAAGAATAAATATTGAGCCCTTGCTATTTATCTTAATCTAAATAGTAAGTAAAGGCCTATACCAGAGATCGTTCTAAAACTTAATAAAGATATCCAAGTGTTATAATAGCTTTGACTAAAATATTTATAGAATAAGTACAGATCTCATCCATCAGTCCAGTTTGCCTTTGCCATAACTTGAGTTGCAAGGAATGCATACCCTAGAGATAAAATTTGTACACTAAGCTCCTGCGCCAGTCTATAGGTCTAACCTAACTCATGGAACTTCCTTGATAAATACAAAAATAATAAAAGATGTGATCAATAGAAAGATCGAACCAGTATATCCTTCCACCGACCCTGTCTTAAATCACCCGAATTACCCATTAACTCATAATGAAACTAAATCGAGTTTACTCAGATTTATTTGGATCTTTTGAGTTATTTGTCTTTGTTTGTATTCTGTTATTTAGCACGTAATTAGATATGAGAATCTTGAAGAATCAAAGAATCAGGCGTGATCAAGAGCAAATCGAAGATAAAGACCAGAAGCCCAAGAGAAAGCATTGAGTGTACTCAAGATCGCGGTAAACCGCGCCAGGCGAGTCAACGCTTTGAACATATTGAACCTAGCATTTTAAAAGTTATTTCCTTTTAAATTAGCAAAGTGCATGCTATTATTTCCCGAGATATGATATGTTCAGTTTCAGCAAGCTAGTTATGCCCTGTTATTGCTATTGTTCATATTAATCTCCTTGCCATATTTGGAAATGTGAACCTTGTAGCCATAGTAAGAAATAGCATATGATTTCACAAAGTAAGTCCCTATTTATATGGCATGCTTAGGAATGCTAGCAACTTGGGGTGACACTAATGCCCCAAGGAAAACTCCTCAAATTATTTTAAATCATATGGTGCGATGCCATATGTAGTGTTGGTGCGATGCCGACACTTAGCGTATGGTGCGATGTCATACGCAACCCTTGGTGCGATGCCGAGGGTTAACTTATGGTGAGATGCCATAAGGATGGTTGGTGCGATGCCAACCATAAGCATATGGTGCGATGTCATATGCCGCCCTTGGTGCGATGCCAAGAGGCAACCTATGGTGCGATGCCATAGGATTAGTTGGTGTGATGCCAACGCGTATGGTGCGATGTCATACGCCGCCCTTGGTGCGATGCCAAGAGGCAACTTGTGGTGCGATGCCATAAGGGTTGTTGGTGCGATGCCAACAACAACAAGCATATGGTGCGATGTCATATGCCGCCCTTGGTGCGATGCCAAGAGGCAACTTATGGTGCGATGCCATAAGGTTAGTTGGTGTGATGCCGACAAAATTACTTGGATTATTACAACTAATGGTTTAAAAATGTGATTTCAAACCTGCTAGGTCATAGCAAATTTTAAGTAATTGTATTCAAAAGCACTCTTTGGCAAATAAAATAGCCCTATGCCTTTCCATTGACAAGCCATGCATGTTATATATTTGCATTCTGTGTGTTGGCTTGCGGAGCACGGGGTCGGAGTGCTCACGCTCGCTTTTGCGACAGATTTCAGAATCAGGGATCAAATCACCTCGCCTCAGCAACAAGATTGACAAGCTGGCCGAGAAGATGAAGATGTCAAGGGCTAGGTCGCGAACCTCCAGTTGGCTGCCCGTGGGCATGTCCTGAAGGTCCCACCTGTGTGCTTCGTTCTTCCGCTGCTGCTGTTTATTGATTTCGGCCTAATCGGCCCATGAGTAAGTTTACTATTATATTTACGCTTCCGCATGATATGTATTTTTGATATTCAGAACTGTAAACTGTGAGCACTATCTACTGATCCAGGGAATAGTGCAGTGAATCACAGTGGATTTGGATTGAAAAATCCGGGTCTCACAGCGCTGGTATCAGAGCATATCGACTGCAGGTCGTGACCTAGTTAGCATGGTCGTTAGTTTCATGACTAGACTTATTTCTTCAAAATCTATTTCGAAAAATATAAGTTGAATGCTCATTCTCATCCATCTTAGATGATTCCCCCTTATCCATATGCTGCCCTAGCCATTTTACTTCTGAAGCTCTCTTACCCAAATTCAAAGTGATGAAAATCCGGTACTCCTCTTGTAACCACTCTATGAAAACACGCCTTAGGCCAAGAATTATGAAGCTTACCCTTGAGACCTAATTGTTTTGTTCTGGAGTGAAACAATAGTGCGAATTTTGGGTAAATGTATCGGTGGAGTTTAATTGAATAGGTTGACCAGACAGATGAATTAAGCAATTCAGGGAGAAATAGAAAGTGTGAAACTGACTAAAGGATTGCACACTGATAAATTGTATCATTCCTGGAAGATGTTTGCAACAATGGAATAATAGGATATGATCAATAACTGGAAGGATTCACTAAAATTTTGAGAAGTTGGAGATATGATAACAACTTTTGGAGTACAGACTGGATTAAATAACGTTATTCCTGGAGGATGCTTACAATAATGAATAAATTCAAAGGTTGAAAATAAATATTTAGGATGGTTACTAAATGAGTAATTATGATTTTGAATACAATCTTGGATTATTAGGAAGTCCTGATACACATGACACTGGTGGACTTAAAGGTAATAATGTTGGATAATCATTAGAATTTAGAATTGAGGAGTAGATAGACAATAAAGATTCAGGTTGATCATTGGAGAAGCAAACTATGGATTTGGATCAATGACACCAGACTGGATTATTAGGAGGTCACGATACGAAAGTCATCAGTGGATCTAAATAAAGAAAGCTAGATCTTTATAGGATTGGAAAGCTGATAAAATAGGCAATTGACGAACCTGAGATTGGATTTATAAAGATGTGGAGAAATTTAGGCACATATAAGAATTTGGTAACTTCGATTCGATTAATAGGATTTTAAATGGAAGAATTATATTGGTGGATCTAAAGTGAAGGCATTGGATTTTCATTGGATTGTAGAGTTAATAAGTTGACCAATAATGGACCCGAGATTTTGATTATACAATCATAGTGAAAATATGATATTTAATCCACAAATATATGATTGAAGGTCAAAGATTTATGCGGGACTTAGATAATCATGACTAGATTAATGAAATGATGGATGATACAATAGGTCGAGTATGATTGGTGGATCAAATAAAGTAAATAATCTCCTTCACTGTATGGAGTCCTAGATGGCAGTAATGCCATGAACAATTAATGGAGAAAGATAGCCTAAGTGCAGGTTGCAAAAGTGGAAGTTAAATCATAAAGGCCGTTGGATTCTAAGCCTTATGTACAAAAAAATCATATGGGAGTGAATTGATTCAGTGATGGATAGTTGAGCATTGGAAGAGATTAGGATATCTTTTTAAAAAAAATAATATGTTTTGCCACAAGGATCTTTTATAAAAAAAATGAGTACCAAAACCAATGAAACTACCCCAAATACTTTCCACTTATTTCTATGAATTACAAAAGGAAAATTTTGTTCCTCTTCTCGTACCCTCGCTCTAAAAATATTAAGGTTAGGAACGCCGAAGATGATCATGAAGATAAGATGGTCTCGTTCTAGACGGACTGTGCATATGAACTCTGCACCTTCCTATGTGTGCTCACCGAGTAGACGTTGTGTTGTTGCAAGATTCTATTTGGCCCTGTGTACTGCCTCTTGCCCTCGGGCGTTCTATTTCGCAGTCACAAAAAAAAAAGCTTGCTTTTAAAATTTGTGTGGTTCTGTATCACCCCAGCTTCCAGGGTATCTTCCTTTAAAGTTAAATGGGTTAGAACACCTTATCTCCGCGATTTGATCCTCATCTCATGCTATTCCCTCTCACCTCTTGCTGAAAACCCCATCGGATCCAAAGGAACGAAATAACAAGTAACCCAAAACCAGAGCAATCAAGAAGATGTGAAGACTCTGCAACCTTCCAATATTTAAGGAAAACAACATCATTGGGAAGAAGACCACCCGCCAATCTCGTGACGACCAAGACAGCTAGAGTACAATGGATGAATAATGATAATCATCATTTATTTAAGGGGGGTAGCACTACGAAATATAATGTCGGCAAAAATCAAAGAGCAAGCACCTTGAAGACGACGACCTCTCCAAAAGGTTAAAGATCTCCTCCCTCTCTTTTTGCCTCCTTAAGTGCAGGTCCTCTCCCCTTCTGTTTACCCCTACGGCACAGACCATTGCTACCCACTTATTAGTATGAAATTCTACAACCGTATGTCCAATAGACGATGCAACTACTCCATTCTACGACGTGAAGACAACAACGTCAAAGAGCAAGTATTTGGAAGTCTACGACTTATCCAGAAGAACAAGGTTTCTCTCTTCTCTTTTGACTTCTCCACGTGTTAACCCCTAATATGTAGATCTTCATCTCCCTGTGGAGCTCAGGAACTATACGTCAAGCAGCACCCGAAAACTCATTGCTAGCTAGTATAACCCCACCTCCTTTCTTTAAACTCTACCGGAATCTCGAGGTCGAGATTCATTTAAGGGGGGTAGATTTGTAACATCCCGAAAATTTGAAATTTGAAAATGTAGAGCTTTTGAATTGTTTTTGCAATATATTCTATTTGAATTTGGATTTTTACAATGTTTTCCTGAATTTGGTTGAGGTTCTAAAAATTTAAGAATTTATAAAAGAGAAAGACAGGTATTAATAAGGCCCTAAAAAGGAATGTGCAAATAATGGAAAACAAAAATTTGTAAATATGAATCTGAAAAGATGATCCAGTATAAGAAAAGAGAAACCTGAGCTAATAAAATATAAAATTTCATTTTGAGAATGATAGTACAAAGGCAACAAAAATAAATAAATAAAATATATGCAATTACATACAAAAGGACTAGTATGGTAAACAAAAGCATAAAAAAATGTATATATATATATATACCAAAATAATGGTATAAAGTTATATATACTTGTACACATGTATAAACAAAAAAAAATGAATAGCAATGAAATAAAAAAAAAAGAGATGCGCCGACCGGCCACCACCCCCGGCCCGGCCCATTTCTTCTCCTCCCCGCTTCCTTCTCCCTGCGCGCGGCCCCCCCTTCTTTCCGTTCTCTCTCTGCCACCGGGCCCCCGCGCCAGCTCCTTCTTCCTCCTCCCCTCTTTCTCTCTGCGCCGAGCTCAGCACATTTTCTCCGCGTGGCAGCCATGCTCCAGCCTCGCCCACCGATTTCCCCTGCCGCCCCCGGTTTCTCTTGCACGCCCGCTCCATCACATCGCTCAGCACGCGCGGCGCAAGGCTGTGGCCCTGCTATGCAATGTCACGGCCGCCTGCCACCGCTCACAACCTTCCCACCACCCCGTCTTGTCACTCGGACAGCTCAACCACGGCGCACCCGTGACTCTCCTCATACTATAAGCAGTAGTCTCCACTCTTCGCCCTTGCGTTTCCTTTTTCCCCATTGCCAAACCGCTCCGCCCCCGCATGCCGATCGACCCGCCTGCTCGCCATATCCCGCTCTCCGGCGAGCCCCTCCAAAAATCAAGTGCGCCACATTGCGTCTACACTTCCCATATACTCCCCCTCCAACTTAATTGAACGCTCGTTCACCAGAGCACGTGCGCCGACAGTTCTTCCCCAACTCCGGCCGAAACCACCGCCGCCCGCACCGCTCCCTCCTCGGTCTGCGCCAACTCAATTCCTGGCGTGTGGAGCATCACCCCGGCACCCCGGAGCTATTCCCGCCGTCGGCTGGAGCCCTCCGCCGCCCGAACTCCTCCTACACGGCGACTCGTCCAAGCCGCCGCCCAAGCACGCCGCCGGCCCACCTCAGCTCCCCTCCGGCCACACCCGCCACCTGGGTGAGTTCCTCCCGACCTCCTATTGCTCATGCACCGGTTAATTTTTCCTTCCCTTCACCACGGCGGCGCCGCCACATTCCACCCCTACTCCGGCCGCCGTGAGTCAGTGCTGGCCGCCACAGCACCTTCTCGGTCGAGACGCAACCCCCCTAGGCTTCCTCACCTCGGCGGCAACCCATTTTGCATGCTTGCCGCCCCTCCTACCGCCGGGCGCGCCGGCGAGCCCACCTGCCCCGATCGCCGTGCGCCTCCCCTGTTTCGGCCGGCCAGCTCTTCTGTTCAATTCCCAGAGCACGTTCGCTTCATCTGTATAAGCACCCCCAGTAAAGTCGATAAGAGTCGGCTGCCCAGTTGGTTACCCGAGTGCATGTAGCTTCTCAGACCCCAGGTCCCGAGTTCAATCCCTGTCCTCCCCCATTTCCAACCTTTTTATTTTGTTTTTGGTTTTGCCCTCTTTACTCCGTTGCAATTAAGAGAAAATTTAGGAAAAATATGAAGTTAGTCCATGGAAGTTAACAAATTTTATTAGGATGTAAACCAGATTAGGTAATACCTAATAATTGATTAATTATCACGTATGAACAATAAATATGTCCTTGTTAGTTACTCCAAAACTAATTATTAATTTAAGGACATTAACAAAAGGTAACTAGAGGAATGGCAAAATCAAACCGCTTCATGAAATTTATTTAGCGATGTGCCAAAACCATTTAAAATGAAATACTTATTTTAGAAAGCCGTGATTTATAATATAAACCCCATCATTAGTGCATCGCCGATAAATAAATCTCAAAAGTAGATTTAGTCAATAATGGTAGAAAAATAAGAATCGGCATTTGGATTAACATTCTACATAAAATGACTATGGTTAGATACTCAAAACTTAATAAAGATTACACTTCATTATAATGTATGCACTAGCATTTAACATACCGTCGCTAAACAAATCTCCATAGTATATTTAATTAAGTAGCTATATTAATATATAACCCTGTACGACAAACTTTGCTAGATAAATAAAAATTAAAAGTAAAGCTAAGCCTAGTAGAAGCTAATGTATAAGCAAGATAATAATGGTATTATTAACTAAATCTTAATACTAGATTTAGTAAATAGTAATGATGAGCATGAAATAACAAGATATGGCCCATACAACTGAATCCTAATACAACTTAAATTCAGCCTAGCTATGAATGAAGATACATAAAATATGATAATGGGCTTATTAGAGATTCAAATTCTATTTAATTACCATATAAGAATAAATATTGAGCCCTTGCTATTTATCTTAATCTAAATAGTAAGTAAAGGCCTATACCAGAGATCGTTCTAAAACTTAATAAAGATATCCAAGTGTTATAATAGCTTTGACTAAAATATTTATAGAATAAGTACAGATCTCATCCATCAGTCCAGTTTGCCTTTGCCATAACTTGAGTTGCAAGGAATGCATACCCTAGAGATAAAATTTGTACACTAAGCTCCTGCGCCAGTCTATAGGTCTAACCTAACTCATGGAACTTCCTTGATAAATACAAAAATAATAAAAGATGTGATCAATAGAAAGATCGAACCAGTATATCCTTCCACCGACCCTGTCTTAAATCACCCGAATTACCCATTAACTCATAATGAAACTAAATCGAGTTTACTCAGATTTATTTGGATCTTTTGAGTTATTTGTCTTTGTTTGTATTCTGTTATTTAGCACGTAATTAGATATGAGAATCTTGAAGAATCAAAGAATCAGGCGTGATCAAGAGCAAATCGAAGATAAAGACCAGAAGCCCAAGAGAAAGCATTGAGTGTACTCAAGATCGCGGTAAACCGCGCCAGGCGAGTCAACGCTTTGAACATATTGAACCTAGCATTTTAAAAGTTATTTCCTTTTAAATTAGCAAAGTGCATGCTATTATTTCCCGAGATATGATATGTTCAGTTTCAGCAAGCTAGTTATGCCCTGTTATTGCTATTGTTCATATTAATCTCCTTGCCATATTTGGAAATGTGAACCTTGTAGCCATAGTAAGAAATAGCATATGATTTCACAAAGTAAGTCCCTATTTATATGGCATGCTTAGGAATGCTAGCAACTTGGGGTGACACTAATGCCCCAAGGAAAACTCCTCAAATTATTTTAAATCATATGGTGCGATGCCATATGTAGTGTTGGTGCGATGCCGACACTTAGCGTATGGTGCGATGTCATACGCAACCCTTGGTGCGATGCCGAGGGTTAACTTATGGTGAGATGCCATAAGGATGGTTGGTGCGATGCCAACCATAAGCATATGGTGCGATGTCATATGCCGCCCTTGGTGCGATGCCAAGAGGCAACCTATGGTGTGATGCCATAGGATTAGTTGGTGTGATGCCAACGCGTATGGTGCGATGTCATACGCCGCCCTTGGTGCGATGCCAAGAGGCAACTTGTGGTGCGATGCCATAAGGGTTGTTGGTGCGATGCCAACAACAACAAGCATATGGTGCGATGTCATATGCCGCCCTTGGTGCGATGCCAAGAGGCAACTTATGGTGCGATGCCATAAGGTTAGTTGGTGTGATGCCGACAAAATTACTTGGATTATTACAACTAATGGTTTAAAAATGTGATTTCAAACCTGCTAGGTCATAGCAAATTTTAAGTAATTGTATTCAAAAGCACTCTTTGGCAAATAAAATAGCCCTATGCCTTTCCATTGACAAGCCATGCATGTTATATATTTGCATTCTGTGTGTTGGCTTGCGGAGCACGGGGTCGGAGTGCTCACGCTCGCTTTTGCGACAGATTTCAGAATCAGGGATCAAATCACCTCGCCTCAGCAACAAGATTGACAAGCTGGCCGAGAAGATGAAGATGTCAAGGGCTAGGTCGCGAACCTCCAGTTGGCTGCCCGTGGGCATGTCCTGAAGGTCCCACCTGTGTGCTTCGTTCTTCCGCTGCTGCTGTTTATTGATTTCGGCCTAATCGGCCCATGAGTAAGTTTACTATTATATTTACGCTTCCGCATGATATGTATTTTTGATATTCAGAACTGTAAACTGTGAGCACTATCTACTGATCCAGGGAATAGTGCAGTGAATCACAGTGGATTTGGATTGAAAAATCCGGGTCTCACAGAAAAAGTGCTTACAGCTAAAATTTCACTATAACTGACTGAAATTACATTGTAACTGATAGTGACTTATTTTGTCTAACTAAACTTAAAAAAAGAAGAAAAAGAAAAAGAAAAAACAGGTTAACCCATTATGTACAATGCAAACGAATACAAGAAAAAAGAACCAGCAAAAAAGCTTAAAAACCGAAATGTCAAAAAAACTAAATATATAAATAGTAAAAAAATAAATTAGAAACTAAAAATTCATGCTAAAACGAGCAGGACGTGAATGTTCCAACCAGGTGCATGCTTGAGAAGAAGACTAATGAAAAACTCGAGATTAATGTCTCATCAGGGGAAGCGTACTTGTACTATTGTTAGTACTAGCACTACCAAACGGCATCTGAGAGCAGACATGTATAACAAGCAACTAACCACCCATTCTTTTTTTTCAGATTGATGTGTAGAAAGTACTTTCCCCACACCCTCTCCAAATCAAAGACTTTTGCGGTTTTGCCGCGCTGTAGGACGCATCTGTTTAGGCTCCATTCAAAACAGTTTAGACTTCTGATTTATTTTTACTATTTAATATTTTTTAATTTTTTATCAGTTTTTTTCGTATTTATTTGTAATATCTATGATGAGCTAACATGTTTTTTCTATTTTTAATTTTTTTTAAAATTTAATCACGTCAAATAAGTCACATCAGCTATAGTATGATTTCAGTCAACTACAATGCTTTTCAGCCATAAATCACTAAAAAAACCATTTTGAGCACTTCTTATTCGCTTCCCTTTCCTTTTGGAAATGATTTTGCAGTAGGGTTGAAGGGAACTCCATTACCATCGATTATAACTGTATTTTTATACGCATTTAGATGATCTGCCTCGCACGTACTTGATCAAAAAAACAATGTACTCGAGTATTAAAAAACTGCATGCGAGACATTCGAGAAACTCGCGCTGTTCTGACGATGATTGATCTTACGCTAAAATTTTTTCCTGAACCCTGATCCAGCCGCGCGCGGCGACCAAATCTGTTTAGACCTAAAAAAAGCTGGCGCCGACAAGTGCACGGCAGTCGGCAGCGCATGTATGTGTAAGCTCAAAGCCTGCGAGTTGCTTGAGCTCAGCTCACTAGACCTTATATAGATAGTTTTTGGTTTTTAGTTTTTAGTTTAGAAGTGTATATACATCATCTGAATATTTTCTTTCTAATTACCATTTAAATTTATGACCTTTGGATTAGAGATCAAGAGACCCTTGTTTTTAAAGAGGGGATATTTTTTTTCAAGGGGGAGGGGTAGAATTCAAGGGGAGGTAGGAGAATTCATGGCTATTGGATCTCTCATCTAATGGTTCTAAATCTGGATGGTAGTTAGAAAAAAATATCCGAATGACGTTTTAACAAAGCCCTTTTGGTTTTTAGGATGCGCTGCTTGATGTCTAAACTAGTCTTATCAAAATTTTGCGGGGCTTTGGTTGCCCTGTAATTTGGACAAAGATACATACAGAATTATCAAAAAGCTATAGGCTTGTTAAAAATTTGGCAACCATTCAAACAAGTGCCAAATTGTTGGGGCTAGCCAAATTTTGGCAAAAAAACATTTGGGCATACTGTCTCAATCTTTCTTGCAATTAGCCAAAAGACAACACTTTTGAATAGGACCTAAGCTGAGCTCGAATAGCTTGTCAGGGCTTGGTTCTATTGAGTTGCACGCAACAACTAATTGACCAAAAAACTTAAGTTGAGGAGGAAAAACGGACAATTCACTTATACTTCAACTCTCACTCCTCTCGTGTCGGTTCTCTCAGGCCTAAGATACGGAATAGAAGTGAGCGGCTCTGATACCATATTGAATTACATACACCAATCAGTTTACCTAAAAAAACTTAAATTGATGAGGAAAAACAAGCAATTCTCTTATACTTTAATAGATTCGAGCTTAAATATTACTGCATGTCAACTCTGGCGAGATCGAACTTGAGCTTTTCTTATTATTTAAATTTAGTGTATTTTAAATTGTTGATTGTTACTAGGATTACTCAAATTGAGTTTGAGTGTGCTCGAACTTAAACCGAGCCAAGCTCGAGTCTAAATCCAGACTCGGACTCCAACTTAGACCCACTCAAGTTTAGTAAAAAGCTTGGCTCAATGTCTATTAAGCTTGAACGAGCTAGCTCGAGAGGCCATGAGACTTGAGCTTTGCTCGTTTACAACCCTAATCCCATATCCCACTGCGCAAAGCCACAAACGCCAGCCGAGCTGCTGAGATACGAGCTTAATAGGTTGCCATCCATGCGGAGGCAAGTGTAATATATGAATCATCATACAGATACTACGCCCCGCGGGGTTCCTGGATGGCGAGGGCGGCCACGTCGCCTCGAATGCTCGGCCGGCCGGCGCGTGGCGGACGAAATTCGCGTACGGCCGGCCGAGGCACTTTCCTTGCCTTTTTTGGAAATTACGTAAAGGTCCTTTTTCCTCGCGAAAAGGTCCCTGCAAGTTTTTTTAAGAAAAAATTCTGGATAGCGCCCCGCGGGTTTCTAAAATTACGTATAGGTCCTTATTTACTTACGTACAAGTCCTTACAGGTCCTCATTTTTTTTACAAAAAACCCCTCTGATTTTCCCGAAATTACGTATTTATCCTCGATATTTTTTACGAAACTCCTCACGAATTATCGCCTCTTTTACTTTGTTACATACGGTGGCTGGCGCGGCGTGTCGCCCCGCCTTTGAGGCTAGTGTGTGTGACAATGTGATGCGCTCGCGCCTTCAGGAACACTGGGCGATGCATGTCTCCGTGAGGCCAGTCGTACACTTGAGCTTTGACCATTTGTTATGCTGTCTGCTGGTGCGTTTTATCGCAAAAGAGAGAGAGAGAGAGAGAGAGAGAGAGAGAGAGAGAACCGCTGCTGCGTTTTGCATGCATGTGAGTATATAGCGAGGCTGGTGTAACAGTATACGCAGGACGGCAGGAGTAGGATACAAGCATCTCTCTCACTTAGCTCTGTGAATGGCCACATGCATGGGTTGGGTCCACCTGTCCGATCCCTCTGTTCTGGGGACTCCTCTGCTCTGCACAGGCGCAGCCATGTGGCGATCAAAACGCTCAGACTCGATCGCAGCATGCGCGGAACACGGATGGGTACTGTTGAGTCTGTGACAGGCCCGTATCAATCCAACTTAGGAATGCTCAACTACACAGGCCCCTAAAAGGTACGCCATGCTTAATTGGGCTGGATTTTAATAGCTTGTGATTCAATCTTAACTGTATTTTATTGAAATTATACTATACCTGATAGTGATTTATTAGGTATAATTAAATTTAAAAAACTTTAAAATGAAAAAAATAAGTTAGCCCATCACGTATAATACAAACAAATACGGAAAAAAAGAACAGATAAAAAGCTCAAAAAAGCAAAATGTCTCTATAGTAACTAATTTTTAAATGAAGTGCTTTATTAAAATAGGGTATACCAATTTATTGTAGTACATACTTTACTGACTTCATTTATATTGGCATAAACCGCACGTGAGTTTCTGTTACTATGTAATCTCTCGTACAAATAGTCCAATAGCTACCAGCTACAACTAAAAGCTATAGTTAAAAAGAACAGATTTATAATTTGAACAATTTCAACAATATGACGTACAAAAATGCAGGTGACATGCATGCGTTGCATGGTCCAGATGCTTACGAGTGATCAGCTCTCCGGCCATGATCGACCAGCCTACACAGCGATAGGATCCATTATCAGGCTGCATGGCAACATATCCCATGCAGTCTCACGTACTCTCTCTCTCTCACTCGCCTGTCTACCCCTCATGCTTCGTCTCCATTTCCACGAGCCTCCAAACGCAAAGCATCAGTTTTTTCTCGACGTTGTGCGTGCGTCAGCGCGCGCGTCTGTGTGACGCGCGGATTAAGCCGCCGATCGATCCAGCGTCTGGCAGGTGGGGCACGATCTCTGCACGCAAGCATACAAATGGCGTACACGTACGTACGAGAGATGGTTGGGCTTTCGCTTGCATCACGGGGCTCAGGCGCGCGCTTGGCTTGGCTTGGCTTGGTTGGCAAAAAGAAAGAAAAAAAAGGCGAACGCGCATGGAGCACTGCGAATGCAATGCTCGGTTGGTCCCGCCACTAAACCGTCGATTTCCCACGAGGAATCGCCTCTTTTTCCCATTGTAAACCGCGTTGCTTTTGCAAAAGGCTCTCTCCCCTGTGCTTCATTTCTTGGTGTTTAAAGTGAGTGGGACACGTACGTGGTGCTCCAATGCATCTTTGTGGCGTTGTGATTGGATAACCTCGTAGCCACGGGCACGATGCGTTGCTACGCGCCGGCTGAATCAAATGGCATGTCGACTTACCGCCTCTTCCTCTAGGCCACCGTTACTACACACAGTGGCGATGCCAGAAATGAGGTTAAGGATGGGCTAAATTATTTATAGATATAAACTAAGTTGATATAAAATTAGTCTTTTACTCTTATAAAATTTTAAATTCATATAGAAATTATAAATTGGATGGAGACAAACAATAAAAAATAGAGAAATAAAAAAAAAGGTACCTCGATAATAGAAAGCGCCATGAGTGCTGAGTAGCGATAAGTCACATATGTATAAAACATATCAAAATTAATGATATAATAAAAAATTATTAATGACAATAAAAATTTAGATTATATGAAATATACCAGAATTAGCTAATTTAAATCACGAGACAATAGAAACAAAACGCGATATCTTTTTCCACGCTCTATTCAATGTTCTTATCATTTTCACGGTGGGGAGCTCGGCGACGGTGGTGCCTTCGGGGCACGTGCAGGACCACATCATCGCGGAATAGCAGCGGAGGGAAAAGATCAACCAGAGGTTCATCAGCTCTCCACCGTCATCTCCGGACTCAAGAAGATTCATATATATTTCACTTTCTTTCTTCTTTTTTCTTTGATTGATTATCTCTTCTTTAATTTTATGATTTTCACTACTCCTCCAGTGCTCCTCCTCTTTAATTTTATGTTTTACATATATTATCTCACTTTTTTCTTTCTTTGATTGATTGATTAGCTCTTCTTTAGTTTTATGATTTTCACTTCTTCTCCTCTTCCTCCTCATTGTCGCCTTCTTTAATTTCATACTTATTGTTAACTTTCTCATCAAGGAGAGCTAGTTTATCTTTGAATTTGTTAATATCTCTTTCTCCCTCTATTTCTACTATGTATAAAATTACCACCGGGAGAGGTGAGGCTCAAGCCTCATTAAGCTCCTCCGTGGCTACACCCCTGACTACATAGGATTGCGGTGATCCTTCCATACAAATATAATCGAGCAGTAGCACTACGCTTGCTCCAACCCTTGCCCAGAGTCCTGGCCATACCAAAATATGCCCTTTTCATTTTAGTTTTTACTGCCTTGTATCGGCCTAGTAAAGGAATAACTTAGGCCCTGCTCATTTGGTCTTGGCCTTCTGACTTATTTTTCACTATTTCTAAATTTTATTTTTTCTGCCTTTTTTTGAGATTTTTTGCCTGTTCTTTTTTCTGTATTCATTCACATTATATATGCTGGGTTAACCTATTTTTATTTTTTTTAAAAATTTAATTATGTCAAATAAGCCATCATCATCTACAGTGTAATTTTATCTAACTAAAATAAAAATTCAGCTATAAACCACAAGAAATCAGTTCAACCGGGCACCACCTTAACTTGTCAACCTTCCCAGCGTAGGGAGACCGTGGCACTTGGATGTAAATGACAAGTTGACATTACGTAAACCCTTTTTCTAAATGGATGTCGTTCTAGAATCTTGCATATCCACCGAGCCGCATTTACCAAAGATTACCCCTTTTCTTTAAATAACTTATTGTTCATTTGTTCTTTGTACGATGTGTGCTGCTCTAGTCTATGTTAGCAAAATTATATTGCAAATAACTAAAGAGGAAGGGTATAGAATGACACATATTTAAAAACAAAATGTAAAAATTAGAATGATATCTATCCAGGAAAGAAGGGAGCATGTGCTAGCTGTGTGAAAGGCCAAAACACCTTCAAATCGATGTGTTAGTACTATTTTGCTTCTTTCCTTGGCTCGATTACTCGCTTTTGTAAAATAAAAGCGGTTTTGATTGCCGACGGAGCGTGAGACCATTATAGCAAGCTTAGCTCCTAAGATACTTTGCGTCTTTCCGTGTTTGTCTGCCCCGGTGCCCTGCTCGCAGTGGCATCCACCTGCCGGTCACTGCGCTGACAGCGTAAAAATGGACAGTTGTGTAGTGCGGTTTATATCGACTTTTAAAAAGGTATTTTTTCTATAATATCCATCTTTTAAGCATAGTATATCTTTTAAACTAAAATCAAAAGACTGTTGTTTGTGGCCGTGGCTTATGCTTTTGACTGAATTTTTTTTAATTTTAGCTGTTCGTGATAGAGATTATGTAGAGATATTTACATACGATTTTTCTTGATACAGATAATAAAATTTTATTGTATACAATAATTAATTTATGTCATACAATCCTACAAACACATTGCACTTGCAAGAAATCATGTTTACAGTTGGTAGTAAAAGTATGTGTCGAGGCGTGACAGCCGGGAAGTGAACTTTTTATAACAGGGTAGGTGGTACGGCATGTGACGGAAAGACGACCCACTGTCAGAAATTAACCACCCCACTGTCAGAAATCACCACACACAATAAAAAATTTCTCCACAGCGAGGGGAGGAGACTCGAGAGGGAGGTCACCATGATGAGCGGCCTCCTTTGCACTGTTCCTACTTCCCCACTCCCCACTGCCCCCACACACGCACAACAGTCTCTTTCCATACTCCATCTTCTCTCTCTAGCCCCTCCAGAGTTAAGAGAGGGAGAGAGCGCCATTATAATAACGCCATAGGCCAAAAGCTCCACTGGAGCTGCTACACCCCCACTGTCACTCCCCCCAAGAACCTAGCCAAAGAATCCTAGAATCCAAGAAAGGCACCAACAAAAACAGGGGGAGGAGGAGGAGGGGGTGGTGGAGGGGAAGGTCAGTGAAGACCACGCACACGCATTCGCTCAAGGCACAGCTCACCTGTCTGCGTGTGTGTGCCTGCGCGGTCTTCTTCTTCTACCACCTTCTTGGAGTGGGGGGTGATGGGGCCGCGGTGGCCGGCTGCCCTGCTGGGCTGGGCGGTGGCGGTGGCCGTGTTGGCGGCCGCCGTGGAGTGCGCGGTGACGTACGACAAGAGAGCCGTGCTGATCAACGGGCAGAGGAGGATTCTCTTCTCCGGATCCATACATTACCCCAGGAGCACCCCTGATGTAACTGCATTATTCAAAAATGTCTTCTCCCCCCCCCCCCCCCCTACTGGGGAGTTTCTTTGGGTGTTTATTGGTGTGGTTGGCGGTTTCTTGGTGGAGATGCTTCTTACTTATTGTACGTTTTTCTTCTTCTTTCGGAGTCAGTTTTCTTGACATTTCTTTTTTTTTCTGAAAAAAGAAGAGTTCATGATATTTTCTTGAAATGCTGTTATTTTGTTTGTTCTTTTCCTGTAACAATTTTTTGGATTTTTGTTGCACTGCACTGGGGATGTGCTGGTGTTTTAAGCTAAAGATGTTTTGGCAAAAAAAATGTTATTTAGGTTTCCTGTCATATCTCGTCCAATCTTTTGGTGTTGTACTGATTGTCTCTTGGGTGCTTTTTCATCAGATGTGGGAAGGGCTCATTCAGAAGGCCAAAGATGGAGGCTTGGATGTGATCCAGACATATGTGTTCTGGAATGGGCATGAACCAACTCCTGGAAATGTATTAAATTTACGCTCAGATCTTCTTTGTTTACCCATTCTTAACTGTTATGGCATATAGGAATTTCAACAGTATTTTCTCGCTTCGTGCAGTACAATTTTGAAGAGAGGTACGATTTGGTCAGGTTCATTAAGACCGTCCAGAAGGCTGGGCTGTTTGTACATCTACGCGTCGGTCCCTACATTTGTGGGGAGTGGAATTTTGGGTACTCCTCACTACCTAAAATCACCATAGTAAAAATGGACTAGTATTATTTACTCATCTTTTACTATATCCAGTTTAGTGTACGTATGTGTTTTACTATGTTTTACGTTTACCACTTAACTTGTGTTGCCATGCAATTTTTGTAGTGGCTTTCCAGTTTGGTTGAAGTATGTACCAGGCATCAGCTTCAGGACAGACAATGAACCTTTCAAGGTTTGTGGAAGTCTACAACATTTCTTGATCTTATTAGAGATGAAGTTTTTTAATTAATGTTTGTGACATTGCCTTTTGCTCTGCAGATGGCAATGCAGGGTTTCACCGAGAAAATTGTGGAGATGATGAAGAGTGAAGAGCTCTTTGCTTCCCAAGGTGGCCCTATTATCCTCTCTCAGGCAAGTATAAACATTGTCTTCACGTTGGATGCAAATGTTTTACACGATATGGTTGTATACTGCGTATGAGATAATGCCCAACATGGTAAAATTCTTCAAGAAATTGTTCTTTCATGACATGTTAGACTATTCATTTCTTTCTTGCAAGTGCTCTGCTAATTTTTGTTTTTTACTCCTGATACAAATCTGAAACTAGCAAACTAGCATTAGTTGGATAGTAATATCTAGCTAGATTAAGGCACAATGATAAAGATTTGTTAATACAATTTCATCATAATCTGCACGACTGCATATTTTTCCCGGTTGCTCATGGTGTTGGCTGTTTTTATTTGGAGTGCAGATTGAGAATGAGTATGGGCCAGAAGGAAAAGAGTTTGGGGCCGCTGGCCAGTCATATATCAACTGGGCTGCTAAGATGGCCGTGGGATTGGACACTGGTGTGCCGTGGGTGATGTGCAAGGAGGATGACGCACCAGATCCAGTGGTATGATAATCTTGTCCCACATCAACTTATTTATGGTCAACGGGTGCCATGTGGCAAACTGATGGTTATTTTGCCTCTTATATTCTTATAGAATATTAAAATTTTTGCTGAATATGTTCGTTTGGTTAGTTGTATTAACTTGTAACAAGGCTTCAAATTACATTGGTGCATATTTCTGTGGGTTCGGTGCAGGTTATAACCATAAGGGGAAAGTTTAGTGTTCTAGGCTTCTAGCATATTTCGTTCCTGCTTGTATGCGGAATATAATACAGTTGTTTTATAACCAAAATCATCAATCAATGCCAATGATATTAATTTTGATTGTGTTAAATGACTACCATGGCATATGCTATATCTCATCTCTTTTGTAGATGAAATTGCTGAATACATTTAACTTTTGTTCTTTGAACAGATAAATGCATGCAATGGTTTCTACTGTGATGCATTTTCTCCTAACAAGCCTTACAAGCCTATGATGTGGACTGAAGCTTGGAGTGGTTGGTAAGTTTTTTTTTTGGGTAGAGAAGATCCAATTTGTTGTCAAAATACTGCAGCTACAATTTTCATTGATGTGGTTCACATATTTATCATTCGGATTCTGTTGATTCTTAGTGGTTGTCAGTACATTTTCATTAATATGCAAAATAATTCAGGTTTACTGAATTTGGTGGGACCATCCGTCAACGACCAGTTGAAGATCTTGCATTTGGTGTTGCTCGCTTCGTTCAAAAGGGTGGTTCTTTTATCAACTACTACATGGTATGACAAAAAAATACGTATATGCATATCAATCAGTTGTCTCAAATGGTTCCTGAGGGGAGATATTCATGGTTGGTGGTTTATTGGTTTTTCTCAACAAAGTATCATGGAGGAACAAATTTTGGGCGCACCGCTGGAGGTCCCTTCATCACCACGAGCTATGACTATGATGCCCCACTTGATGAATATGGTAATTTTAGAAGGAAAAAATTAGCATCTTTTTGTATAGAGCACGATCTATAAGTGCTTTTATCAGTATAATCCACTTGTCACTATTTGTCTATATTTTAAACATTATAGTGACTTTTCAGACATAAAGATTGGATTTTTTTATCAACTGGGTTGCATCATTATTAACTATGCTGTTACTATTCAGGACTTGTAAGGGAACCAAAGTACGGACATCTTAAAGAACTCCACAGAGCTGTTAAGTTATGTGAGCAGCCTTTGGTTTCTGTTGATCCAGCTGTGACATCCCTTGGAAGTATGCAAGAGGTTTGTCTTGATTGCCCCTTTTCCTCAATGAAGCATATATCATATATGGCTTGATGTGTCATTTACATATAATACCTATACTTCAGGCCCATGTCTTCCGATCTCCATCTGGTTGTGCAGCTTTCCTTGCGAACTACAATTCAAACTCTTATGCTAAAGTTGTCTTCAACAATGAGCATTACAGCCTTCCACCTTGGTCAATCAGCATCCTTCCTGATTGCAAAAATGTTGTTTTTAACACTGCAACGGTAAGTTTGACTTGTGCTTATCTCAGTATGGCATGATGTCACTCTCTGGTCTTTTTATCCACTATATGATGAGTTTGCTTAGCTGGTTCAAACTGTTACCATCTCTACAGGTTGGCGTTCAAACATCTCAGATGCAAATGTGGGCGGATGGGGCCTCTTCAATGATGTGGGAGAGGTATGATGAGGAGGTTGATTCACTGGCAGCCGCACCGCTACTCACCACAACTGGTCTACTTGAGCAGCTTAATGTCACGAGAGACACCAGTGATTATCTCTGGTACATCACCAGGTAATGCTGCCTCAATAAGTTGCAGATCTCTAAATCTCAATGTGCGCAAAGTTTAATTATCTGGCATATGAGGTCCTTTTTCTTTGTAAAACTTTGCTTCAATTTTCTGTTTATGAAAGTTCGAGCAACGCTGTCCTTCACGCTGAATCTCAATATGCATAAAAGTAATCCTTATATCTGAAAAGCTTTTATTACATTTTACAGTGTGGATGTAAACCCATCTGAAAAGTTCCTGCAAGGTGGCAAACCTCTGTCTCTCACCGTGCAGTCTGCTGGCCATGCGTTGCATATCTTTATCAATGGACAGCTCCAAGGTTTTCTACTCAAAAAGGCTCTCCTGTTTATACAAAACTAGCATATTTATCTGCGTAGTTGCGCGGCTAGATATTATGATATAATTGTCTTTGATATACAATTCTACTTACTATAATTGAAATAGAATTGTATTTGTTATATAACTCTAATATCTATATATGATTAATCTGCACCGATACAATCTAGCCCCACCAAAATAAGTAGTGGAGATCCTTCTCGTTTTCTTTCGATTAATATGAGAATTTCTAGGGGTTTTTTCTTATTTAGAATTATCATGAGATTTTCTTGTCCTCAAAACGAAGGAACGAAGGAGATGCCTTGAATATCACCTGTTATTTTTATTAATATAGACTCGTGTTGTGGAAACTGAGTAGTGAACAAAATAATTTTACTTCTGTTTTAGGTTCTGCTTATGGAACCAGGGAAGATCGGAGAATCTCATATAATGGCAATGCTAACCTTCGTGCCGGTACTAACAAAATTGCACTGCTGAGTGTTGCTTGTGGACTGCCGGTTCGTCCTCTCAATGCTGCTTGAATTTACATAGGCTTACAGCTAATAATCTAGTGCATGACTGATTACTCTTCTCCTACCATATAGAATGTTGGAGTGCATTATGAGACATGGAATACTGGTGTTGTCGGTCCTGTTGTGCTTCATGGGTTGGACGAAGGTTCGCGAGATCTGACGTGGCAGACTTGGTCCTATCAGGTATATTCAGCATCCAGTAACTTCTATGTTGATGAATTAATATTAAAGTAAGAGAGAACGTAAATGTACCTTTCTCTATGCTAGGTTGGCCTGAAAGGTGAACAGATGAATCTGAACTCCTTAGAAGGCTCGGGCTCGGTTGAATGGATGCAGGGCTCATTGTTAGCACAAAACCAACAGCCATTGGCATGGTATAGGGTATGAAAAATTAATCTTGCCATAACCATTTAGCTGATTACTATATTTCGAAGCCCAATCTTACTATAGTTCGTTTTCATAGGCTTACTTTGATACTTCCAGTGGTGATGAGCCACTGGCTCTGGATATGGGTAGCATGGGTAAGGGCCAAATTTGGATAAATGGACAAAGCATTGGACGATACTGGACAGCATATGCAAATGGTGACTGCAAAGCTTGCAGTTACACTGGGACATTCCGGGCACCCAAGTGTCAAGCAGGTTGCGGTCAGCCCACACAGCGTTGGTAAGAAGCATTTGCAAATACATTTGAATTTCATGACTACCATCTATTGCCTTCTCTTTTGTCGTATTCAAAATCATACTGTACTGCCTGATAGCTGTCTTCTTTTTTCTTCTCCATTAAAATTGGAGCATTCAATTTCATTCTTTTTTGTGGTTCTATGCTCTTGTTAGTGAAACATTGGCAGCTAAAAGGTTCAAACTGTTATATGCAGGTATCATGTGCCAAGATCCTGGCTGCAACCAACTAGAAATCTATTAGTAGTTTTTGAGGAACTTGGTGGGGATTCTTCGAAGATTGCCCTTGTGAAGAGGTCAGTCTCAAGTGTCTGTGCTGATGTATCCGAGTATCATCCAAATATCAAGAACTGGCAGATTGAGAGCTACGGGGAGCCTGAGTTCCACAGGCCAAAGGTGCATTTAAGATGTGCACCTGGGCAGTCCATTTCTTCTATCAAATTTGCAAGCTTTGGGACACCTCTGGGGACTTGCGGAAATTTCCAGCAAGGGGATTGCCATTCAACTAACTCACACACTGTTCTTGAGAAGGTTAGTTTATCGTTTTGGTCATTTCAGGCTACTTGAACCGTACACTGTGCCCTGTTTGGAACACAGGAATTTCACAGGATTTTGCAGGAAACAGTATAAATTCCTGCTCACTGATTTTTATTGTGTTTATTTGAACAGAAATGCATTGGGCAACAAAGATGCGTCGTCACCATCTCCCCAAACAGCTTTGGTGGAGATCCCTGCCCAAATGTGATGAAAAGGGTGGCAGTTGAGGCGATATGTTCTCCCGGTGCATAGGCAGCTTCTTTGACCAGACTAATTTAAATACGGCGTCAAAACGGTGGCCTTGTGTTGTGCTTGATCAAGCACAGCGAAAGTGATGCAGAGGAGAGTTCAATTGTTAGAGTTTAGACTTCAAGTAGACGTGTCTGGAGGATTAGAAGGTCATTTCTAGCATTCGTTCGTCAGATTTCAGATTAGGATTCGTATTCTACCGCATCTCCATGAATTGTTCAAAGTGACCAATTGCTAATTGAAGTTGGTCCTGGAATGGAGTGTAGGGAGAGTAAAGGCAAAAGACATGCATTATTTTGCTTGTGTTAGTGTGCGTGTTGTCTCATCTTTCTTGAAAAGAAGAAAGACGCAGGTGAATTGTGCATGTACGGATGTACCTTCTGTTGGATTACTGGTGATCTGAGGATCCGTTTAATTGTGCAATGAGCATGAATATGCCGCTGATCGCTTGCAACTGAGTTATATTCTCAGGGTGAAACAAAAAAAAGGTTCCCAACTTATCTTATGTTCTGATAAACCATATGATTCGTGTGCTGAAGCCTGAAGGAGATTTATGCCATGTACTGATAAAGCACTGTAAAATGGCTTCATCGGTGAAAAGCAGTGGGCCTCTGATCGTATAAAAAGGAAGGAGCATAGTCACTGTTTTATTTTATTCAAACTAGTTTCTTGTCTGAAGAAATGTGAATGATGTTACAGACAGCATTGGATACTTTGCCACAAATTCAGCCACCAATCTCGCAGAAATCGGTGCCAGACATCTTCACGTTTGACGAAACATTAGCCTGAATGGCATAACATAGAACTTGCTCCTACCGGACCTAATGATCACGGGAATTATTGACACTGGAGGGCAGGCATGTAGGAATGCAGCAACAGCTCCAACAGTAGAGAGAAAGCAATAATTACGCATTCCCATGTATGAACATTCCCGCCCCGTTGCACAGCACGAATAATAATGCTGAGGAATTAGCAGAAAGATCGAAACGACGAGGCAAAGAAACAGGCGTGCGTCAAGAGCTGTATGCGGTATAAGTGTACCTCACCTCGCAGCTATCATAATCATCCAGATCCAGTGAGGTAGTGTCAACTCCAACATCATGGACTAGACAGAGGCAAGCAAAATATGCTCACCGAAGCGACCAAACAGCATCATCATCTGCTGAATGTTGCAAGTGCAGGTTTGGCATCTACACAAGAACAGGTATAAAATGCAAGGGGAAAGATTGCAGTACAGGGACTAGCAAGTGACGCACCAAGCTCTACACCGAAGCCTAATAAACGCAAAGCTGGCGATGACAAGCATCCTGACAGAAGGCTGGCGTAGGGTTCGTCCTTTTTTGTGCTGCAAATCTGCAGTGCAGATGCAATAATAGAACGAGAGTCTTTTTGACGATGTGCTCCCTCCCCTCTCGTCGGTTCCTTTGGCGTCGTGGCTAGACCGGGATGCATGCGATCACAGTTACCAACGCCCATGCCGTCTGCTCTCCGGACGGGAATCCTATCCCAGGGAAGCGGCCACGCGCAGGCGCACATTTTGTGCGCTCGTCTTCTTCTCGAAGCGTGAGTGGGCCTTTGTTTGACGCCACTGTTTAGTTGGAGATATACGTCTGACTTATTTCGATTTAAAATTTTATTTTCTGATTTATTATATATATATATATATTCTGATTTTAAGTTTTTTAGCTTTTTGCCGTTTCTTTTTTTATTCATTTGTATTGTCTGTGATGAGTTAACCTATTTTTTATTTTTTTAAATTTAATTATGCTAAATAAACTACGATCAACTATAGTACAATTTCAATCATCTACAGTTAATTTCAGGTATAAACCACTATTTTCTGCAGAAATGAACGGCACCATAGTCTACCTTGTCACTCCTACAGTTGTGCAGCTCTACTGTGTACTCTGCTTCCTGCGCATTTGCAAATTTGGGAGCAGGTGTTACCGTGTCAGATAGACCATGTCACTATTTCTTCTCTTGTTCTTTGTGTTTTCTTTGAGAGAGAGAGAGAGAGAGTGAGGAGTGTCGCTGTTCATGCCTTCATGGACAATCCGGCCCGTGCCTGATGTGGCCCATTTTGCCGTTCTTGGTAGGTTTGGTCGCTGGGTCCAATTTTTGAAGCGCGTGCTAGGCCGGACTTGGACTTGATTTGGTTTTGATGGACTCCGCCCATAAGAGGTCGAGCTCCGTTATAAATTGTGTGCATCTTTTGTATCCTCCCTTGAAAAAAAAGGATTTTTTGTACCCATATGCATATCCAGCGGGAAAAGGTAGGAATTTCGCTGAAAACCGTTCAATTCTCAGGGGAATTTGGAGAAAGAAAATCGCGCGTTTCGTGCGAGAGCTCGTCAGTGACCTCGCCATGACGCAGCTTGCGATTCGTGCATGCGCAGCGAAGAAGTGTAGACAAGTGACGCTAGCGTGCAAGCTGTTCGCAGGGAGAAGCAACAAGAGCCAGCGGCAACCACGGGACCATGCACCGAGCTTGCGGCGCTGCCGTTTCCTCACCCGGCCACGCGCGGCTTCTGCCACCGCCGCGCGGCGCGGCCTGTGTGTGTGCGCGTCCCTCGCGGCCGCTCCTCCGCCCGCGCTGGCTCACGTGATGACGACGGGAACGCAGCCGACCCAGACAAGAGAGCGACAGCGGCGGATCTTCAGGTCTCTTCTTTAACGGTTTTCAAAGAACGGTTTTTGATTTTTGCTATAGTATTTAACTTTTAAACTGTGTATTTTCTCAAAACGAGGTCTACAAGTTAATTATGGTATACGTTAAAAGTCCAACATCTATATCAACCAAAATCGCAAGCGGGTATCTTTCTTCGTAATCTCGGTCGCAAACAGCTAAAATTAAAAAAATTCAGTCAAAAGTCATAAACCGCAGCTATATCAAACATGCCTTGCATGTATT
This sequence comes from Dendrocalamus latiflorus, assembly GCA_017311315.1. NCBI lineage: Eukaryota > Viridiplantae > Streptophyta > Magnoliopsida > Poales > Poaceae > Dendrocalamus > Dendrocalamus latiflorus. The sequence continues at coordinate 5,330,384 of CM029652.1, read as the reverse complement.
GGCCGGGATCAAGCGACCCCATTGTCTTTCAGCTTTGTCTATATAATATCATAAGCATATATATATATATATATATATATATATATATATATATATATATAAAACTTCTTATTATAAATTACCAAGTTAGTATTATAACTTCATAATAATCTCGATGTCCCTTTTTTCCAAGATCCGCGCCTGAGAGGCGACCTAGGCCGGCGAACGAAGCCGGCGCTCATCGGGGCTCGGCCCTTCCGTCCGCTCGGCATCGATCCACCACTCCCTCTCGGACCGGCCCTGGCAAACGAACGCCCGCCCGGCTCGAATTTACGGGAGCAAAAGACCTCGTCTGGTCCAAAATGGGCCCAGGCCCACGGGGGCCGGCGCTCTTACCGTCGGCCCATCCCAACCGCACGTTGCCAAAACCACCGCAACCCGCACATGCATGTGTTGTAGCCCCCGGTTCCACGGCCCGGCACTGGGCCCTATCCCGTGCACCGCACCGCACCGTGTCCGCACGCACCCAGAAAGGTCGGGCCCTGCCGAAGCTCGTACGGTCATCTTTTGTGTCACCACGCCGACCGTATGCCACCGTCCCGCTCCGAGTTTTAACTTCTGTTGAAAAATAGAAGTTAAAACGAATATTTGGTTTTCGAAACGATTTTACTATTTCTCTCGCTTCCGTCTCATTTTAGAAATAAAGTATAAGACTATAGACACATCACATACTTCACTCCTCTCACTCCTATTTTATATACGCATCTTCTCACTTTTTTCACCGCTCATTTCTTCTTCTTCTAAAAACTTATTACTCTTTATAACAACTGTTATTTATTATCGATGAAAAATCAGCAAGGATGCCCCTTTAGCGTTGTCTCTATTAGGAAAGTTGGACTTGGGCTTGAAGTCTTGGTCCATGATGATCACCTCACCACTAGGCTATAAATAGGGAATACTATTGGCTATTCTGTATATAAAAAAGAAAGAGAAAGCAATAAAAGAAAGGTAAGGAGTTCGTTTTATCTTTATGTTTCAATCTACTATTTGTATTTTTTATGATTAATTTGTCTTTTACGTAACAGAAGAATCAATTAGATTGATCGTCAGTGATGGATCCTCAGCAGTCTCAACGCCCACACATGGACTGTCCTTGCACCTGTCCCCGCTCGCTCGCTCGCAAGTGTCCGGATCCTTCGCCCACGAGCAGCTGCACGTAGTGCGCCTGAAGCGAGGATAGATGGATACGGAGCAAAGCAATTATTGGTGACCAGTGCAGTGCATGCTTCCATCCATGCCATGCTTTACAGAAACTGTAGACGGATTCTAAGGCGTGGTGCGCGTACTTGCTGCTCCTGCTGATTGGTTGCTTTGAAGCTCATGCGCTGTTCCTTTCAAAGAGCGATCGATCAGCAAGCGCCTGCTGTTTATTTCCCCTGTGAGGAAATAGGAATTCAGTCAGGGCGAAGGAAGAAGAGGAAGGGGATGCATCGGCGTGCGTGCACTGTTCATCCGGCGCGGCGACGGCGGACGCGTGTTTTGCTGCCGGGAGCGCGAGAGATCTTCCGGAGCTCCATCGGCAGGCAGAACGCGATGCGTGCCGAGCGCGGTGCCGACGCTTTGTGGAAAGCACGAAATCTTGATAGAAAGCGCGGAGGAAAACGGGGGAAAAGGTGGGGACGATGCTGGATGCCGGAAGGAAAAGAGAGGCTTCTCAGCAAAAAGCTACAACCCTACAACGGGTTGGCTGCAGTTTACAGTTTTTGACTGCAGTTTGTGGTTTTTAGACTGCTCGTACGAGAGATTACAGAGTAATAGAAACTCATGTACGATTTTTGCAAATATAAGTGAAATCGGTACAGTATATACTATAATTAACTGGTATATTTTTAAAAACTAATTACCGCAGAAAAGTCAAAAATTAATTTTTAGAAGCTGAAAAAACAGGGGCAACAATCTTTCGCTGCTTTTGCACGCCGTGTAGTGTGTAGTTCTCTCACGTAGCCGTAGTCCATAGGCACAGAAAGGAAGGTGGTGGTTGATCTGGAGCGCAGGGCCAGATCCAAGAATGTGACAAACATATGTATGAGCCGTTAGTTAAAATAAACTAACTTATAATTTATTTTATATTATAATTAATTGCAACTTATTTTGTGCAATTAAATTTTAAAAAAAAATTAAAAAAATAGATAAATCTATCACGGATAATACAAATGAATACGAAAAAAAGAAAAAAAAACCAAATAAAGAGTTTAAAACAGAAAAAAAATGAAATCGAGAAATAGTGATCTAGAAGCAAAAGCTTAAGGCAAAAAAGATCACGCAGCGAAAATATCTTCTTGTTAAAAAACTTACTTTATTTTCGCACTTCTCTCTGCTCACTAGTCACTAGAGATGGCAACGGGCACAAACCCGCTGGGTTTTGCTATCCCAAACCCGTGCCTATGAAAGTTGGACGTGCCCACTAAAAAACCCATGCTCGTGACGGGTGCAGATTTTTGCCCAGACCCATGCCCGCTGGGTTAACGGGTACCCACGGGTCGCCCGTGGGTTCAGTAATGCGAGCTGAAACAATGGTTAATGGAGAGGAGGAAAAAATTCACCGGCCATCTTCATTGGAGCCGGAGAGCAGCGCCATGGCCAAGGGCCTACTGCTGCGATGCGCGTTGGCTGTGGTGTGGGGGCGACGGGCTGAACTGGAAGGCGAGGCGACGGCGAGGGCGTGCGGGAGGACGAGCGTGCGGCGAGAGTGGCGGGAGCAGGAGTAGGAGCTGCGGGACGGGAGGGCAAGCGTGGAGACTGCCGGAGACCGAGCGCAGAGCGCCCAATGCGCCGCCGCTGCGGCGGCTGTTGAATCGGGCCATCGGGGTGGGGACTGGGGAGGAGTGAGTAGTGACCGTGACCGAGTGCTAGCTAGGATTAGTCGTATGGGTAATGGGGCATTGCCGCATTGGATTTGGGGGTTTGAGGCTAAATGGCTAATGGGCTATGGATTGGGCTGGTTTGCCTGGGAGGCTGGGAGCCTAGGTTTATAACTCATATGGATCGGGTTTATATTATCTATGGGTTTACGGGTTTGGGTACTATAGTAACGTACTCGAACCCGGCAGACCCGATGGGTTGGGCTTTTTGCCCATTAAGAGACCCATGGATTAAGAAATTGACTTAGATCCATGCCCTAATAGAGTAAAAACCCACCGGGTATCGAGTTTCGGGTACCCATTGCCATCTCTAGTAGTCACTATACCGCTACACGTCTGCTCATGTCTTCATCGCTTGGACAGTTATACTCGAGTACTGAGAGCACTGGGGAACTGCAAGCCTGCATGAGAAACAGTTCGCTTGCACAGGAGCTAACCGTACTTACAGAACTGAAACGGTGGCTAGTAAAGTTCAAGTGAGCAAAATACCCCAGTTGTGTTGTTACTTTGGGGCAGGATCGATTATACCTTCCTGCCATATATATGGTCAGTGCTTATCTGCTTATTTTACCATCTAAAAAACGGTCAGAATTTCTGCAGCCCATGAATACAATCATTGGCAGCTGACGAACAGTGGCTGAAACTCGGTTGGCCCCATTAGCATCTTAGAGCAACTCCAGCAGGGCCCCTACTTGAACCCTCAAAACTCAAATTTGAGGGCTTGAGCCAAAAAACGAGCTCCAGCAGAGCCCCTACTAGAGCCCTCAAATTTGAGGAGGCCATCAAATAACCCTCCCACCCCTCATTCCTAGGGGCCCCCTACTCCGGCTCTCATTTTTCAGCTTTCCTCGTTTTTTGTGGAACATTTGTGCTTTCAATTTAAATTCGGAACAAATTTGAATTTAAATTTGAATATTCGTATTTGAATTCGTATTTGAATTCATATTTAAATTCGGAATAAATTTGAATTTAAATTTGAATATTCGTATTTGAATTCATATTTGAATTCGGAACAAATTTGAATTTAAATTTGAATGTTATGTGATGAACTTTGTGCTTTCAATTTAAATTCGGAACAAATTTGAATTTAAATTTGAATATTTCGTATTTGAATTCGTATTTGAATATTCGTATTTGAATTCAGAACAAATTTGAATTTAAATTTGAATGTTATGTGATTAACTTTGTGCTTTCAATTTAAATTCGGAACAAATTTGAATTTAAATTTGAATATTCGTATTTGAATTCGGAACAAATTTGAATTTAAATTTGAATGTTATGTGATGAACTTTGTGCTTTCAATTTAAATTCGAAACAAATTTGAATTTAAATTTGAATATTCGTATTTGAATTCATATTTGTGCTTTCAATTTAAATTCGGAATAAATTTGAATTTAAATTTGAATATTCGTATTTGAATTCGTATTTGAATTCATATTTGAATTCGGAACAAATTTTAATGTTATGTGATGAACTTTGTGCTTTCAATTTAAATTCGGAACAAATTTGAATTTAAATTTGAATATTCGTATTTGAATTCATATATTTAAATATTGTCCCTCATTGTGAAATCATAAATATTTTATTGTGTATTGTGCTTTTGTCCCATACATATACATATAGTGTGTGAGGAAATAGAGGGAATTGAGAAGTAGGGGCTCTGTTTTGAGGGCTCCTGCTGGAGTGCAGCCCAGAAAACAGGGCCCTCAAAAGTAGGGGAAGCCCTCAAATAAAAAGTAGGGGACCTGTTTTGAGGGCTACTGCTGGAGTTGCTCTTACAACTGCAAGCTGCTTCGAAACAAGTCAGAAAAAGATGACAAGAAAAACAATGCAACTAGAAGCTGAGGTGATGGCATTATGGCAAATCTAGACAGGTTACGTAGGGCTTGATCATCAGCTCATGGCATTATCCGCGAGCGATTCACGTGACTTGAGAAGAAAAATTCTGCTTTATCCTCATTTGGTAGAGAACCATTTCCGAACGCGATAGAGGACAAATTTTCTTGCTCGTCACTCTGCACCACATGAGTCATGACACATATTAGTTTTTGCTAAAGGCTTTTGATTACGGCTAATAAACAATAGTGGTTAATAAATAGTACTAACTGATATAAGCGGCAGATAAATAATATTTATTAATGAATAATAGTGTATTATGTAAAAAAAATAGTGCAATAAAAGATGGTGCAATATTCAAACCGTCGTATGGCTTTCATGACTGTAATATAATAAAAATATGAAGTCCAATTCTTGTCGCTATCATGATTTTTTTCTCATTCTTAGGCCCTGATCAACTCGGCTTCGGCTTCTGGCTTCTGGCTTATTTTTCACTATTCATAAGTTTCGTCTTTTTCTGAACTTTTGGCTTTTTGTTGAGCTTTTTTGCCGGTTCTTTTTTCCCCGTATTTGTTTGTATTATACGTAATGGGCTAACATATTTTTTTTTATTTTTAAATTTTTTTAAATTTAATTATGCTAAATAAGCCTCTGTCAGCTACAGTGCTTTTTTCAGCCAGCTACAGTGTTTTCAGCCATAAGCCACGAGCTTTTCAGCCGAACCGATCATTAATCGATTCCGTCCGCCACTAATTATTAGCTAAAAAAAGGTACATGCTCCTCGTTATCCCCACTAGGCTTAGTACTATCGAGCTAGTTGCATTGCAATTACACTCATTTGCCTAAAAATATTAATGAAACTTTTGTCCGACTCAATGTCCGTCTTGCGTGAAGTGGCCACTTGTTCTTCGGATATCTCCTTGCTTCCTTTCCTATCTTTTCGTTCGATATGACAGTTTCGTGTTTGCGCCTATGAGTGGTCACACTCTTGTCAATGGTCCAGAATAGCGTGTCTTCTATGGACTGGTCTTGAACAATTTCTGAAAGTACCGGGAGTTTCTTCTCTATTATCCTGCACCATTTCTCCAAATCATTAGTGAGAGACCACATAAAAGATCTAGAATATATTTGTAATGAATAATTAATATTTCAGATGAGGTAAATGTGAATTTTTCAATAATTTCATAGATTTTAGATTTGCTGTCGGTTTTCCCGATCGGACCAGTCAGTGTGATCAGTTGGATCGTTAGGGGGAGCGGTTGGGTTGGCCTATGAACGGTGGTTTGATCGATGGTCCAATGTGACCGGATATTGGTGGCGGTCTGATCGTTGGGGCGGTATGACCGATTTCTAATTGGCAGCTATCTTTATTCAGAGAGTGTGTTTTGAAGTTGGGATTGTGTGGTCGACTAGCCATGGTTGGCCATCGGATCGGGGTGAGTTGGCCGTTGTGAACGGTATTGAAAACACGGTCACTCTAGTTGGGCTGTTAGACCGACTATTGGCTGGCAGTTTGACTGGAGCGATTCGACCGACCTGAGGAGAGTAGTTAGATTGGAGGCTGTGGCCAGTAAACATGTTAAGTGAGCTGAGTTAGTTTGGGGTTGGTTCATGATTTGGGAGCTACGAAGATTTGTGTTGCATTGTATGATGCATATTTTTGACTAACGTGAGTTAAGTACATGGAACTTGTGCATATGATTGTTTGGTCTTTGGACGTGCAGGTAATTTTTGACTAACGTGAATTAAGTGCATGGAACTTGTGCATATGATTGTTTGGTCTTTGGATGTGCAGGTAGCTTGGAGGACGTAGCGGTCGACGGTAATGGACCGGGACTAGATAGTGGAGCTGAGATCCGAACGGTCATATAAGTCCAGGTCAAGCGGGAAGCAAAGAGAAGGTAAAGATAGTGAAGTGATGAGTTGGTGCATGTGGTAGCTAAGTGACGTGGCCGATGCATGTAGAGTCAGTTCGAGGGAGTCATAACGCGTGAAGATGTGATGGCTAGTCATTGGGTACTATGGATTACGTGTCAAAGCATAGGGAGATACTTTGAAGTGAAGGTGAAAACGGAGTTAGTTCGAAAGTTTCATCGAAGGTATTTTGGTGGTTAGCTAAATACCGAATTAGTGCCTTGCTCAAAATCGTGCGAGCGGAGATGTGCAAAGCAAAAGTGGTTTAGGTCAAGGAGAAATGAAATTGACAAGTGGATCAATTGTTAAAGAGTTAGAAGATTGAGTCTTGTTAACGCTTTGAGAAGCATGTGTGAGTGTGTAAAACCTATGTTTGTGGGGTTGATGGGTTTCTTCGGTAAGCTTAATGGGTTGTGTCGGTATTTTAATACTGATCTTACATATAATTTATTTGGATTCGGGGATTTTCTCAGAAGAATAAGCTATGGTCTTGTGGAATAGGGATATAGTAATTTTTATCCAGGTTCGGGCCTTCTAGGTATATGAATTTTTATCCAGAGGTAAAGTTTTTTTACCTGATAGTTGAGTATCGAGCAAATTTATTCTCTTGATTTTCTCTTTATTAATACGAGTAAGTTCTCCGACCACTTTGGTTTTCTCTTCAACCTTAGTGTGAGACTTACTCAACTCAGCCTCTTTTCTGTTAAAAGAAAAGTGTTAAAGGAATACAACAAATATATCCAAATAGGTAGTCTAAAGTTCAGGACTCACTGTCTATTTTTTCCTACAAAGCGTTGGATGCAGAGTTGGCCTTCAAGAGGTTTATTGATAATGTACAGTTATCCATCTTTAGCCTTTGTTAATCGGCCTTCTCGTTCTCAAGTGCAACAGCCAATAATTCCGCGTCAAGCTTAGACCTGTAAGGGTTAAAAGCAGACATGAAATGCTGGATGTGTGGTCAAGATAGAATTCGACTATATGAATCAGTAACTTACAATGCCACTACTTTCTTAGAGAGCTCGACATTCTCTTATCGTAGGAGCATGAGCTGTCTGTGGTACTCAACCATAGTTACCATGTCTTCCATGTTCTTTAGATAAAAAAGGACAATGAGAAACAAGAAAAGACCAGGTATGAATGTTCAAGTTCTCGATACCTACATTCATACTCCTACGAGCAAAACTTCCGAGCAACCGCCCGGAATCTTTGAGTTGGTCGAGCTCTTCGACCTTATTCTACCACACCTTCTCAAGACGTTTGTCATAGAAGATGTACCCTTTATTCGAAAGATCTTTGGGGTGTGGAACTTGAGCTCGATCAGAAGAAGATCCCGTTATAAAGGTAGAGTTAAAAAATGAAGAGAAGAAGTTAGGTTGTTCTTCCTCTTCTTCTTCTTCTTCTTCTTCTTCTTCTTCTCTGACACTACCTTCTTGAAAGCGAAGAGGGACATCCTCAATGATCTCCTCTTCAACATGATGGTCGGAAGGGTCTTTGACCCCTTTATCAGCTTCGGTAGCAGCCCCAATTGTTGCTGTGGTCATCTTTTTGACCACCATATCCACTATCTTTTCGGCCACGGGCAGATCCGTAGGGATCTTCTCAATAGAAGCATCCTTGGATAGTGGAGAGGCCAAGTTAGAATCACAAAAAAAAAGAATCAGCATATGAGAAGACATAAAGGTAAAATGTAGTATTTCTACTTGTATTTTCATACCTTGGTGTCATTGCCTTCAGTGTGAATTTACAAGGAACCCTTCGAGAGAGCAGTTTCTTCGACTTCTTTTCTACAACCACGTCTGGTCATGGGGAAATGAGAACCTCTTCGACCATGCCTGGTTGAGAGTCTCGAACTCCTTCGACCACGTTTGATCGAAGGTTTGGAGCAATAATTGCTGCTCCTTCTTCCTCCTTTCTCTCGTGGTCAGTCTCAGTTTCGGCCACCTCGAGAGAAACCTCCTTTTCGATCATAGGTTTTGCCGTTGCGGCAGTGTCCTTCACAAAAGACATAAAACTCTTCCGGTTTTCCTTTTTCAAGTTGCTTGATAAAGCCTTGAGAAGAGCCAACTGAATTAGTTTCGGGGTCGTAATAGAAGTGTACCTTGATCTTAGGAGTCGGTTTCTCCAATATAGCTGCCGCGATTCCACTTGCAACAGTTACATATGCAATGAACTTCTCAATAGGGTCACCCGGAGCAACAGGAGGAAAAGAGGCAAGAGGAACGACTGCATTTGCACTCCCCTTGTCTTTATCGATTATCTTAACCAATCGACGTCTCTTTGCTAGAGGAGCTTTGATTTTTTGTTTCTCCTCTGATGACCATCAATTCAACCCCTTGGTCATTCTAACTGTGTTTCATGCCCACACTCTGCGAGAAAGAGAGAACACCATTTAGTTGTTCCTTACGATTATGCAGTCTTAAAGATGAAGTCAATTCTTAGACTACCTTTAGGCGTTCCTCTCTTTCTCCCGTGGATACATCCACCAGGATTTGAGGAACATCCATATCTAGTGATGGAGCCTTCTCGTGGACGGCCTTGACCTGGGAGTTAATTTCTCCCAAATTGAGATCTATTCAAACAAAATGATCTATACATAGAACTCGAAAGAGGTAAATCTAATTATGATTATGAGTACGAATGTTACCTACTATTCTCGTAGTCCCTAGTTGGATCTAAAGCACCCGAGCACATCCACATGGGGTGTGCTCATCGCTTCAGAGGGCTGATGTGGCGCATGATGAAATCCTTCACCACGTGCCAACTGGTGAGACCCTTGTCCCTCAGCTCTTTGATGGCCCAGATGCAGGGGGTTATCCGGGTAAGATCTTTGGGAGTCCAGTTCCAAAGATTATTCTTCTCTACACCCTTTCCCATGAAAGACAAGCTGTCATTGCTGGTCGTCTCCCAATAGAACCATCTTTTCTTTTAGTTCGGCCATGAGGACCGAGTATACATTGGGATATACAGTTTTGTCTTCCCATCGTGGAGTTTCAGAGCGCAGCTTACCGCAACTCTGGTTTGCCGGCTCATCTCATAGTAGAACTGGAGGAGCTTGAGGTCTAGTGAAATTCCCAAATATGCCTCACAAAGATATACGGATATGCTAAGCATTGTGATCGAATTGGGGGCTAAGTTCACCAATTCGACCCTAAAGTATTCTAACACTGCTGTGAGGAAGGGATGAGCAAGGAAGCGAAGGCCACATTCACAGTAGGCCTGAAATACTGGAATCTATCCTATTTTGCCCAACGGCCAGTTTTGTCTCGCGGCTTCAATCCACTTGACGAATCACCACAGAGGAATCTTCTCAGGATCTTCCAAAGCCTTCAATTTAGCATCATTCATCTCCGACACTGCCCTAGTAGGTGATTACTTTGCCATATCTTTACGCTGGTTGGCTGGGATTTAGGCGAGATCACAGGAAGGATATGATTTCACTAGCGGTGGATAGCTCGAGTGAGTTGGAGCAGATGGGGAAAGGAGGAGACCAAGAATTACCTCATGGTAAGTTTTTATAATCGTGTGAATCGGTTACTCGCCTTGGGAACTGAAAGGTTATCTCGAGAATCGATTCGGCGGACACAACAATGAAAATCAATTAGGTTTTCTCTTGTTTTGAAGTCCGTCTATCTTTACAACTCAAGCAAAATTATCTTATTGCCCAATATTTTTTCTGGTCGATAAGAATCGAAAAGGCTTTGCTTTCAATCATTTTTCATCTACGACTACTATTTTTTCTCAAGTAAGTTACTTTCACTTTAAGTGAGGGGCTAGATGACAAGGATAGAATAATTCTCAAATTATTATGTCACTATATCCATCAGATATACTCTTTATTGATAAGAGAGAAGATTCATGAAGTAGTCGTAAGTCCTCCATCAGCTACTTCATGGTCGCAAGCTCTTCTACGACCATGAAGTCATAAGTCCTTTTACGACTACTCCATGGTCGTAAGCTCTTCTATGACCATGAAGTCGTAAGTCCTTCTACGACTACTCCATGGTTGCAAACTCTTCTACAACCGTGAAGTTGTAGGTCCTTCTACGACTACTCTATGATCTCAACCTCTTCTATGATCATGAAGTTGTAAGTCTTTTTTATGACTACTCCATGGTCGCAAGCTCTTCTACGACCATGAAGTCGTATGTCCCTCTACGACTATACTGTGGTTGGGAGTTCTTCTACGACCATCAAGTCGTAAGCTCTTTTACGACCACATAGTCATAAGCAGTTCTACGATCACAGACTATTCTGCGGTTTCTATTTCCCCAATTGACTTATCAAATGAAGTCTTACTACATTATGGGGGCTTCTGATAAGGCGGTTAGAATGTGAGTTTATCTAATAACTGCACACGATCTCTCTCTGACAACAACTACTCCATGGTGAGCAGGCCAATACGTCTGTCTGACAATAATTTTCATCAGACGGTTATCACCCGATGCATTAAGGTGTCTTCTAGCATGGCATAATGGTCGTCGCTTCTACAACCATGAAGTCATAGATCAAAGATTTGTCTCAATTATGTTCTTATTTGTGTTCTTGCTTGGTTTTGTTTGTTCTTATGCTAGATTTGTGATTTTAGATTCCTGGGAGTTTTAGCCAAGGTTGTCAGAATCATGATTCTAAATTAGATCGAAGGTTATTTGGTAGGATCGTAAATCGTAGGATCGATGTAGAATTTAAGATCTTACCTAATTTTACTAAAGAAACATTTTAAAAAGTCTATAGTGTATTACAACACTACTGTATTTTTAAAATTATGTTTTTTGAACTTCTCTTTACAAATTATAGGGTAAATATAAGATCATGTGTTATTTTATGATAATTATAGTAAACATAAAGAGATAAAAGTTAAAATTTTTAATTAAAAGGAAGTATACAAATAACTATTTATATAAAACAATAGAATCGACATAATCGAGTAGGATCATATGAAAATGTTGATCATGATCCTACAAAAGCTTGGGTAGAATCCTAAGAACCTTAAGATTCTACCATAGAATCAGATTAGTCTAGTCAATCTTAGGATCGTATGACAGAATCGAAATTCGAACAACCTTGGCTCTAACCCAATCTCTTGCCTAATTTACCTTGCTAGGACATGAGAGAATAGATATGAAAGCCTCTATGTCTTAGATCCTCATGAGCAAAAAGTAATTTGAGATTTAGAGTTTTTGGTATTCTTGTGATTTATATTCGATTCTCTTCAATTTGGCGAACTCGAGTGCAAGAACTTTGTGATTCTTAGTTTGTTTAGGTTCCTATTGCCTTGAATAAGTCATACAAAACTTGGATGTGTTTGTGTGATGAGTGAGCAAATTGTTGAGATTTGAACTTTTATCCTGAGAGGTTTTCAAGTCTATGAACAAGGGATCAGCCCCAGATTTGCTATCAGACTGGCCTACCAGTATGATTGATCACAGGCCAACCCTTCAATGGCGGTCTGACTAACCCTGTGTAGAAGATTGCTGATTTTGTTGTGTCTTATTTCTAGTTTTATTTTGTTTAGCTGTGTTGATGTGGTCTGAACTTGGTGCTATCATAGTCACTCGTGTAAAATTTTTGAATACCTTAAAAAAAGTTTTAGAAATAATTCACTCCTCTATTTCCGGCATCGGTCTTGAGATTAGAAGCTTCTGTTGGTTACTTACCCCACAACATCCTAGAAAATACATTGGTGAATCATGCGACGACACGGCGAGCTAGTCCCAATCACCTAATTCCAAGGACGATCTGACAGAATTGAGGTCACTTTGATTAAGAAAAGCAAGGAGGACAAGCCGAGGACAATCACAAACAGCTAGCTAGCCAAAGCCTTAACAAAATGGTTAGTTTCAGAGGACAGACACGTAAGGATCGAGCCTACAATGGCGTTGGGTGGCACTGGCCGGTCTGAACGAGATGCGCCGCAGCTTGTCTGAAGCTTCCCCATTTCAAGAACCGACATATCTGTTAGCTGTAGGTGATCCAATCTGATGTGATAATTAAATGTGATATGATCTATGTTTCTTGAAAAATAAGGAATGTGAACTTCACATTTCTTACATCTACACGAATACAGTTAGGAATGATTAATCAAATTGTGATATGACCTATGTTTCTTGAAACATAAGGATTGTGAACTTCACATTTCTCTCTTATGGGTTGGCCACTAAACTACAATACAGTGTCTTACATCTGCATGAGTACAGTTAGGCATGATTTATCTCTACTAAACAATGCTGTCATATATATTTTTTCTTTTTTCTAACTGTAAAGCTGTAAGCTCATGGGAGAAATAGCAAACCAAAAATCTTAAAATTGGACAAAATATCACATTAAAGTACTTGAACTTTGAGATCACTGGCAACAACAGCTCACTAAAACCTATGAAGATCACTATCATCATATTTAATAAAGCTGTAATCCATTGAAGACTCTTTAATTTTGATACTCCAGCCTATAGCAACTAGAGTTCGGGGTAATGCAAGCAGATACTGTATTAAAAATAAATGGGATGTGGCTTATGTTCCTTGATAATAAAGGCATGATAATGGCATTCATTATAATTTTCTAATAGCTTGAAAGAAATCAAACCACATGAACCGACTGAAATTACTAAAAATATTTGGAATTTTCCGATCAATATAGATGCGACACATTCACTCAAAACTATGAAGAATCACAATCTTGAGGCACACATTATATTTAACTATTTGCCCTTTGGAACAGAGATAGGGGTATATGCGTTGATTATCAATAATACTAAACTATTCGTCGAATTTTCGACGAATTCGGTCTCTTTGAAATTGGCCTGCATGTCAGTGAGCTGACCCACAAAGCAATGGCAAGGAGTTGGGGGGTCAAATTCATGATTGGAGGGGACCATGAAGACACTTGTCCTTGCACATCACTACCACATGCCCAATTTCAAAAGCAAGTGTTGCCACCAAACTGAAATAAAGGGGAGCATTAGTTATGTGGTGTTGGGGCCTCCTGTGCACTTTTAACTGGAAACGAAAAGAAAGGAGATTTGGGCACGCAAATATATATATAGAGTACATTTCTGTTGTCCATGTACGTCGCACTTCGTTTTGTGAGATGTCAGCATCCTTCCCTATGCACTTGCTTAGGAGCATCTGATGATCAGTTGAGAGATGGGAGGTTCATAAGGGAAAGAGGGTTTAGGTCTACCAACTGGTGGTTAGGAGACTAATACATCTTAACAGATGCCATCACCTACTCCGAGTGATCGGCCTCCTAACAATCAAGATCTCCGGGAGAATCACCTAAAAATGGCAAGTTGGGAGCTTTTCAGGTAGAAACACACCAAGCGAGAACTGAAACGGACCTACTTTTCTGTGCACTGAGTATACTAACTGAGCTGCTCAACAAGTACGGTGCAATGTCGCTCGACATGGCAAGAATCAATACATTTCTAAAGAAGCGTAAAAATGAGAGTTTCTGTAGAATGGCTCTTGTTTTATGCTGTTCTCAATGGATTAACTGCGCTAATCCATTGACCAATTAACACTACTCGATTGTTCAGTAAAACAAACATAGAAACCTTTGCATGTAAAAGCATATACTGCAAAAGTAGTAAAAATATCAGCTACTACAATATCTTTTTTTTTTTTTGAACTTTGCAACTACAATATCTTATTGCATGTTTAGACAGCGTATCAGTGTTAATGTTGATGGCCGAGATTGACGTTGGCCGATCACAAGAAATTGCAACTTATGCACTCACTCCAGCCGTCCAATTTCCTGCCGCCTGAGCGTATTGCAGTCGATGAAAAATTCCAATGGATCCACGGGCTGAAACCTATGTGAGAAAATGAGTAAGAGAAAGAGATAGAGAGGAATAAGCGAAAGGAAACAAATAAAATGGTGGTGGGGTTTCTTTAGGATTTGTAGGGAGATAGTGTTAGGCAGCCCTTATTGGTGGCAGGAGTATATTATTGCTCAAGGAAGGGGTGAGGAGTTAGAACAACTCTAGCCTAGAGGGGGAACCAAAAGAGAAAAATAGCAAAAAGATTAGATACAGTTCAGTTCTTATTATTCTAATCTTCTATCTTTTTCCTAATTGTTCTTCGAATCCTTGGGATCGCCTCTGTCCCCGTTCTGGGTGGTTTCTGTTCAGAATATAACACCAAGAACTCTTGCTCTTCTTTGCTGGTCTCAGAGTCAGTTCTTGCAGAGGTATAGCCTTATCTTAACAACCTTACGTTGTTCTTTGCATCCATCAATTTGTCTCTGATTCTGTGTACAACAGGTTTCTTTTAGCTTTCTTGGTGTCTGTATAAATTCTTGCTATTAGCTTCTTGCTTGTTGAGCTTTCTGTTTCCAGGTTGCTCCTTGTGGTTGGTGGGTGCACCAACTGAAAAGATTGCTTCTTTTTCGAGTTGATTCTTGTTTGATTTGGTTTATGAATTGCTCAAGTAGTAGTGACTAGCGAGTGTTCTTCGAAATCGGGTTTGATTTCTCCAGAGTGAAGCCTGGAGTTGATATTTCTGGATGTGTTTGCCCATGTATTTTACCAGAGAAATTTAGGATTTTTTCCTTTTATAGGTACTGATTTGGACTGCTGTTTTCCTCAAATTAGATGCTGAGTTCATCAAATGACTGAAAGGCTTCGATTTCTTTCTATATGCAGGTATTGTGAAATCCTTGGGAACTGTGTTGCAGAAAATGCAGTAATCTGAAGTTTGTTGTCCCAGGTAAATAGAGATGCCTTGAATTTTGTTGGATTCATTCTATCCTTTTCCTATTTTACTTCAGCTTTTTTTTTCCTTTGAGAACCCTATTTACTTCAGTTGTAATAGCTTTACTCGCTCTGCAGAAGTAATTCTTCACTTCTCTTGTAACTTCCTGGTTGAATTTGCGGTTACTCTTGCCTACTGGGCTTATCACGTTTCTGAAGAATTCAGTACACTATGTGGATGCACGACATGTTTTACCCCTATTCTATTTCCTTTTTTCCCCATTGAAACGGATGACTCAAGTATCCAAGCTCTAGATGGAAATTCGTTGGATTTGCAAAGAAACAATCTTTTCCTTAGCACCAATTATATGACGTTAATATAATACCTGCCTATAATTAGATTCCAGTACTTGTGCAACCTGAACTCATCTTCTGATGATACTAAGCGGTAAAGGCTGTTTGTTAACAGTGTTGAATTCTTCGTTTTCTTTTTGCAGCCAGTTCGAGTTTTTGAAGCCGGAGACTGAATTATTCAAGCTTTGATAATACTAATCTGATGATGAAGTTAATTACCACTTTCCCGCATCCTTGTAATGATCCATCAGCCGGTCTCATCTTCTGCTTCTGAAGAGGATGGCCACATTCTTCTCCGTTTCCACCAATCAGAGGGACAGGGACCTCACCGCCGGCGGCGACATGTCGTTCCACCACTACCCTCCCCCGTCTAATCCATACCCGGACTCATCAACCGGCGGTCTGATCCCCCTCCCGGCAACCATCGTGTCGCAGAGCCACATTGCGCACAGCGACGGCAGAGACGAGCCGACCGCTTTCATGAGCGCGAGGGAAGGACCAATTGACAGCGGCGAAATGGGCCTGCAGACGCAGCTGCTCATGGCAAACGGCCACGCAAACGCCTCGGCGGCGCAGCATCACCACGGGCTGTCACTTAGCCTTGGCACGCAAGTGCCGGTTCTTTACCAGTACCGTCCGTCCGGCATGGTTGCTGCCTCCTTGCAGAGCCCAAGCCAGTCGACGATGGCGAGCAGAAACGAGCAGACCAATGTGTACATTCAGAATTCCAGGTATCTGAAGGCGGTGCGGGAGCTGCTGGATGAGGTGGTCAACGTCCGCGACGCGATAAAGAAGGGAGACAAGAACCAAGGCAAGGACTCCGGCGAGTGCAAGGTCGACGCCGATAAGAGCGAGGACAAGGCCGGCTCGAACCAGCAGGAGCAGGAGGGCAATTCTTCCGCCGAGCTGTCGCCGTCGGAGAGGCAAGATCTTCAGAACAAAGTGACGGCGCTGATGCCCATGCTCGATCAGGTAATATATGTGTGTTCACCTCGCTTGCGATTTTGTCACTGAATTTGATGGTTACATGGTGCATGCTGTGCATTTTCATCATGGCCATGGGCCATGGCCATGTGAACCTAGAAGTAAGACAGGTATTAAGAGCATGGACTTGACATGAATGGAGGTTGCGTTTTGGCGCCAGGTTGATCGGAGGTACAGGCACTACCACCACCAGATGCAGATGGTCATTTCGTCCTTCGACGCTGTGGCCGGCGCTGGTGCGGCTAAGCCGTACACAGCGCTTGCCCTGCAGACGATCTCCCGCCACTTCCGGTCGCTGCGGGACGCCATCGGCGCGCAGATCCAGTCCGCGCGCCGGAGCCTCGGCGAGCAGGACGCCTCCGCCCAGGGCGGTGGGCTGTCCCGGCTGCGCTACATCGACCAGCAGCTGCGGCAGCAGCGCGCCATGCAGCAGTTCGGCATGATGCAGCAGCCGCAGCACGCCTGGCGGCCCCAGCGCGGCCTCCCGGAGTCCGCCGTCTCTGTCCTCCGCGCCTGGCTCTTCGAGCATTTCCTCCACCCGTAAGAACCAAACAGTTTCTTCATGTATAACCATATACTCTATCACTCTACTCCTCACAGGAATCCAATACACAGGTATCCGAAAGATTCGGAGAAGCTGATGCTTGCGAGGCAGACCGGCTTGTCCAGGGGACAGGTGAGACCGATGAGCTCTCTCGTCATGCATGAACTGCCATTAACCATACTACTTCGAGAAAAGAATTCCATGTCCTTGTATGTTAAGCTGCGCGCCTTCACGTACGTAGGTATCGAACTGGTTCATCAACGCGCGGGTTCGTCTGTGGAAGCCGATGATCGAGGAGATGTACAAGGAGGAATTCGTCGCAGAGATGGACTCCAACTCGTCGTCAGAGAACGCGGGCAAGGGCAAGGACGAGGCGATATCCTCGGAGGACCGTGACGTGTTCCAGAGCCCGTCCAGCGCTGCGAAGCACGTCGGCGCGAGCCAGCTCAGCCCGTTCAAGTCGGAGGCGGTGGCCGGCATGGACGCCGGCGGCGTCGGCCTGTCCAGACTCGACGTCGGCACCATGGGCACGTACGCGACAGGTCTCAACCTGAACCACCACGGGCCGGGCGCCCGCAGCAGCAGCCTCCTGCAGGACGCGCTTGCGCACCACGGCGGCGACGCGGGGTTCGTGTCATACGGCGACATGGCCAACCTCAGTGGCTACGACGGGGGCAGCGTGTCGCTGACATTGGGCCTGCAGCACTACAACAACGCCGGCCCCGTGCCAGCTGAGCAGCAGGGCTTGCTGTATGGCAGCGCCGGCGACTTCGAGTTCATGAACGGCTCCGACGACCGGCAGCGGTTTGGCTCGTCGCAGCTGCTGCATGATTATGTCGCGTGAGCGGGATGCGCGGCGCAGCGTGGAATAACGCAGACGGTGTCAGAAGCCCGGGCCGGCCAGGCCGGCGGCGCCGCGGGCATACAGTGCACGGTACACGCTTTTAAGCAAGTATATATACTGGAGTGGTTAAGTGAAGTAGGGCGAGGGGTGTATAGTATATGACAGGGGGGGTAGCTTGCTGTAAAGATAGATTGGTATTTTTGCTAGCTTGCAGATTTCTCTACTGATGATTGATGAATGATTATGTGTTGGTCCAATTAGACCTAAGTCCATGGCTTTCTTGGAAACTGTAGGCACAAAATGATTCCATGTTTTGTACCAGTTGTTCAGCTCTAAGCAATGCAGATACAAGCTGTATGGCTTCTGTAATGGTTCTCATGTTTTCTAGTACAACAAGTTCATGATCTAAACTTCTGAAGATAGGTGACACAGATGCACTGCCTGCAAAGCGGTTTGGAACAAGAAATGTCAGATTTTGGGAAGAATCGAGGAAGCTCAAGAGAGCTTCAATGAATGTAAAATATGTAACTCGATGCTCAAGCATTGAGTGCCCTCTTTAGTGCCTTGAATGTGGCAGTGAGCAATCTTGAGAATGCTTATGATGTTTGGACAACTTTTTTATGAAAATTCATGAGGGAACATTTTCTGTCAATGAAACTAAATTGCATAGGTTAAGAATCAAATATGAGACATTTACTATGTTACCTTATAAGAGCATCAATATGATGTATTCTAGATTAAACAACATGGTAAATAACTCAAAGACCTATCTTGTGACCTAACAGACAATGCAATATTCATACATGCAATATTCAACAAAGATAGGCTCGGATTCTTTTATTTGCTAAAGGCGACATTTTGAAACTATAATAATTAAAAAATTCCTATAACTTAACATTTTAACCAAACCATATTTTATTAAAGAGAGTAAAATATGTAATATTTATAACAGTGTAGGTTTCATCTACCATATGCTAGCTTTTGATACTAGGGTTACATCCACCCATTACCATCACTTGGTTACATTCACCTAGGAAAAGTCAAATTCAGAGTTACATTCACCTGATGAGTTTTCATCTCACCCACAAAATTTTGAAATAAAAACTAACTCGAATAAGTTCTCATGCCCGCCCTGGACTGTGGGCACGACTATTTGAATAGTTTATATTTTGCAGAGAATGTACACTTTACTCATAAAAGATAATCAACTTGTTATATTTCACATATTTTCTTAGACATGTGAATCAATAAGATCACCACAAGGCCTTTACAATACATCTCCCAGTGTAAATTACACCCGCTAAGGCTTCATCTGAGTGAGATTATGTCTACCACACCCATACCCTCTCTTGTGCCACATCACGGCTTACAACAGCGACATGACCCGTGTTCATGATGACTTAAAACTAGCGATACGACTTGTGGATCACTCTAATGGTGCAACTCACATTGATGGATGCGAATTAGTTAGCCAGATCGTATCCATTATAAACTAGTGATTGTACATTTTTACAATGGGAGATCATCACATGATTCAGTCCTTAAAATTATTTAGGCGGTGCTACCACAACAAAAAATTCTCTTGGTACATCTGCACCAACCATCATATATACCTCCTGTCCAGATATGGTAGTAGCAGTTTTTAGGATTTTGAGAAGTACACAACTAAGTTATATCAAATATACCAGTTATTTCCCTTCAATGACTACCTAAAACAAGTTTCATGATTAAAAAAATGATGATAGGGTAAATTAATGCCCTGATATTTAAGCAAGACTAAGCACGATGTTAAAGTATGACTTATAACTAGTAAAGTTACCATTAAATTTCTAGGGTGACAAGAATTATATGATTCAATTGTCCAAAGAATGGTATAATAACATTACAATGTCAAGTAGGCATATAGCTAACCTTAAGTTTAACATATATTTGCCTAACAAATAATAGCATGCAATTTGATAATTTAAACGAATATAAATTTGCATAAAATATAGGTTCAATATGATCAAAGCATTGACTTGCCTAGCTCATAAGCGGGTTGGTTTTGAAACTCTTGAGTTGTCTCATACTGTGGCTCTTCTGTGTCCTCGTACTCTACTCAGACGATTGTATCGGAAAGCAAATAAACATGTGAATAAAATAATAACTACAAAAGAAACTCAAATGAACTCCAAATTGAACAATTCCACTACCATTATATAGATCTTGAATTTAGACAAATTTAGAAATAAATTTCATTAAATTTAGAGTTAAAATGAGCAAGAATGGACTCTCCAAAGTTTGAATTTAGATTAAATCCAAAAATCAACAGAGGAGAGAGTCTCTCTCACTAACAGGTAGGTCCATGAATTTTAATTTAATTTTCTAATTATTTTTCTACTAAAAAAGAACACTTAGGCTAATAAACAGGTCCCACAGCTTTTAAATCATTTTTGATTTATTTTCTAAAAGAAAAGGTTGATAGGCTAACAAGGGCAGAGCTAGCGGAGTCAGCGTGTGGCACAGAAGGAGTTAAGGTGGAGGGGATGTGCACAAGAAATGATTGGGCGAAGAACATAGGCACGTGATGCAGCGTGAACATGGTGCAGGAGCGATAGGCGTGTAGAGAGGAGAGGGGAGGGAGGAGGGCTAGGCATGGGAGAGGTAAGCAAGGCACCGGTGACACTGCTGGCAAACAGGGACATACAAGAACGGGCGACGCTAACTGCATGTGCGGCGAGTGTGGGTCAGGGGCACGAACGGTGCGGCGTAGGTGCATCTAGGGTGTGCGCTAGGCATGGCCAGGGCAGCGTGGGCCATTATGGGCTAGGCCAAAGGCTGGCTGGACCAGGCTAGAGGCCTGGTGTGCCGGAGAGGAGTGGTGATTGGTTGGGCCAAGCATAAGGGGGGTTCGGGAATTTTGAAAACTTTTGAAATTTGGTTGAAATTTGAATTAAACTTTTATTTGAAAATCAAAATCAAATTTTATTTGGAGCAATTTTCAAGGCTCTCGAAATGGTATTTTATAGTCGTCCTCTTCACCAGCACCATCATCCATGTCCAGTCCACCTTGGGCTCCCCCAGATCTGGCCCATGCAACCGACGTCATCCTCCCCCTCCCCGCCTGCATGGACCACCATGACAACCCCCGACATCTCCCTTTCCTCTGACCGCTCATGCTCCACCCATATCTAGTGCTGTACAAATGGGCCAGGCCTACCCGGGCCGCACTACGGCCCGACACTGTAGGCCTGGCCCGTTTACGGCCCGGCACGGAAAATAAGAGGGCCGGGCCAGCACGGCACGACACGGCACGCTGGCACGCCCGGCCTAGCACGGCCCGCCCGGCCCGGCTAATTCAAAAAATAGCCGTTATTTTTGACTGTTGGGGGGTAAAAAATCCGGAAAAAATAGCAAAAAATTCGGAACAAATCTGAAATTTTTTCTATAAATAGGGGGCATCCGGCCTCCATTCTCCACACCTCAAACCTCACTCTTCTCTCTCAGTTTAGCTCTAAAAAATCCGAAAGTGTTTGCGCAAATTTGGTGAAAATTCAGGCAAAATTCCAAAATTTCAAAAATCTTCAAAGATTTTTGTGGGAGCTGCAAAGGAGGTAATAATGCTATCTTATACTCTTATTTTCATTTTTTGGTTTAATTTTTTGCTATTATTTGTTGGTTTAATACTTTAATAGTAAGTTAATCGTTCTTTACTATTTCAATTTGCAGTTGATTTAATGGAGAACTACGATTTTCAACTCTCCGAATTCGGCCTCTCGGCGGAGGATATGCAATCGTTTCAACAAGCATATCCATCCGCGGAAGGTCCACATGTACAAACTGGACATGCCGAAGAAACGACGACCTCGGTGGCACAGGGTCCAATCGATCCATCTTCTGCTGGCTCAACAAGTGCATCCACAACCCAAAGCACGGGTGCAAAAAGAACAAGAGCTAGTACATCAAAAGTTTGGAATGATTTTGATAAGAAGTTCAAGACCGACAATGATGGAACTGAAGTGAGATATGATGTTTGTAAAATTTGTGGTAATGAATTGACTGCAAAATCTTCAAGTAGGACGGGTCATCTACAACGACATGCTGCAAGCTGCAAAAAAGGCAAGGAATACAAATGCGCCAGACACAGCTGCAATATAACCCCGACGGCTCGGTATGTACGTGGGAGTACAATCCAGAGGTAGCTCGGGAATCTCTTTGTAGATTAACTGCTTCTCAAGATTTACCTTTGAATTTTGGTGAGTCTGATGCTTTCCAAAAATATATTAGGACTGCTCATAACCCTCGATTTACTTCTGTATCTAGGCAAACAGCAAGTAGAGATTTAATTAAATATTATAATAATTGTCGTGATAAATTGAAAGAAATGTTTCATACCTGTACATTCTCTATTGCTTTAACTTCTGACATATGGAGTGGTAGGGCTAGAGAGGATTATATTAGTGTTGTTGCTCATTATGTTAATGATGACTGGATAATGGAAAAATAATTATAGGATTTAAATTAATTAATGTTTCACATAGTGCTGAAAATATTGCAGAAAGTATTATTAAAGTTGTAGAAGATTTTGGCCTCACGGATAAGATTTTTTCTATAACTTTAGATAATGCAGCTGCAAACACTAAAGCTATGAAAATTCTTACTTTTTTGTTTAATACTTATGCACACTCTTTCTTATTGCTTCAACGTTGTGCTTGTTATATTATTAATCTTATTGTTAAATCCAGTTTAAAAAGATTAAATGCTTGTATTGATTCTTTTAGGGATGCAATTTCATTTATTAATTGTTCTAACCAACGAATAGCTGCATATAAGAGTTTTTGCGTAGCAATGAATGCTCGTCCTAGAAAATTTGGTTTAGACATGCCTGTTAGATGGAACTCTACTTACCTTATGCTTAAACATATATTGCCATATAAGAGCACTTTATCTGTTTTCCTTCACACCCAAAGTCATCAATCTCGTAGCTCCTCTAGTAGAACCCAAGTTAGAGACCCTGAACTTACTGAGGACGATTGGGTTGTTGGTGAAAAAATATTTTCCTTTCTAGAAAATTTTCATAAAGCTACAGTTTGTCTTTCTGGAGTATACTACCCTACATCTCCTATGATTGTTCATAATATTGTTGAAATTGCCACTCACCTAAAGGCTTTTGAAAATGATCCTATACTACGGGATGCTGTAGTTGCCATGAAAACTAAGTTTTTAAAATATTGGAGATAAATTCCTATTTTATATGCATTTGCTTTTATTTTGGATCCTAGGGCCAAACTACAAGGATTTATAAATGTTTTACAAGTTTTAAGTGAGGCTACCGGTTTAGACTATTGTTCATACTTTACATTAGTTAAGGATAAATTATATGAGGTATATAATAAATATGAAAATAAGTTTGGGTCTGTGCGTTTGGAAAGACCCCCGGTAGTCCCTAGCACCTCTAGGGGGGCTATGCAATGGGGCAAGATTTTTGGTTCTTCGTCTAGTCCTCGTGCAAGTGCAGGTACACAGCAGTTAGGAGGAGGAAGGCGACAAAGCACTGGAGACCTATCAAGCTATCTCAACAGTGATAGCGTCAGCTTCGAGCAGGAGTTGAACATCCTCTCATGGTGGCAAACCCAGAAGGTATCATATCCAGTGCTATCCATATTAGCACGGGATGTGTTGACTGTTCCTGTCTCTACAGTCTCCTCGGAGTCAGCATTCAGTCTTTTCGGAAGAATAATCGAGGAGCGACGAACAAGTCTCTCCAACGAGATGGTTGAAGTACTTCTGACCGTCAAAGACTGGGAACAAGCTGAATCAAGACTCCAACATACTGCAGATAATAAAGATTTAGAAGAATCTTTTGAGAATTTGTATTTAGATAGCAATGAATATGATTTTCAATATTTTTCTTCACATGTAGTCACTAATGAGCTTTATAGGCTGTACTTTTTTTTCTTTACCAAGGTTTTCTCAAATTGAGTTTTTACTTGGTAAAATTTTTAATGAGGCAGCCATCCCATGTAATTTAATAAGTTAATAAAGCTCATTATGTCATTGCAAATATTTATTTTTGTGTTTAAATTTTTTTGAATTTTCTACATTTTTTTACAATTTTTCTTATTTTTTCAATTTTTTCAGCTAAATGGGCTAGCCGGGCCAGCACGGCCCGTTTAGCCTTAACCGTGCCCGGGCCGGCACGGCACGGCCTCGGGCCGTGCCTGGGCTCGCACCGCGGCCCGCGGGCTGGCACGGCACGGTTTGTTTATTACACAGGCCTTAATGGACCGTGCCTAAACGGGCCGGCACGACACGGCCCGTTTATTACACAGGCCTTAACGGGCCATGCCGTGCTGGCACGGCACATGGGACAACACTACCCATATCGACATGTGTCTAGGTTCGGCTCCCTCTCCCCTCCCTCCCTATTCCATTCTAGTACGCATATCTAAAATTGAGAGATTAGGCATTGGCACATGTAGACCTAAAGAACAATTAGAATGTGTTCATAGATCACTAATGGTAGCATACTTCTGTTTGTTGATAGATCACTAGTTTATTTGGATGGATGCATGCCCCATATTGCTTAAGCATATCATGTGTAGTACAAAAGTATGGCAATCTAATTGGCTTTGGTATATCTTTGAATAACATTTTCTTAGTAGTGTGGAAGCTGAATAGAGATCATGCAAGGCATTTTTAGTTGAATCCTCGTGATACATGTACCATGTTATTGTAGTATATCTTGATCACCTTTGAACCTATGACATAATGTTTGTAACACATAAGAAACTTTTGATATGTATCATCGTTTCTTATGTCTTTGGAAACTAGCCGACGGCTGCCGAGTGGGATGATGAGCACACTAGGGTAGTGTGTAAGTTGTGTGCCAAATAAGTTAGGAACGGGAACTGGCCAAGCACACACTTAAACAATTTAGGTTGTGCTAAGGTGGCAAAGAGGTTTAACTATAGGATTGGTTTAGAGTACAAAATGATACAATTTAAGAATAAATAGGATAAATTGAAGAATGAATATGCAGTTTGGAATAAATTGTTTGTTAGGGAGATTGGTGTTGATTGGGACAATGCTATAGAAGGTGAGAGCATTGTCTTTTACTTTGTTCAGCTAATGCACCAAGATATTTCTATTGCTATTGACTGGTCTCCTTTACTTTTAAATAAGATATTCCTAGTTGTGGCAAATATCAAAAAGGTGGTCTTCAGAATACAAACCTTCTTAGGCAAATGTTCAAGGATGTCACCAATGATGGTACTGATAATTGGTCACTTGCAAGGCAAATTGCCTCATCTGTCCCTCCTCCTCCTCCTCCAATCAATGTTGATACAAAAGACAAAGTAGAGAAGGATGAGGAAATAGAGACTAGAGAGGAGTTCATTGTGCGAAAGGCAAGAGAGCAACTACAAATGTTATCGTCAATAGCAAAAACCTAAGACAAGATCCGCACATGTTTTGCAAGGCCAAATCGAAAAGATAGCTAAAATTGCTGAGAGGACACTATTAGCTCTTGAGTCTTTTGCCGCCAAGCACGATGGGGGTTGCTCTGTCCAATAAGTTATGGACTTGGTGGCTGACTGTGGAGCAACATGGGGTGACAATGAGCATTACATTGCCACCGAATTATTTGTGAAAAGGGATCAAAGGGAGATGTTTATTACCATGCCCACTCCAGAAGTTCGTTACAAGTGGCTTAAGAGGGAAGTACAATGCTAAGTATGGTCACTAGATGTTGTGTTGTGTTATGGGCCTTATTTATTGCCTGTAAGACTTGGAACCTACATTTGTGTTGTTGTGGAATGTTATCCATATTATTGCTTATTGTGCTAAATTTCTGATGTCATCTTATATTGTTTAGTTGTGGAATGTTATTCGTATTATTGCTTGTTGTGCTACATTTGTGGAATGTTACCTAACACAAGCCAGCAATGTTTGCATACAATCCTCTGAAATAGCAATATACAAAAAAAAACTGAAAATAGTCAAGGGTACTGTTGACATTTCCCACATAATACTCTCATTTCAGAATCTGGAGCTAGCCTCCCAGCCAAACACTTTCTCATACAGCTCTAGATTATCAGAGGATCCACTCCTCAGAATTTGGGAGTTGGAGTTAAAATTCAGGATCTGGAGCCATGCCAAACAGGGCCTGAATTCTAGAGTTGATGTTGTTGAGAGACAAATGATTGGCTATGGCACTCGATTGAGTCTTGTTGAGCGATGACATCTTCCGCTTGTTTATGAACGCCGTGGTCGTGGTAGTCATGGTGGTTCCTTCACCGGTGCTCCTCCTCGTCGTGCTTACTCCACCGAGTGGTTTGGTTCACTAGTATATTCACTCGAGCCTACAAGAAAGTAAGAGAGCATAGGAAAGGTGGTTCAATCATTTGCTTTAAGTGTGGTGAGATGGGTCATGTCCAAGATAGTTGTTCTAAGCTTGTGAATAGAGGAAGAGATGATTGTGGCAAGGACTATGACAAGAAGTCTCATCGACCCACAAAGCACGATGTCGAGCTCAAGAAGGCTGTTATGGTGGTGTTCTCATTCCTCACTGATTGAGACCCTAGTGACGTTGATCCTAGAGTGATGAGGAGGAGAAGAGGGGCAGGAAGAAGGAGAAGAAGAAGGCCATCGATTTCATCGGCATTATGGCTGTGGGCGAGGATGATCACAACAGCAAGCATGATGAGGATGATTCCTACGTAGAGCATGATGTGGTAAACTCTTATGATGCACTCATGATTCGATATGATAGAGTAGTGACTGATCACTTGAAGCAAGTTGAGGGCATGAAATGTGCCATGATAAGAAATGGCAAGCTAAAATCTGAAAATAAAATCTTAAACATGGAAATTGGTAGGCTTAGATCTCTAATCCCTGATGATAATAATTGTAGCACTTGTGTTACTTTGCAACTTGATCTTGATAAGCTCATAGATGCTCACTCTAAACTTGTTGCTCAACTACTAGATGCTAGAGATAAATTGATTGAGGTTAAGTCTAGACCATGTTCTATTTGCTTAGAAGCTTGTGACCCTTCTAAAGTTAGTAGTTTGCCTTGCTTGAAATGTGCTGAATTGAAAAACAAACTTGCCAATCAAACTGAAATTTTGCTCTGATTTAGTTCTGAATTTTCATGTGCACATTGTGAGACTGGGGAGGAAAAACTCAAAGAATTAACTGACATTCTTCTTTGTGCTAGAGTTGAATATTGTAAAAATTGCCCTAAGCTAACAACTGGAATTGATGCTCTCACTAAAATTTTGTAAGACAAATGTGATAAAAAAATCTTGCTTCTATGAATGCTTCAAAGAAAGTTGATTCTATTACTCCAATAGCTGGTACATTTTATGCTAAAATTGGACAATATTTAGATGATATGTATGAGACTTTTAGAGTTAAGTTTGATGAGCAGTTACATAGAATCAAAGATGTTTATTATGTGTCTTGTCAGGCTTTGAAGGTAGAAGTGACTGTTCATGAGGAGAGATATGTTAGGATAGTTAAGACCAAACTTGTGAGTCTTGTGATACTCTAACTAAGGAGAATGATTATTTAAAGAGAACTCATAAGTTCTCTAGAGGCAAAAAGAACCTAAGTATGATTTTGGATCAACCTAAAGTGAGCAAAACACATAAAGGTTTAAGTTCAACCACTATGAGCACTCCAAGAACCATTTTCCTAAGATTGTGAGAGAATCAGAAAGTGGCATGCCAAATGTCATCCCTCTTGAGTCGAGAAGATTGTGTTCAAGTCAACTTAGGTGCTTCAATCAGCTCGAGCTGATGGCTTTTGCCTGAAATAGAATAGTAATGACTGGAGCTAATGGCTTTTGGTTGAGATGGAATAGTAATATTTGGAAGAAATAGCTTTTAGAACAAAATTTAGAAAATGGCTTTTAAAAGATGAAGATGAAGAGGAGGCGAGGGAGGCCAATCGACGGCTTTTGGAAGCGGCTTCCAAAAGTCGAAGTGTTCAAATCCAGCTTCTCCAAGCAGAAGCTGGAAGCCAAAGCCGATTTGAACCGTGTGTCTGCATGTAGTTTTCTTGAGGTTCAAGCTTCTTCAATCTCATCTACTGGATGCGGTTAGCTACAAGACTGGTTGTCACGTGGAGTGGAATACTTGTAAGCTTGACTGTTGTGTAAGAGTCATTGTGACAGATTTCACACAAGGATCCCTTCCACCATATATTTGTCAAGTTGCATCCTCAAGGAAAAATATAGGCACCATTCAAAATAGCTTTGGAAGCCAAAAACTGAATCGAATGGGTTGGCTTCTAGAAGTGGCTTCTACAAGTTGCTTCTTCACGGTATTGTAGCGGCTTCTTGAATCCAGCCTCTTGCCCCTCACTTGGCGCCGGTACCACCGCCACCGTCCGCCTCACCCATCGTCGTCCCCACCTCCTCTCGCTACCTCCACCCCCGCCATCGCTACCTCCGTACTCGTCTCACCCAAATCATTACCCATGTCCGCCGCAGCCCTGCCTTGTCTTCGTCAACTCTATCACTGTTGTCGCCGCTGGATTTGGTCAGGCCCATGCAATCCGGCCAGATCTGGTGGTTGCCACCTGGTCGCGCTAGTCGGTGTCGTCCTCTGCTACCGCCCCTCCTCCTTGGCCCCACCCATGTTGCTCGCTGCCGCCTATCATTTTTTGTTTCCCTTTTTTTTCTTTCATGTTCATTTAACCCTTTTCAATTTCCACAATTTTTTTCCCATTTTTCCTTTTCCAAATCATCTTAGCGAAAAAGCCAAAGCCAATAGCCAAATTGAACACTCCTAGGTTCAGCCGCGGCTTCTTCCAAATGCTATAGTGCATTTTCAGCCGAAAGTCAAAAGCTCTTAGTCGCAGTCGAATTGAACATGGCTGTATTCTTGTCAACTTCAATAAACAAGTCCATTTCTTAGCATTTTGTGATATTTCATAAAATTGTAGCACATCTTTTTGCAAGACCAAACCCCAAAGCAGCAACAGACTTCCTGCTATGCTCAATGTGGCTTCCGGCTTATGATTGAAAAATGACTGTAATGGTTGAAAATGAACTATAGTGGCTGTTACATTTTTTATTAATTAAATTATAAAATAAAAAAGAAAAAGTTATATCATTATGGATAATATAGAGGAATAAAAGAAAAAGATTAAAAAAAGGCTAAAAAGTAAAAAAAAGACAAAATTAGGAGCCGGCGCATTTCAAAAGTCATAAACAGATATTATTTGGAGCGGTTCCTTCTTAGTTGTCTATCTGTCGTTCCGTGCTCTCCAAGTTTCCGTGAATAGATGTAAAAAATCCCTTGAATTTGTAGCGTGAGAACTGAGAAGCTTTGCCAAATTCAGGGTCTCTCTCTGAAAAAAAAATTCTTTGGTTGTTTTCTAAAGTCATTATCCACCTGGGCCCTGACATCTTAAAGCACAGCGTGCTTACATAGAACCTAACTCACCCCCGCTCCCCGCCTCCCTCCGAACCAAAAATTTCAAGAACCATCCCAAAACCTCCCGCCCTTCCTCCGCTCTCCCACCTCCCGAGCCCCTCCTCCCAGTGGCGGAGGGCCCGATAGGGCAAGGTAAGGCTTGAGCCATACCTTGATTTTTTGCAGCAGGCCCCCATATACCCCGTATCCAGTATCCAATAGCCCAATAGCTACTAGCTACGGGTGGAGGAGCGGCGGTTGGAGAAGGCAGAGAAGGGAGGAAGATGGAGGCGCGGCGGCCGGAGTAGAGAAAGGTGGCGCGCCGGCGGATCTGGAGGAGGCGCGGCGGTGCGGTGTGTCGCGATGGAAGGTGGAGACGGCAGAAGGGGGAGACGGGAGGCGCAGAGGTGAAGGGACTGCGGCGGTGGAGAAGAAGAGGAAGGGTGGCGCGGTGGCGATGAGGTGGTGGCGCGAGAGGTGAGGGGCGGCCGGAGAAGAGGGAGAGGTGGCGGCGCACGGGTGGCGCGGTGGCTAGCCGGAGAGGAGCGGCCGGAAGTGGAAGAGATGGAGGAGCGGCCAGAGGGGGTTGAGAAGGGAGGAGAGAGGCGGCGGAGAGAGGTAGGGGGTGGCGAAGCTTGGTGGCGCGCCGGCGAGTCGGCCCGGCCTCGCCGGCGGCCGGATGTGGCAGAGAACCGGGGGAGGAAGCAAGAAGGCGAAGGGGAGAGAGAGAAACCGGGCTCGAACAGAACAGAGGCGGCGGCTAGGGTTTTGTGCGATTGGGGATCGGCTGTTTTGCGATTTAGTCCACCAGCTCTTCAGATATTGCAATTAGGTCCTTTCCCCATTTAACTTCTTCTGTTCTGGCCCTCTGGATGCCCGATTTCTTCGCGAAAAGATCATACGTGTTCATGACAACGCGTACATCTGTACGGAGCAGTCCCGAAAGTCCAGATTTGTCGTTTATACGCCTCGATCGCGCCGGCCTGCAGAAAAATATAGAAAAAATGTAAAATAGGCCATTTTGAGCAATTAATTATAGGAAATATATGTAAATGATGATAAATGGTCTCAAAATGCGAAAAATAATGGGATAAAATGATGGGTAAATATGTGTAAAAATGACGCATGTCAGCGTAGTCGGCGGCGGGCGGGCGGCAGCCATCGGCGCGCAAACTTCGGCGTTGACAGGGTTGGAGGAGCTTGAATAGTATTGCTTTCGATCCGCCCCACCTCATTTTTTTCCCGTCTTCCGCCACTGCCTCCTCCTCCCGTGATGCATCCTGCCGGCGGCGGCGGCGTGATCCGCGTGCTGAACGTGGCGGAGAAGTTGTCGGTGGCGAAGTCTGTGGCGGAGATCCTGTCGCGCGCCTGGGGGGGGGGGGGGGGGGGGGATGCGGTCGCGGGAGGGCCGGTCCCGATACAACGGCGTCTTCAAGTTCGACTACCCCACCGGTGACCGCGCCTGCCACATGCTCGCCACCTCCGTCACGGGCGAACAGTTTGTGCGCGGGGCACCGTAGCCTGTGAATGGTGGCCTCGTGCTTCGATTTTGATTGGTTGGCGCACGGTGCTGTAGTGGTTTTGTGGTGTCATACCGTTCGGGTCTGTGGAGTTGGTTGCGTTCGACACTTGGTGAAATGTGCCTCGTGGAAATTTCGTCGAACAGCTGATGTGCGTGGTGTTGTGCTGAACTGTTTATAACTTGATTCCCTTAAGCAGTTGATGGGCATGCCATAACTGAGGGTGCCTGATTTGTAGTGGCAATGGATGGCTCTGCTGGTTTTGTTCGGGTGACTGCTCTTAAGAAAATTTATTCAAGTGCCCATGAGGAGCTTGTGTGGTGCCATTACATTGCTGCAACTTGGCATTCAAGTGGGATTCAATTCATTAGCACTGCTGGTCACTTGCTCATCAACCAACTGTTTCTAATAGGATCTGTGGTATTTGAAGTCAATATCGCATTGACACTTAAGGCTGAACTTGTGATTGCAGGCATAACAGGGTAGTTGTACAGTCGCACACTTGTACTGTAAACTGCTGGTCAACCCCATTGGAAGAGAGAATGTTCAGGTTTTTTTCCTCTGGGAAACATGTTACAAGGAGATAAACCTTTATTTTACAGATCATTTAACTCTCAGCCCTTACAGGGTCTTAGAGCAATACATTCATAACTAAAAAGAACCGCAATGCTTCCAGCAAAATATAGAAGCTACAAAAGGTAAAAAAAAAGGCGAAGCATGAAGTTCAATGTTTCACAGCGGTCATCTGGTTATCCTCTATACCTCTCCTCCAGCTTGTTCTTCATTCTTCCATTTCGGCATCAAGGAGTTGGACACTGCCTCTTGGTTGGCATGCACGGCAGCAACAATGCTTAAGCTTGCTTGTTGATATGGACTCTGCTTCGCGTCCGAAAAAACGAAAGTGAGTTATGCCTAAGTGAAACTTGGATGCTGAGATCATCCTTTGCTTGGTCCCCTTCATTGATCAAATCGTTATTTACTTTTTTTTGTTCTTGCTTGGAATCTTCTTCTCTCTTCCTGTCTGGATGAATTAGTTGAGGAACATGCAAGCATGGGCTGACTTGACTGGCAATGTCCAGTTGTCTATATTTGTCCAACATGTTGGTGCATAGTGAGATTACTTTGTGTTTTTGTGCATAGGTATGATTGGTGGCATAAATGCATAATCGTGATGTTAGTATAACTGCTCAGTTTATTTGCAGTTGAGATCTATTCATGAATTTTGTTTCTTGAAGTGCAGGATAAGCAGGACATAAAAGAACATTGGAAGAGGAAGCTAGGAAGTGTCAGTGGCTTTTGCGATGGCTTGATTGTGATAGAGAGGGTGAGAATATCACATAGGAAGTGGTTGAGATTTGCACAGGTGCCAACAGTCATCTCAACATTTGGAGAGCTCTTTTCTCAGCTTTGATTGACAGGTATTGGTTGCTATGGCCTATGGACTGTCTGTTTTGCTCTGTTGCAAAGATGGCTTTAAAAAAATGAAACCGCAGGGAAATACATGACGCTGTGCAACATCTTGGCAGACCCAACAAGCTCTTTGCTGGTGCTGTGGATGCAAGACAGGTTATTTCAGTTAGCACTCCGATCTTTGAATTTGTCCCTGGTGTTTTATATTCTTGTGTTGCAACTGTCAACTGAAACAAAATACTACTACAACGCTAGCAAGTGAGATCCATGAAAATATTCTGCCACATGTTTCGACTAACACTGCTGCTTTGTACTGCTATTGTAATCGAATAAACCTAAAAGAAGCAGAGACGCTAGTACATTCTGTTCCTGCTTATATTATTCTTCTCAAATGAATACACATGTGCTTGCACCTTCTGACTCCCTTGATAAGCTCAGACAAATAATAAGAAATTTTGTACAGGAAATTGATCTTCACATAGGTACCTCCTTCACTAGGTTTCAGACAATGCTGCTAAGAGATGCATTTGTCCTTGATGTCACTGGGGATGGCTGGAATGTCATTCTGAGCTATGGTCCTTGTCAGGCACTTCACTATAGAGTATGAACAGAAGGTACTGAATGTGTGCCCATTTTTCATTTTTGGTCTAAGATTTTCTTTTCATTCCAGTTTCCAACCCTAGGATTTATTGTTGAGCGTTTCTGGGAGATACAAGCTCACGAACCTGAAGAGTTCTGGAC
Organism: Dendrocalamus latiflorus; assembly: GCA_017311315.1. Classification (NCBI taxonomy): domain Eukaryota; kingdom Viridiplantae; phylum Streptophyta; class Magnoliopsida; order Poales; family Poaceae; genus Dendrocalamus; species Dendrocalamus latiflorus. Next base: position 5,297,246 of record CM029652.1, on the reverse strand, counting down.
AATAAATTGTTCTCATACTTCAGATGAAGGCACATCTTTTGGTTGGATGTAAGATGCACTTCAGAAATTGCCCTTATACTTCCATTACCAAAGTCATGTGACATTTTTTTTGTTTGGCGGACATGGCCATTTGTTTGACTACTTATCTGCTGTTGTGATCTATGAAATGTGTGTTGAAGAACCAATGGCAACAGTGAGCCCTGCACATCATTTATTTCAACATCAGCAATTACAAAATAATGATGGACATCTTTAATGACAGATCAAAAGAGCTTTTAGTTGTTTCATTTTGTTTCCTGCAGGTACAAAACGTCTGGAATCAGGAGAAACTAAAATAACCCCATATCCACTAAGTACTGTAGAGCTTCAGAAACGTGCTTCTAGGTACTTCAGAATGAGTTCGGAGCACACAATGAAGGTATTAAAAAACAATTTTTTTAGTGTCTTATTTTTCCTTACCAGTTTTGCTAGCTAATGTGACGCCCCATATTTTCGTGATGTCAAAGTCAATGACCTCGGTGCCGGTCAAAGCTAAATACATATTAAATGTTATTAATCGGGAATTTTGATGCAATTCGAACCAAGGCTATTAAGTCGTAAAGTCAAGTTGCTAGAGGGGCGACTTGTCAACTTGGTCGACTAGTCACGATGAGTCTCGACTAGTCCCCATAGAAGAAAGTATGTTAATGAGTTGATGACTTACTTGTTTTGATGATGAAATCAAGAGAAGACCAACATAAGCATGATGATGAGTTGATGTCTTACTTGTTTTGATCTCAACATATCTTTCTTGATGAATGTCTTTCTTTGAAATTGGGAAGAAACACCTTGGACGTTGAATAACAGAATAATGAGCAAATTGTAATGAGCAAAATGTTGATAATATATATGACAACAAGAAAATAAAAGTATTGGACAGCAAGTAAAATAATAGGAGTTTCATGATAATATCACATTTGTTAAGGATAGAATAGGATTGTTATTCGTTTTCTTATATGCATTGGTTTCCTTATCTATATATAGCATATTCCTCTACATATTCCATTGTACTCCTTATATATATTGTCCTTTGGGCCTTATGAATATACACACAGTATCCCTAATATGGTATTAGAGCTAGGGCTCTGTCCTTGTTCTTCTATTGCCTTCGCCGCCGCCGCTGCTTAGGCCGCCGCGCCATCACCTAGGTCGTTGCCGCCGCCCGAGCCGCCGCTGCCGCCCAGGCCACCGATCACTTGATCCGTCGTCTTCACCAGATCGAGCGTAGTTGCCGCTGCCCAAGCCATCACCATTGCCCAGGCCACCGCCGCCTGAGCCACCGCCGTTGTCTCCACCCTATCTGACGCTACCCGCTCGATTTGGCGCCGCTCGCCAGATCTGGGGCTACTGCTGCCTGATCTATTGTCGCCACCGCCGCCCATGCCACCGTCGCCGTCTCCACCTAATCCGGCGCTGCTGCTGCCCGATTCATCGTCGACGTCGCCCCTGAGCCACTAGTTGATGCTTTGCCGGCCGCTTGCTTCGCCGGCCACCCATCTTGCCGCTGCCTCGTCTCGTCGATAAACCCTAGAGAGGCCGAGTCGGTTTGTTTTGTATTAGCGCAAAAAAAAAGAAAAAGAAAAAAGAAAAAAAAGAAAAATATAATGTGATATAACCGCCGCGCCATCCAGCGTCGCCTGTTAGACTTCGTTACCTTGGTCGCTGCGCTGTCCAGCGTCACCTATCGATGGCTTTCATTCCATCTGCTACGATCTCATTCTCGGGAACAAAACTCCATGGAACGAACTACAAATTATGGTCTTCTCTTATGGAACGAATTACAGATTATGGTCTTCTCTTATTGTAGTATTTGACTGTAATGTTAAGTAAGTAAACCAATGGGCGTATTTTTCTATAATTGTTTTTGAACTATTGAACATACAAATATCTACCTGACTTTTCAATTAATTGGTGATAATTTTATGAATGATATACTTATTTGCTATGTGGGGAAATAAGAATTGACGAAAATTACTAATGATATTATGGTTCATCGTTTTATGAACTTGCAAGAACGTAAATACTAAAGATAATATATTAACTTATATTTGAACATTCTACTATTTTTTACTTAAAAAATTTAAGTAATTTTATTCTCTTTTGACAGGTCATTGAAATCGAATGATGTAATTTACTAATGTTGATCAACTTTTGTCCGCGATTTCACACTTAATTTCTTTAGTTTACTGCAACTAATCAATATTATTATCATGCCTTTTATTTTGGTAAACATTTCGATCACTACTTTATCATCATACGCTGTCTTATAGTTACATTGAAGTATTGATGCTAAAAATTACTGAATACATTATTATTTAGCATAATATTATTTGAAAACTATATATATTGTTATATATATATATATATATATATGATAAAATGGTAAATTTTGATTATTTTCATTCTAGTTTTATTCTGACGGCGGGCAAGACGAGGCAGGAGGGGCAGGGGCCGGAACGCGAACACCGATGGCATGATGTTCGTTTCAGCGACGGGCGAGCCGTGCACGGCTGCTGCTTCATCTGCGGTGACCCTTCCCACTTCGCCAATGCCTGCCCGAACCGCGGGAGATAGTCATTACCGAATTGTTCGCGACGATTGTACAGATTGGCATCGTTGGCAAGGTATGCTTCATCGTTGTTAATATGTGCATTAGTACTTAATTGCATGTACGAGGTAAAAAGATTTTTAGGTGCATCATGGCTTGTTCATGATAAAGCATGTCATTGTTGTTCTAGATGACTCCCCAAAAATATGGGTATTGGACTGATGTCGATTCAGAGCATGTGACGGTATTGCTCGGAAACTGTCAGGTGAAATAGACTGCACACCCATAAAAGGTGCAAGCCAATGTCAATTCAGGACCTGCACCAAGAGTTTCAAACACGTCCTGGTGATCATAATGCGAGAGGGAAAGGCATTTGCTCAAACTTCAAGCTGAAAAAAAAGAAATGCTGCACACCGAATGCTTCCATGAGATGATTAAATGATGGTAACTTCGAAATGCCCCCATGGTGGGCTGAGATGCACGTATGCATCCTTGTAAAGTTCTTCCAAGTTCCAACAGTTGCAACCCTCATTGCTCCTGAGGAATTCTGGGTCTGTTCTTTTTAGTTGAAACTTTGACTATGGTTTATATTTTTTAGGCTATTTGTGCGAGAGATTATAGAGTAACAGAAACTCACGTGTAATTTTTGTCGATATAAATGAAGTCGGTACAGTATGTACTACAATTAACTAGTAGACTCTATCTTCAAAAGATACTCCGTTTAAAAGTTAGTTACCGTATAAAAGTTAAAAGCAGCTTTTAAAACTGAAAAGAATGGCCCTCTATCATCCGCCCAACATCTTTAGTAAAAAGTTTAGCGGAAAAAATGGATCATGCTACCATCTTTTCCTCGCCCTACGACCATCAAGCCACTATTTGCGTCAGGTCGCTTTCTTGATGTAGGACTAGAGCATTCACTACATACCAGTATGTTTATCTACACTTTGTTTACTGTGCATCACAGCACTATCATGACACTACCCTTTTTGCTCAGAAGGCACATACAAGCGATGGATCATCACTCGCAAGAATAAAGCCAGCGCTCAGAAAGCAATGGCTTCCAGTTGATCAGATTGCTCAAATGGTGCTTGAGCGTTGAGAGCAAGGTAAATGATGACCCAAGCTGTTAGGTACTACCGTTTGTTTCACTTTGTGATCATTCCGATGTATAGTCGATCTCACCGGCTTGAACACTTTCAATGGTCAATAACGTCTCTCTTTTTTAAAAAGAAAGAAAGATAGAAAAGAGAGTTCTCCCTTGAACCAAACTAAGCTTTTGCTTTAACTGGTGAGTTAGACTAGAACATAAGGAGGTGTGTGTATATAAAAGTAAAAATAATAAGTGCTTCTTGGTGCTCGGACACCATATTTTAAAACTTTTTAGATGTCAAGTTTAACTAGTTCAAACAAGTTTGAACTACGCACAGTGCACTAAGCGCAAAATAGTACAGCCGTGCGCACGTGCGTGCGTGTGTGTGTATGTAGGAAAAATACATTATAGTTCCAAGTGTAGTTACTCCCATCTAGTATATACCACATAAATAAACTTAACATACTCTTTTATTATTTAGGTATAATTATATACTAATTTTAAGATACTTCAATGTCAACTGTATGAAAAATTGCAAGATAGTATATAATTTTAGGCATACTTTGCTAATATCTTCATATTCGTACATAAAAAAGAGTATGTTAAAAAGTGTATATACCACTTAGATGATCTTATATACTTATATACTATACATATATACATACCCTCTGTTTCATCAGATACTTCCTACTTTACGAGATAAGATATAAAGAGTAGCTACATCTACAGTAGAAGGGAGGTATGGCGCGCGCGCGCACACACACACACACTATATATATATATATATATATATATATATATATATATATATATATATATAGTAAAATAACAAGTGCTCTTTAGTGATTGATAGATAAATAGATAGATAGGTAGAGCGTTGCAGCGTTGGTGCACCACCGAACGCGGTGTCGGCAGCGAATGAGGCTTCCCTATTCCCCTCCCTATTCCCTCAATCTAAACCACTCACATCTCATCCAATGGTTAGTTTTTTTGATATTTTCACCATTTTCCATCCATCATAAATAAAAAAAATACAGGAAAAAATAAAATTTATTTTATTATTATAATTTTTTTACAGAAATTATAATTTTATTTTTTTTCTGTAAAAAATTATAATAAAAAATAAATTTTATTTTTCCCTGTATTTTTTTATTATTTATGATGGATGGCAAATGGTGAAAATATCAAAAAACAACTAGCCATTGGATGAGATGTGGGTGGTTTAGATTGAGGGAATAGGGAAGGGAATAGGGAGAGGGGAATAGGGAAGCCTTTTTCGTCGGCAGCCTCCATAGATTTGCAGAGATGCTTCAGTTGCCACACAGGAAGGCTTTTCCGTGATCGGAAAGATTCGTAACGAGGACGACTCGAACTGATAAGCCTTTGTGAATTGTGATCATCATTGCCCACGCCCACCTAGTACTAGTAGGTTAGTAGCATATGTGCTGCTACGTTACGAGTTAAAGTTACTTTTAGCACTATTTAGAATCGTATTTTAGTATTTATAAAAAATATCATTTTTACTATTCGTGGACGGACAGCAACGCCGATGAGGCGACACGCGACGGTACCACCGGCGGCAGGTGCTTGCTGCTCCCTCACCAGACGGTAGGCAACCTGCCACCTGGTGGAGGATAGCAGGCTTGCCTGCCGTCTGGTGAGGGAGCGTCACATAATTAAGCTGACTTAATTACCTCTCATAATTTTTTTATTTAGTGCTTGTTTGAATTTTTAAATATATAAAATGAGGTCAAAAAATTATAAAAAATTATGTACAGCCTTCCGACACAACATATCTTGCAGTATATTTTTTGGGTAATTTTATCCGTTGCGAATATTGCTCAAAAATGAGTTTTTACATATAGAAAATGAGCTCCAAAAATTACAAAATTTTATGTAAAGCCTTCCAACATAGTCATAGTCATTGTGTAATTTTTTAAAAAATTTATGTGGTCAAAATTTGCCACATATATTCGGGTTAACTTAGTCAGTAATCAGCACTGTTGCGTCCTTAATGACTTATGCACTGCTTTCTCCAAATAATTAGCTACGCACTATTAATTTTTGAGAATACATTGCAACAAATGAGACAGACAAAATATTAGTGCAAATATTGATAATGACAGCAATATACTACAAATCAGTGATTACATACGTGCGTGTAACTGCATACGAATACTTCACTACTTACCGATAATTTGACCACTCATCGAAAAAATGACAAGCCATTCATTACCGTCGTCCTTAGCATTAACTCATTACTTACCCCTAACTAATTGCCACTACCGTAATTACAATTACTTAATTACATATTTTCATTCAATAACAAATTATGGGTACCGTACGTACGCAAACTACATTAATCACGACCAACTTACTTTGTAATACAAACTACATTAATCACGACTAACTAAATAACACTAATTGACTAGGATTATGAGAATAACGTTGAAAGCATACGATTAAAGATTACCTGCCTTTCTGGAGAAGAAACCAGCACTGCAATTTTGAGCTACGCGCTGGCTTCTCGAAGTAATGAGGTACGCACTTCCAATTTTGATCGACGACTGCGATAATGACCTTCTGTGATGAGCGACTGAGATGAGCAACGACGAACTGCGAGAGGTTCGTATTTATGGCCGAGCGAAAGGTGAACCCGGTGCTTTCAACCCGCACATTGAGGACCCATTATCACGAGCAACGCTTCAGGTGAGGGGGATGGCATCGTAACACTAACAAATGTGCAAACGAGGGAGCGGGCAAGGAGGGACGACACAGACATAATGACATTAGTGGAAACGAGAGAGCGCGCGAGGGGCACATACACAGAGAGTGACAATTGTGTGAACCAAATAGCAGGAAATAAAATATAGCATGATTGGCCGACACATGCCACTTCAAAAGATACGTGAGGATCATTAAATTCATGATTAAGTTAACCTGAATAAACGTGGCAAATTTTGATCACATGAAATTCCTAAAAAATTACACAATAACTATGACTGTGTTGGGAGGCTTTATATAAAATTCATAATTTTTGGAGCTTGTTTGCTATATGTAAAAACTCATAAAAAATCAAAATTATATGAATTTTTGAGCAACATTCGCAACAGATAAATTACCCAAAAATTATACTATGAAGTATGTTGTGTCGGAATGCTGTACATAAATTTTTGTAATTTTTGAGTTCATTTGGTATATTTAAAGATTTAAACAAATACTAAATAAAAAAATTAGGGGAGGTAATTAAGCCAGCTAATTAGCCGGGTTAATTACCCGCCGCTCCCTCCTCAGACGGTAGGCAAGCTTGTCGTCCCCCACCGGGTGGCAAGCTGCCTGCCGTCTGGTGAGGGGGTGGCAGGCGCCTGCCGTCGGCGGTAGCGCTGTGTGTCATTTCGCCAGCGCTGCTGCCTGCCCACCAGACGACAAAAGTGATATTTTTATAAATACTATGTGCATACAAGTATTTCTGTAAATATGGTACGAAACAGTGTCAAAAATGGCTTTAACTCGCTATGTCCCTTTGCTTTTGTACATTCCTCTGCATGTTTCTATAAGCTGCTATGCGTATGTGTGCTAAAAGAGGCTTTAGGTTGCTCATTATGCCTTAATCATTAAGTTATATACACCAATCAATTTATCTAAAAATTTCTCACAGACAATTTATTTGGTTTCTCATGGACAATTTATTTATACTTCAATATTCCCAATTCACTTATACTTTAATATTTCCTCTCACGTGCAGGCTTTCTCGGGTCTAAGATGTGGAATAAAAGTAAGCTGTAATTATATTTTGTAAAATTCCACCAATTGGGTTTTGAACTCAGGTTGGCTCTGATATTATATTGAGTTGTATGCATCAACCAGTTCACCTAAAAGTCTAGATTAATGAGAAAATACAAGCAATTCACTTATACTTAGGCCTATAGGTCTTGCGTTTAAGATCCCATTTTTTAAAAAATATTTGTGGTTCACTTCTAATCCATGTCTTAGGCCCAGAGGAGCATAGACATGAGGGACAATGTTAAAGTATATTGGTTTAGTTCTTTTCCACTTATGGTTTATGCTACAGTAATTAGCTTTCAAACGGTGCGTTTTTCAAGGTGAGGTCGATAGGAAGATTATAGTAAAAATTATACTGAAGTCAATTGTACCGGTCAAAATCGCATGTGACTATTTTCCTTTACGTACTGTTTTTCACAAACAACCAAAATTCAAAAATTTAACCCACAAGGTATAAGCCACAATCCAAAAGAACGTATCTATCATTCACTTTTTTTAATAACTTAAGTTTTTGGGTGAAATGATAGGTGTATGAAACTTAGTACTAATATCTGTCTCCTGTGCACGCAACGTGTGAAAAAGAAATCATCACAACTTAAGACCACCAATGTGCTAAACGAAAGATGGTAAATGAAAGAGGGTCGTCTTTGAGACTTCGTCAAACTTGGAACATGTGAAGGGCAAGAACTGAGGCATGCAGCTTACCAAAGAATCGGAGAATCCAATTAAGCTGAGGAAGTTATCGGAAAAACATGCATGAAAGCATTGCAAATTTGCAATAGCCATTGACACTCGATCACTTGGTCTAGCTACATTTGCAACCGAGGTTATCACAAGATCGAGCTCGAAAAACTCTTACTGAAAAGAGACGATGGCGTTGAATCTGAGATCGCCAGCGGCGTTCCTGGCCGATTCCGATAGCGAAGAAGAGTTGAGCTGGGGGGAATGAAGCCTGGTCCGAAACCGCCCACTGTACGTGCCGCGGCATCGATCGATCCGGCCGCCATGTTAGGTCTCGGACCAGACAACTTTCCCCTCAACTGCCATATGAGAGAGAGAGAGAGAGAGAGAGAGAGAGAGAGATCATGTGGCCTCCGGCTCCTTGTATGCATGAAGGGCAGCTTGCTTGCTACGCGCGGCAAACCACAGCCTTATGGCATACAAGTCCACATGCTTCTTTCGCCCTTGTTGCTTTCACACTACATCTTGCATGAAGAACGATCAAACCTAAGCCGTACTTCTTCTTAATCAATACACTGATGAGTGATGATGTAGTTTAATCCAAGTGAAACTAGCTCATCTCGCACGATGTGCCATGGCCATGTATTTCCAAACTTTTTTTTGAGGGGAAATGTAGTCCCAACACGAACACGTCAAAGCTATAATGAGTCCATGACTACTAGCTTAGCTTACTGATATGCTTAGCCGCCATTAAGGACGGCGACTGGATTAGTCTGCTAAATGAGCACATGGTTGCAAACAAGAGTCAATCAGCTAGCTACTGCCTCTTAAATAGACAAACGTGCAGAATTCAGTGATCATTAGGCATAGTCCTGTCCATGATTAACCAAGCGGATGCAATGCAGGTTATGATGCTGAAATAAAAGGCGTTCTTTTCTTTCAGATCTAGGCCTAGCAGCTAGCACTGTGACATTGCATGCATGCATGGTTACATGGTTTTATTCCCAAGCAAAGGATTTCTTTTGCTTTGCGCGTACTGCGTTGCGTTTGCCAAGTTGTTTTGATCCCAATCTTAGCACTTCAGAAACTGGCCATGCGGCAACCTGCAGCTCTGCAACAACAAAGAGAGCTTTTATTGTAGGGATGTGAGAGAGGGTGAAAGGGTGGTGGCCGGGGAGGCGGTGAAAAAGAAACCAAGTGACTGAATCCAAGTGTTGGTTTTGTGAGGTGTAACCTCTACTAATCTTTTCCTTTCAGGCTTCAGCTACTTAGTAGTTAGTACTTTTTTAGGTTTCCTTCTTGCTTTTGTTTTTGCAGAGGATCAAGAGATGGCCGTGTGAATGATGGAATAGTAATGCCAGGCTTTAGCTAGCTCTTTTTATGACAGGGACTCATAAGAGAGTTCATGATTATTAATGTAGGGCAGGGATTTCCATTGGAAGGATGTAGAGAGCAACATATTACATATGCTATATTCTGTATGGGCGCTGTGCTCAAATGCACATCTATGTCTGGGAAGGATAAAGATAATCATGATTTGCAAGCGACCGGACCAGACGGTCGAGCTCCGGAACAATCTGGCTTTCAAGACGTGGGTAACTACAGAAGGCGGTGCCAAAGGCCAGTGGCAATGCTTGCGCCGATGGTGAAGTTGAGGCAGTGGCAGGAGAACAGAGATCTTGCTGGTGCACCAGCCATAGTCCTTATCGTTGGCGCCTTCCCCGCGGGAGCTACGTCCCCAACTCGCTCCTCCCCGCTCCATGACTTTATCCGTGCTGGGGAGGCCGCGCACAGCCACCACAGCTGGGGCGCCGCATCCTAGGCCACCGATGCTGGAGTGCTAGATCTTGGGCTGTGCGTGCTTGTATGGTGCCACGCTTGGTCTTCGGTCGAGGTAGATCTAGCTCCTGCTTCACTTGCATGCGGCCTGATGTTCACTAGCTCACCTACGGACAGGCTAGAGCCGCTGGCACTCATCTGCGTGGCCCTAGTGGGTACTGGATCTCATCGGTGCTCACCACCTCTTTTGCTGATGGTGATGCTTCCTAGCTCCTCTTCCTTGCACAACTTCTCACACGTTCTTACAGACGACGCCAATTGTTGACGCTAGTGTCATCCAACAGTGGGTATGAGATACCCTTCCTTCAATGAGCGAGTCCTCCTTACTTTGTCATCTTAAGGCTCTTTATATAGGAAAAGTATGCTATACACTAAGTTTATGGTATAATTACGGTGCACTCCAACTAAAAAATATCATAAAAAATTCTAAAAGTTGCCACATGTACTTTATAATTTACTCCATATATGTATAAAATTTTAAGTTCAAATTTATTTTATGTTAAGAGTGACAAAAAAGAGAAAATTTTGACAAATTTGAATGAATTTAAAATTGAAAATTTATATATTACATGTAGAAAATTTTTAGAATTTTTTATGAGTTTTTTTAGTTGAAGTGCACCATAATTGCACTATAAACTTAAATGCATAACATATATTTCCCTTCATATATAAGTGGGGATAGGATGGCAAATGCCGATCCCATCTTTTAATAATTATACATGATAAATATATACAGGTAAACTTACTTATAAGTACGATAGCTCTAGGACCTACTATGCAGTTTAGACTTCTCAATTGGCACCCCCACAACAGTACGCATGTGGTCACAGAATCGATAAATTAAACATGTGAAACATATGTAGTTCATATCAAGGTTGGTAGGACAATCACCGATAGTAGTATATGAGAAGCGTTCTCGGGGAAAAAAAGATAGCACTGGGGTGCAGTGATATAAATATTACGGTGATTAGCCTATGTAGTCTCGGTTGTTTGCTGACAGTCAGAACCATGTTGCAGTGCACATTTATATAGTTTGGCGAATTTTATCATTTAGGATGGCAAAAGCTAGCTCCCCTTTTTCCTGCCGACTCTTTGAGGTTAAAATGTTGGTTTTAAGAACCAGTGATTGTCCTTCTCTGATCCATGCTACACGTCTGGAGAGCTGTAGAGTCACTTAATTATTGAATAGGGCATCTTTAATGGTCTGAGTCAGCTAGCTATATGCATGTACACATCAGTATATATCCTATGTGGAGGAAAGAGAGTATGCAAAAAAAATCGAGCCAGCTCTTCCTTAAGCATTAGTCTATAACGCCAAACGAGACAACCTCTATAAATTCTGTGTGTGCATGTAAGTATCAAATAGCTATCCTTATAGATAATTCTTTAGAATGCTAGTTTTAGTGTGTACTATATAAATGATGTGGAAGTTTTATAGTTAGTTGCTAAGAGCAAGTTTAATAGTATAGATAGCTGCTACCTCCAATATATTTCCATGTCATCAAAAGGTAAGATGCAGCCAACTCATACAATAAGCTGGCTATAAGTTGTCTCTACAAGAGCTCTCAATCATTTAATACATACATGAGTATTGGTCATTTAATACATACATGGGTATAGCAGTTAGTTCTATTGGTACATGCATGTATAACGCCTCTTTTCCTGTGCTATAGCCTGACTCTTGCATGTGAGCCGGCTTGGCTCTCTTTCTCCTTTTCTCTCCCCTCCACATAAGACTATGCTGACATAGATTCCCTTATAGCTAGCACAGTCAGTCTTATTAAACTTGCTCTAACTAGAATCATTGGAGATGCTCTGATAACATCTTTATAGCTAAAGGAACTGGTGCGCTCCCAGCGCGTCCGTGCGGTCCACACGAGCCCCCTCCATTAAGCGCGTGGAATAAGTGCCCTCCCAGCGCGTCCGTGCGGTCCACGCGAGCCCTCTCCTTTCTCCGATCGGCGCGTGCACCTTTGGCTACTGTCCACTTGCCACCCTTCGATGCGTCATGCCGTCCCATTCCCACCCTTCGATGCATCATGCCGTCCCATTCAGGATAGCGGGTGGATTCTTTTATATTTATACTTTGGCTTTAGCTTCTATTATTACAGTAATTAACTTTTAAATAATATATTTTTTAAAGATGGGTTTTACATCTAGTTTACAGTAGATATTGTACCGAGTTCAGTTATACCAGCCAAAATTATATGCGACGATTTTTCTCTACGTATTATCTCTCACAAATAGTCAAAATTTAAAACTCATAAATCACAGTCCAAAAGAATTCATCCATCATCCATGTACAATCGATACTGTACATCTTTCCCGGATGTAAGTGTACCCGTTCATTCTGTCAAGTGCATTAAATTCCAACCTTAAATTACCTTAAAAGTTGCTGGCTCTGGTGACTTACCTTCAAAAATCAGTGCAGTTACTTGTGTAGTTGTGCTTAGGTTATGTATAAACAACTTTTATCTATAATATTCTCTATGTTATATATAGATAGCATTAAAGACAGCTCATACAATAAATTATCTTTCGTATATATCTATAGACAGCTTCTCATGACACAATATGTCTTGTTTATCGTGTTACAGTTGACTACTGCATGAGAGATGACCTAATTCTCTATACTTCTTCTCTCTTCTTCATATCATCTCGTTCTTGTGTGGTAAGGTTTATACATAGTTGACATCGCACCATTGTACATGACCTTCAAAGGGCATTTATATTGGCTTTGAACCTCTTTTTTTAGCTTCTAAAACTTTAAAACGAAGTGTCTTTTGAATACGGAGTCTACAAGTTGATTGTAGTACACACTGTAGTAACTTCATTTATATTAGCCAAAATCGCGTGTGAGGTGAGTTTCTATTATTTTGTACTCTTTATCACGAATATGCAAAAGGTATAAACTACAACCATAACCATAAGCCGAAGCAAAAAAGAATAAACCCTTTTGCTTCATTTAAATCAGCTTGTAGAGAGAGACACTCGTGTGTGATTTTGACTGATATAAATGAAGTCACTATAGTGTCTACTACAATCGATTAGTAGACTCCGTCTTGAAAAGTCACTCCATTTAAATATTAGGTACTATAGAAAAATCATTTACTATAGTACAACAGTTTTAGAAGTCAATACGAATATGGCCTAAAAATTAGTTACCGTCTTTGCATGATATTTTTGTTGTACATGCCTCACATTTTGGTGCACGGTTCTGTTTTTTTAGTGGATAGCTTTTGGCTCTAACTAATAGTTTTTATATGTGTTTTTCGAGATAGCAACGGCCAACAGAGATATCGACGAGAAATCATTTTAAAAAACCACACCTTTTATTTTATCTTTTAGAGAAATCAAAAGGTGAAAGCAAAAAGACAAAAAAAATAAGGCCTACGTGAACCGATTAATTTGGGAATCTTGGGTGGGTACGGAGCATTAGAAACTGCCTAGCTAATTGACCAATATTATGAACTGTGGGACTTTTTTTAATGCTCCATATGGCAGCGAGAAGCCAGCACACTAGTTCTTTTTCTTTGATAATAGCATCGGTAGCTCCTACCTCCGCAGAATTGCAGAATGTCATATCGTAGCGCCTTTGGTTCATCGCCTGAAATTTTAGGAAAATGATTTGTAGGGTGCATAAGTTTTTGATCCTCACTGCTAGCATCGACTTTTCAGCACAAAAAAAATTGAAAGAGAAGACGCCATTTCTCTCTTTTTCAGCTTTTGGTGGTTTTCTTCTCCATCGTTTCGAAACGTGAGGCTATGCTTAAATCTCTCAACTTCACATCACATGCAAAGGTTAGAGAGAGAAATGCGGGGTTTAGGGAAGAGACGGCGGACATCTGTTCTCTCTCTCTCTCTCCTCTCCAATCCTACAGAGGGAGGGAGGGAGCCATTTTGCCTACTCTTCGCAGTCAAGAACAATTTTTTCCCATTTTTTGGGGATTTTTTCCCCACGTTTCTGGGCCTTTTGGTTGATTCCCCTATACGGTTTTTTTCACGTTCTGGGCCTTTTGGTTGATTCTCCCAATTTGGTGATTAGAGAATGGCAGCTTCTTGATTGAAGATTTGAAGCATTGGTATGTTCCAAATACATTCTTGTTTGAATCTGAATAATCTTGTGTGCATATGAAACCCTGAATGTACATTGGTGCAATTCTTTTGCAGGAAAGATTGGATCGTGTGCTCCAATTAGTAGAAAGATTGGGTTCTTGCGATCTATCGGTACGAGCATTGGCACGTCAAAAAGAAGTCCTGCCTTCTTGGCTGAGCTACGTGGTAATTGCAGACTCTTGCCGCATTGCTGAAGTTTTCCTGGGAAAAAAAGATTCATCTTCTTGAAGCATCCGTTGGCATGAATGACCAAGACTGTACAATTGTTGTTTCCTCATTAACAATGTGGTGTGATTTGAGCATCTTTGTGCCGCACTAGTGGGAAATTCGTAGGAAAGATCGGGCTTCTAAGCAACCTACATGCAAATTTGGGGGTGCATTGATCTTTGATGGCTGCGAAAGCTCGTGCAAGGTCGCGGGACTTTTCGCGGCAATTCTGGTCCGTGCTGTGCCATGCCTTCAGCGAGTGCTGCCTGATCATAATGCTCTTTGTCACTGCCGTGGTGTCGTATACGGCAACTAGGTTCGCACGCATCTGTAGGCTCCGGTCACCATGCATGCTGTGCTCAAGATTGGATCGGGTCCTACATGGCAAGGCCTGGTTCTCTGAGGAACTGGTATGTGCTGCACACAGGGTAGAAATCTCGCATTTGTCATATTGCCAGAGTCACAACAAGCTCGCGCACTCTGATGATCTATGTGAAAGGTGCATCCGTTCATGTGCTGGATTGGTTGGTAGGCCTGGTAACCTGACAAACGTGAGAGCTCAGAAGAAGGCCAATTCTTGGTCGAGGTCTAAGCAGACACAGCTATGTTCTTGTTGTTCAGAGCCGTTCAAGAAGACACGTAATGCACACAGGCTATATGAGCATGTAAATGACAGGGTTGCAGATGATGACATGAGCAAAGTGAAGGAGAGAAGCGTATCCATGGCAAGTGTTGGCCATTCTTCAGATGATGGCTTTGATCACTTGTCTTATGGAGGTTACAGAGAGCTAAAGGTCCGCCGTGATTCTGACATCCATGTCTCAGATGATGATGATGATGGCAATGCAATGCTTCATGAATCTAGACACCGAAGCAAAGACATCTCATGTCGTGATGTGCAACCTATGATCACCAGTGCCAATGCCTTGTCCATGCATCCTTCTGAGAGTGCTGTTCTGGCAGAGCTGCTGAATACCACTCCTCTAGTGACATTGAATACTGTAACAGGTACTGACAATCAGCCTAGTGTCACCAAGCTTGGTAATATTTCAAAATCTTCAGATCCTTCTATTGGGCATGGTTTGGAAGAAATCAACTGGAGTCAGGTCAATGTGAGTGACAGCAATCATGACGTGCAGTCGAAGACTGTGCCTGAACAAGTTTGTGCAGAGCTTCCAAAAGAGAAAAGTATGTATCACTATCCAAAATGCTGCAATCCTTATCTAACTGGAACTATTTCTGAGTATGTCAAATTTGTACTGTAGCTTTTCTGGTTGGTATTGAGGAAGTCGGCAATTTAAAGGGTGTTTCAGGAAGCCCTGACGAGGAAGGTACAAAGGGTTTTGCTGCTTCCTCATATGCGGGAACCAGTTCAACTGCCGACGCTCATATCAACGGCAACAACAGCACGAAGAATGCATCTGGCGGTAGAGGCAACCTTCAATCTCCTCGTTGGTCTGAAATAATCTCCGCTAAGGATACCAATTCAAGAACTCAGGAAGAAGTGAAGTTATTCCTGTCACAGCTGTCTTCTGCGCGAGGCTTTGATGGTCCTTGGAGTGAGGTGGCTACTAGCCCCAGAATCAACATACAGATTGATGAGTACAAACAATCTGATGCCACTGGTAGCAGGCAGTTCCTTGAGAGGAACATCTCAAATCTGGAACCATTTGATGTCCATGCCACTAGTGAAGATGAAGGTGAAAGGTCCCTTGAGTACCTGAAGCAGCAGGTTGAGCTTGACAAGAAAAAAATGAGTATCCTTTATAAGGAGCTTGAGGCAGAACGGAGTGCGTCAGCGGTGGCAGCAAGCGAAGCGATGGCTATGATCAACAGGTTGCAGGAAGAAAAGGCTGCAATGCACATGGAAGCACTGCAGTACCTCAGGATGATGGAAGAGCAGGCTGATCATGACCAAGAAGCAATTGAAAAGCTAAATGACTTGCTTACAGAAAGGGAGAAAGAAATACTTGACCTTGAAGCTGAACTAGAGAATTATCGGAGCATTCTTCGCAATGAACCATTTGATGTCAGAAAATTTAATGCTGCTGATGGAGATGTGGCATTTGATGTCTTGGATGGTTCAGATTTCATGAGGAACGCCATGTTTGATTTTGAAGATGAAAAGGCAAAAATTTTGGAGTCCTTAGCAGATTGAAGGAAACTCTCGGCATGTCCCCGACAAACATACTTGATATGGCTGGCGCAAAAGATGATCTACAGAACACGTCGTTGAGAAATTACTCATGGGTCGGTGGGCAGCATATGGTAAATCCAGAGATGGAATGTGGGAGCTCACTATTGCCTCGTGAACATTTGAATAGTGAATCAGTTTCTTTTGAGCGAAATAATGAAAACCAATCCATTGAGAACCAAAAAGATTTTGGTCCATGTTCCCACTTAGATGATGACAAAATCAGTGATATGAAAAATGTTGAGCATGAGTTTTCACTTCTGAATAGTAGATTTAAGGCACTTGAAGCAGACCAGAAGTTTCTCAGACAGATATTAAGTTCTCTTAAATGTAGCAATGATGGAGTACAATGTGTTCAGGAGATAACTAGCCATTTGCGAGAGCTGCGAAGAATCATCACTGAACAAAGAGAGCTGACAGTTTTATGAGCTCAAAATTATTCAGCATTCACTGTGAAGGTAATAATAGACCATAGTTGTAGTTCATCTGTTAGCTATGAGTAAAGTACTTTGAACGTTTTAGTACATGTTGTGGAAAACGAAAATGTGTAGTATAGCCTACAAGAAGCTTCTCAATATTGAATATAGGTTGATGTTCAGGAGATCTTATGCATTGCATCAGGCCTCCAAATGTATTGCCAGTATCTGCTGAAACTGTAACCTTAGATTGACTTTCTATCGAACTAGCTTCAGAATCATTGCTCTCACAGAACACAGCAGTCACAACTTACCCAAATTATCAGAGGTGCATCTCTCAGTCACTGCTGTATTATGGGATAGACTATTACACAGGCGACTGAAATTTTTTCATCTTTCAATCACTTAAAGTTGCACTTTGAATCACCTGAAGTTACACATGTTTTTTTAGGGGAGCTGCAATTTTAGTTGATTGAGAGTGCAATTTCAGGTCACCTGAAGTTGCACTCTGAATCACCTAAAGTTGCAGCTGTTTTTTTGGAGGGGGGCTGCAATTTTAGTTCATTGAGAGTGCAATTTCAGGTGACTGAAACATAAAAAAATTTCAGTCGCATGTGCAATAGCAAAACTGCTGTATTATTGGATGCTGAGCATTATCTGACTCTTTTTCTTTCCAACCTACAGTAAAAACACTCATCATCTATTATAGAATCAGCACAATTATTTGAACCTACACACTTCCTTTGCGGTATGCGTCCAAAATCACCTTTAATCTTAATGTGAATCTATGTGCCATATTCAAATGGAACGTAAAAAAGTCTACTGTAGGGTTTTTAGTTACTATCTGAGAACATAAGGCTATATTTGACCAAAGGCCACGAAATGACCAAAGACCTACTCCGTCATGTTGTTTACTGACACATTACGTTTTACAGTCTAGAGATTCTACCCAATCGCTTTTTCGGTCGCTGCCGTTGATTCTTACAGCACCGTGACGGTAACTTCATGGCGGATCAGAATCAAGGGCTCGGAAAAACCACTCTCCTCCCACCCCGTCGGTGCCCACTCCGGGGCTGATGGCCACCGTTCCCCGCCTTCTGCCGCCCATTCCCGGTCGCCTCCCTCAATGTCGTCATCTGCAAGGAGACATTTCCTTCGATCAGTCGTCGTTGACCCTGCGCGCGAGCTCCGCCGGCGGGACAGGAGTCCGTCGTCTAGCTCGTCCTCCAGCTCCCCCTGTCTCCGACACGCCCCTCTTTCGTCGAAGTCGTTCGCCGTGAGTCGCCTATTCGGAGAAGCGACTATGACCAGAGGCAAGAGGAGCGTACGTTGGAGGTCCGGGCGGATAAACAACCGGTCGTGGAACCAATCCCCCCAATGCCCCCCGCATGGTCGTGGGTGCACCACAGCCTCCGACTCGCGGCGAGAAGGGCTGGCAGGAAGTAACACGGCGAAGACCCGGGCGACGTGCCGGTGGTCGTGAGCAACAGGCGTTGCCGGCCATAAACTACCAGTCACGGCCGCAGCGTCAACGTCCGCCAAGGTTTCTCATGGACAAGTGCTTCAACTGCTTGTCCACAACTCATCGTCGTTCCGACTGCCACCTGCCGCCGCGTTGCTTCCGGTGTAAGGGCCTCAACCATTTGGCGAAGGACTGCAAAAGGTCAAGGTCGTCCCCATCTTCCTCCGGATCGGTCAGCGGTAGCCTTCCCCCTCGTCAGGCCCCTTCTTGTCGCACCTCCCGCCAGGCCGACCTCGAGCTTCGGCGAGCGGGGGGAGTCAGCCTTACGCAGCACCCAACACGGCCAGCGGTCGTCCGGACCTGCCACATCCCGTGGTCCAGTGAGATTCAGGCGGATGAGCGGCGGCTCACCAGTGCCGTTATTGCTTTCCAGGCAAGTTCGGTGAGCCCAACAACCTGAACCGCGCTGCGGAGGCTGTTCAACATGCTTTGAATTGAACCAGAGCACGCGCCAAGGCTTCACAGTGCATCACCTCGATCGACAGGAACTCCCTCCTGTTTTCCTTCGGCTCTAGCACGGATCGAGACTCGATACTCCGATGCAATTGCATCATGGTCGACAACAACAGAGTTTTGCTCCGTCCTTGGACCAGGCAGCACCTGGCCGAATACTCCCCCGGCTGCGTGTCAGGGTCTCCATCGAGCTCGAAGGTCTCCCTGCGCATCTCTAGAGCAAATCCACGGCGGAGATTCTTCTCTCCCCATGTTGGGTGCAGCGGGTTGGGCCGGCCACGTAGGGCACGGCCACTTCGTCCTCGTCGTCTGTTTTCCCTGTTCAAGCTTGGACCACTGACCCATCATCCATGCCGACAAGCATTAGAGTCTTTGTAGCTGAGTCGGAGGTGTAATGTCCCCATTTCTGAAGGCGTTAGTAATCTCCATAACTACTCAAGGCTGAATAGTTGCGGAGTATTGTACATACGCACTATAACAATACATACTTAAAGCAAAAGAGCTAAACTTTTATTACAAACATAAGGTTTAACAACCTCCTTTTTACACAGTGGGCGTGCAAGCTCAAAACTATCTTATAATACAAGAAACTCCAAAGCGTACTTAAGCGCAGCTAAGACCTAAAATTAAACGTCCTCGAAGAAGAAATGTTCTTCAGGAACTTCATCTTCAGCTTGTGCATCTTGGTTCCACTAGTCTTCTGTTTATTGTTTAGCAAGTAATGATTATAATCGTACCCAGCAAGTCACAAGAGTAAACCCTAATTTAACTACTTGTAAGGATATTCAAAGGAGGGAATATATTGGTTCTATTAAATTGAGTGGATGCAGCTTTATTTGCAAACAGGTAAAACAAAAACAGATCTCCTTATGATTAATGGGGTCTTCTTTCAATAGCAATTATACAACTGCACAGATTAAAATATTATGAAATCTACTTATGCACACAGTTTCATTAACCGAAAGCACGGCGTATTCGAATACCATTGATTTCACTCTGCAGAGTTGCCCAGCTTTACCCACAAGATTTCTTAACTCCCACGACAGAGTTAAGAAAACTAGGTCGTTTCATTGCTCAATTCTTTATATAGGCTCTACCCGATAGAATCACTCAGACACGGTTCACACACTAACCCTAATCTCTTTTACTTGCTCTGAGTGACCTTTGTCGTTGTTAGGTATGGTTTTACCGTTCCGCATACCTAACTCCCCATCATCAACACTCCCACCTCCTGTAGAGATTCAATTGAGTTGAGCAGCTACTAAACTAAGGTTGATAAGTCAACTCCTGTGGTTGAGCGATTACTGTGTCTTTTACTTAGCATAAGGTTTTTGTCCTTATATTTCACTTGAGACACCAACCACATTTCCAACAGCTGTGCTCGACAGCACTACCATCCTTCCATTCAAACCTCCGCCCTAGGGTAAGGTCGTGGACGAAGGTCACCTTCTGCCTTTCCACTGCACATCCTTACCCTAGTACTAGTTTTACAAATTCTACCCGCCAAAAGCCAAGTCACTTAGTAGTACAAGATTTTGAGTGAGCTGATCTACAATTATTTATACAATAATTTAATTATTACTAGGGTTGTCAAGGTGAATATGGCCTCAAATTAAACATGGCATTTCTCAATGGTAGGACATAACTAATTATTATGTCATTCTAAACATTTATTTTAATAAATTAACATTTCACAATTAGGAATAATGCAAATATGATAATTAAGTAATTTAAATTTCATGGGATTCAAAATGTTCAAAAACTTGTAACTTCTCTTGCTGCTCTGAAAATTCCACTAGCTTGTAAACTTCACTGCCCGACTCCGGTCCTTGTACCGTCGCTTTAGAGAGGTCGGAAGCTAGTGCAAACACATAAAATAATATAAGTCCACACTCGAATCTAATAAAGCTAGGAAAAATAAATTGATTAAAAAAGAGTAAAATACAATAAAATTCAAATGGAGGGGCTTGAATTTATTTGGAGCTCAATTTGGCGGAATGGATGTCAAAAATGGATTTGCGGTGTCGAAATGATTGAGGCGGTGTATTATTGGAATTTTTACAATTTTCTGGATTTCTTGGATTTTCTCTGAATTTTTGGAATTTTCTCGAGTGAACAGTACTGAGCCGGCCCACCAGCACAGTGTGGCCCAGCCACGGTTTTTCTCCCCCACAGCCGAATGGGCCGACCGGCCTCAGCCCACACCACGCGCGGCCGCGAGGCCCAGCGCGCGTGCACTCGCTCGATGGGCGACACGTGGACGGTGCGGATGACCCCGATGCGACGAGTGTGAGCGCTCTGGATGAGACGACAACGATGGGCACAGATGACTGAGATGGAGCCACGTCGTGCCTCTAGGTTATCTTCAACAGTCTGACCTCTGAGCAGGGGCGGTCTGACCGCTAGCTAGTTGACAGTCTGACCTCTAGCTAGTTGACAATGTAACCTCTTAGTGGTCTAACCTCTAGCTTGTTGGTGGCCTGACATCTAGGCAAGAACAGAGCAGATTTTCATCACCATTTTAAATTGAAAATCGAAAAAACTTTTGGTCCACAACTCTAGAAAACTTGAAACTTGAATCAGGTCTAGATCATGGCCTTAAGAATCCATCCCAACCAAAGATCTTAAAAGAACTTAAGAAAAGTGGGATTATTTGGTTCTTGAAACTCTGTTGCATCAAAACAGGCTAAAACTATAAATTGAGACAACTCTCAAACCAGTACTCTAAATCATTTAAAATTTAGTATGTGTTGTAGGGGTGGCCCAACCCCCCGTGACTGGGCCGTGCATATAGTCCAACATGTAATAGGCCCAATAGTGTAGAGGAATATAACAGTGTAAATATACCAATGTACCCTCATCCCTTGTAAGCACTAAGGGGTAGAATGGGGGTTTCCCATTCTACCCCACTCATATATATAAACCCCCAGGAGGGGCAAAGTACGGGGATCATCTCCCTCATTCTCACCACCTCTCCAGATCTAGCCCTCTTCCTCTTCTACCAATCCCCCTCTCTTCCTGTCTAGTCTGTAGCTACGACAGATGGCGCCGACCGTGGGGACTGAACGAAAAGTCGCTCAAGAAGCTGAGAGTTATTCCTGGGAGTACTCTTTGATCCGCAGCATGGGTACCATGCGGCGTGCCATCGACGATAGACGGCATCGTTGATAGATAAGTACTTCGTTCTGTTTCGTGCATGTTGTATTGAATCGATCTGAGATCCAGTCGAACCGCTCAGATGTGGGATCGTGTAGATCTAATTGAATCACCTATTTTTATGTTGCTGCTATCTCCGTGATGGGGGCAGTCGTGCAGGAAAATGATTCCTGGGATAACTCCCCATTCGCATGCCGTCAAGGCCCACCGCGCTCCGCCGGCTCCGCGCACGAAGTCGAGTCTTCGCGCCATAGCCCCGCATGAAGCCATGAAGCCTTGCCGCCCCTCGTTCGGAGTCTCCGCACCATGAAGCCTTACCGTGCACACATGAGGACGGGGAATCGCGGACGTGGGGTACGGCTCAAGGCCATCGGCTGCGGAGGTGAAGACCGTCGCGCTGTCCCGTGGCTGCGCGCGGCTGGACGAGGTCTCCAGTCCGGATCTGCCCCCATGCGAGGCTGCCACCACTCCGCGCGAGGCTCCGCGACCTCCGCGCCCGAGACTCCGCGCGATGCCCCGCGGCCTCCGCACTCGTCGACTCGCACACACGGGACGCCAGACTGCACCTGAGTTGGTTCCGGAGGGCTCCGCGACAACAGTCGTCGCCAGACTTCATTAGGCAAAAAGCTGTGCGTATGCTTCCCGTATTGATCCCAGCATGCATAGGCTTCGCGCGTCCACCCATGCATGTGCATGCTTCACGTAGGCTTCCATGCATGCACTACACGAGAAATCACACCACATACATGCATGCACCATCCGCCCACCCATGCATGCATTTTCTCTCTCCGCGTACAGTCCATGCACGAGAGCATAAGCGGGCGCAAGCAGCCGTAAGCTCCATCCATCCGCGAATCTTTTCTTTTCTCCGCCTTGGTTCTTGGCGTGCAGGTGATGCGCGAGTAGTCTGGTGCCGCCGGAGCTGGATGTGGAGCAGCAGACCACCCCGCGCGACGCTCCGCAAGGCCTTCACGTTACCACCTGCTCCGAGCTCCCCCAACGGTCTCCGCGCTAGCGTCAACCCCGCGCAGGAGATGGTTGCCTCGGCGAGGACTTCGCGCTCCGTGTGCGCAGGACGCTGCCTCCGCAAGCCGGACTTCGCACGAGTCGAGGTGGTCTCCGCTGAAGCCGAAGGGGAGTCTTCACCGAGTCACGCGGAGCCTTCGGCGTGATGTTCGTAGTCTCCACCGAGTGGTTGGCGGACGACGACGCATGTAGCCAACCGCTGCTCGGGGATGTGCGTGCAGGAAGATGGCGCGGTGGTCATGGCGCGGCGCGGCGGCAACGGCGACCAGCCAGTCCGGTGGTGGCGGCGACCACGTATGGCGGCGCTCGGATGCATGCGTACACGCCTGCGCACGCACGCTGTCATGTCGTGGCAGCGGCAGCGGCAAACCAGTGCGCATGCAGGCGTTGCGTTGGGAGCGCTCCGCGCGTGTTGGGGCCTTCGCAGCTCCTCGGTGACCTCCGTCGATCACGAGTCTCCGCGCGTCGAGTGAAGCCTCGTCTCCGCCCATCGCCGGCCTCGGCTCTTCGTCGAGCCTCAGGTCCCGCGTCGCTTCCGCGGGCTGGACTTCGGCAAGCCTCCGCGAGCTGGACTTCGGCAAGCCTCCGCGGAACTGGACTTCGGCAAGCCTCCGCGGAGCGGGTCTTCGGAAAGCCTCCGAGGAGCTGGACTTCGGCAAGCCTCCGCGGAACTGGACTTCGGCAAGCCTCCGCGGAGCGGGTCTTCGGAAAGCCTCCGAGGAGCTGGACTTCGGCAAGCCTCCGCGAGCTGGACTTCGGCAAGCCTCCGCGGAGCGGGTCTTCGGAAAGCCTCCGAGGAGCTGGACTTCGGCAAGCCTCCGCGAGCTGGACTTCGGCAAGCCTCCGAGGAGCTGGACTTCGGCAAGCCTCCGCGGAGCGGGACTTCGGAAAGCCTCCGTGAGCTCGACTTCGACGAGCCTCCGCGAGCGGGACTCCGCCAAGCCTCGTCTCCGAAGCCTCCGCGTCGTCGAGCGCCTCCCCGCTGAGCGTCCGCACCTCGGCCCAGGTATCCACCCCGCGTCGTTCGTTGAGCGCCCCCGAAGCAAAAGATGTTGCAGTGCCTTCGCAAGCCACTACGCCGAACAAAAAAAGGGGGGGCCGAGAGCATCGACACCTCCGCCTGCGGGCCTCCGCACCGAGCTGCGCCTTTGCTTCGCCAAAGACGCGCACTAAACGCGGAAGTATACACCATCTACATATGCATGCATGGAGTGTACATCCACGTACCATGCGGGCAGTATGCATCTCCTATGACATGTGTCTATGAAGAATCCATTTCCTGCGTGTACATGCACGAAGCGATTGCAAGCTACCACGCGGAGGTCTTCGCACCACCCGTGCATGATTTGAGCTCTTTTGGTCTCGGTCCGCTCAACCCCGCGACGACGTCACCGGCACGACCGGACTTCGCCGGTCCGCCAGCATGACTTCGCCTACTGCGCAGTCTCTGCCGGCGTGCTAGCGCCACTCCGCCTAGGCTCTGGTGCAGGCATGAGGGCACCACCCCGCCTGGTACGCACTGCACGTGATCATGGGTGAGCCTTTAATTGCCACTGCAGTTTCATTCTGAGAGCATTTGATTTGGCCGTATTTGCTTCTCCAGTTTTGGCCTGTTCTGGGTCATCGCAGCATTTAATGATTTTCTGGTACTACGTTCTGGAGCGTTTCATTATCGCAAGTCTTTGGCCATTTCTTCGCTGCCTCTGTTTTGGTTCTCGTTTTTGATTTAAATCGCCCGGCTGCCTCGAGCGTCGGCGTACTCTACGGAGTATAAACAAAGACGCACGCTCGCGTGTACACTCGCCGTCGCCAGGGTGGGCGGGACTGAGTATAAACCAAAGACGCACGTTAGCGTGTGCACTCGCCGTCGCCAAGGTGACGGGACTGAGTATAAACAAAATACGCACCGGGGGGACGCCCTCGCGCGCGCAAGTCTCCGGACTATAAAGAAGACGTAGCGTATGAGCCTAGCTCCGCACGCAATAGTCTACGGACTCTAAATAAGACGTAGCGTCGAGCCTAGCTCCGCACGCGCGAGTCTCCGGACTATAAAGAAGGCGTCGCATCGAGCTCTGCTCTGCGCGCCATAGTCCACGGACTCTAAATAAGACGTAGCGTCGAGCCTAGCTCCGCACGCGCGAGTCTCCGGACTATAAAGAAGGCGTCGCATCGAGCTCTGCTCTGCGCGCCATAGTCCACGGACTCTAAATAAGACGTAGCGTCGAGCCTAGCTCCGCACGCACTCTACGGAGTATAAATAAGACGCAACGGGGGGACGCCTTCGCGCGCACTCTACGGAGTATAAAGAAGACGTAGCGTCGAGCCTAGCTCCGCACGCAATAGTCCACGGACTCTAAATAAGACGTAGCGTCGAGCCTAGCTCCGCACGCGCGAGTCTCCGGACTATAAAGAAGGCGTCGCATCGAGCTCTGCTCTGCGCGCCATAGTCCACGGACTCTAAATAAGACGTAGCGTCGAGCCTAGCTCCGCACGCGCGAATCTCCAGACTATAAAGAAGGCGTCGCATCGAGCTCTGCTCTGCGCGCCATAGTCCACGGACTCTAAATAAGACGTAGCGTCGAGCCTAGCTCCGCACGCGCGAGTCTCCGGACTATAAAGAAGACGTAGCGTCGAGCCTAGCTCCGCACGCAATAGTCCACGGACTCTAAATAAGACGTAGCGTCGAGCCTAGCTCCGCACGCGCGAGTCTCCGGACTATAAAGAAGGCGTCGCATCGAGCTCTGCTCTGCGCGCCATAGTCCACGGACTCTAAATAAGACATAGCGCCGAGCCTAGCCCCGCACGCGCGAGTCTCCGGACTATAAAGAAGACGTAGCGTCGAGCCCAGCTCCGCACGCGCGAGTCTCCGGGCTATAAATTAAGTCGTGCGCCGAGGTCTGCCTCCGCACGCGAGAGTCTCCGGACTATAAATCAAGTCGTGCGCCGAGGTCCGCCTCCGCACGCGCCAGTCTACGGACTCTAAACAAGTCGAGCGCCGAGGTCCGCCTCCGCACGCACCAGTTACCCTCACGCACTTTACGGAGTATAAAAATTGTGCAATGGCCGAGACACTAGGGAGTGCCTCGCCTTAGTGGTGCGGCACCTGGATGTCGCACCTTCGGGCGCGTTACACCAGGGAGTGTATCGCTCCTTTTTGAAGGTAGGGGAACGGCGGTCTCGCCTCCCTACCTCGGCGTGCGTAGTGCCTTCGGCCTACGCTCCAAGCGCCCGCTCCCCGCGGGCACTCCTTTTTGAAGGTAGGGGAACGGCGGTCTCGCCTCCCTACCTCGGCGTGCGAAGTGCCTTCGGCCTACGCTCCAAGCGCCCGCTCCCCGCGGGCACTCCTTTTTGAAGGTAGGGGAACGGCGGTCTCGCCTCCCTACCTCGGCGTGCGAAGTGCCTTCGGCCTACGCTCCAAGCGCCCGCTCCCCGCGGGCACTCCTTTTTGAAGGTAGGGAAACGGCGGTCTCGCCTCCCTACCTCGGCGTGCGTAGTGCCTTCGGCCTACGCTCCAAGCGCCCGCCCTTAGCGGGCACCCTTTTTGAAGGTAGGGGAACGGCGGTCTCGCCTCCCTACCTCGGCGTGCGAAGTGCCTTCGGCCTACGCTCCAAGCGCCCGCTCCCCGCGGGCACTCCTTTTTGAAGGTAGGGGAACGGCGGTCTCGCCTCCCTACCTCGGCGTGCGAAGTGCCTTCGGCCTACGCTCCAAGCGCCCGCTCCCCGCGGGCACTCCTTTTTGAAGGTAGGGGAACGGCGGTCTCGCCTCCCTACCTCGGCGTGCGTAGTGCCTTCGGCCTACGCTCCAAGCGCCCGCCCTCAGCGGGCACCCTTTTTAAAGGTAGGGGAACGGCGGTCTCGCCTCCCTACCTCGGCGTGCGAAGTGCCTTCGGCCTACGCTCCAAGCGCCCGCTCCCCGCGGGCACTCCTTTTTGAAGGTAGGGGAACGGCGGTCTCGCCTCCCTACCTCGGCGTGCGAAGTGCCTTCGGCCTACGCTCCAAGCGCCCGCTCCCCGCGGGCACTCCTTTTTGAAGGTAGGGGAACGGCGGTCTCGCCTCCCTACCTCGGCGTGCGTAGTGCCTTCGGCCTACGCTCTAAGCGCCCGCCCTCAGCGGGCACTCTTTTTGAAGGTAGGGGAACGGCGGTCTCGCCTCCCTACCTCGGCGTGCGAAGTGCCTTCGGCCTACGCTCCAAGCGCCCGCTCCCCGCGGGCACTCCTTTTTGAAGGTAGGGGAACGGCGGTCTCGCCTCCCTACCTAGGCGTGCGTAGTGCCTTCGGCCTACGCTCCAAGCGCCCGCTCCCCGCGGGCACTCCTTTTTGAAGGTAGGGGAACGGCGGTCTCGCCTCCCTACCTCGGCGTGCGTAGTGCCTTCGGCCTACGCTCCAAGCGCCCGCTCCCCGCGGGCACTCCTTTTTGAAGGTAGGGGAACGGCGGTCTCGCCTCCTTACCTCGGCGTGCGTAGTGCCTTCGGCCTACGCTCCAAGCGCCCGCTCCCCGCGGGCACTCCTTTTTGAAGGTAGGCGAACGGCGGTCTCGCCTCCCTACCTCGGCGTGCGAAGTGCCTTCGGCCTACGCTCCAAGCGCCCGCTACCCGCGGGCACTCCTTTTTAAAGGTAGGGGAACGGCGGTCTCGCCTCCCTACCTCGGCGTGCGAAGTGCCTTCGGCCTACGCTCCAAGCGCCCGCTCCCCGCGGGCACTCCTTTTTGAAGGTAGGGGAACGGCGGTCTCGCCTCCCTACCTCGGCGTGCGTAGTGCCTTCGGCCTACGCTCCAAGCGCCCGCCCTCAGCGGGCACCCTTTTTGAAGGTAGGGGAACGGCGGTCTCGCCTCCCTACCTCGGCGTGCGAAGTGCCTTCGGCCTACGCTCCAAGCGCCCGCTCCCCGCGGGCACTCCTTTTTGAAGGTAGGGGAACGGCGGTCTCGCCTCCCTACCTCGGCGTGCGAAGTGCCTTCGGCCTACGCTCCAAGCGCCCGCTCCCCGCGGGCACTCCTTTTTGAAGGTAGGGGAACGGCGGTCTCGCCTCCCTACCTCGGCGTGCGTAGTGCCTTCGGCCTAGGCGGGCGCTCTTTTTGAAGGTAGGGGAACGACGGTCTCGCCTCCCTACCTCGGCGTGCGAAGTGCCTTCGGCCTACGCTCCAAGCGCCCGCTCCCCGCGGGCACTCCTTTTTGAAGGTAGGGGAACGGCGGTCTCGCCTCCCTACCTCGGCGTGCGTAGTGCCTTCGGCCTACGCTCCAAGCACCCGCCCTCAGCGGGCACTCTTTTTGAAGGTACGGGAACGGCGGTCTCGCCTCCCTACCTCGGCGTGCGTAGTGCCTTCGGCCTACGCTCCAAGCGCCCGCTCCACGCGGGCACTCCTTTTTGAAGGTAGGGGAACGGCGGTCTCGCCTCCCTACCTCGGCGTGCGTAGTGCCTTCGGCCTACGCTCCAAGCGCCTGCTCCCCGCGGGCACTCCTTTTTGAAGGTAGGGGAACGGCGGTCTCGCCTCCCTACCTCGGCGTGTGTAGTGCCTTCGGCCTACGCTCCAAGCGCCCGCTCCCCGCGGGCACTCCTTTTTGAAGGTAGGGGAACGGCGGTCTCGCCTCCCTACCTCGACGTGCGTAGTGCCTTCGGCCTACGCTCCAAGCGCCCGCTCCCCGCGGGCACTCCTTTTTGAAGGTAGGGGAACGGCAGTCTCGCCTCCCTACCTCGGCGTGCGTAGTGCCTTCGGCCTACGCTCCAAGCGCCCGCTCCCCGCGGGCACTCCTTTTTGAAGGTAGGAGAACGGCGGTCTCGCCTCCCTACCTCGGCGTGGGAAGTGCCTTCGGCCTACGCTCCAAGCGCCCGCTCCCCGCGGGCACTCCTTTTTGAAGGTAGGGGAACGATTGTCTCGCCTCCCTACCTCGGCGTGCGTAGTGCTTTCGGCCTACGCTCCAAGCGCCCGCCCTCAGCGGGCACTCTTTTCGAAGGTAGGAGAACAACAGTGTCGGCGCGTTTTCGGCGCTCGACTCCGCCGTCTGCCTTGTAGGCATCGCCTCGGCGGGACGGCACGTCTTCGGCGCTCGACGACACGTCTTCGGCGCTCGACTCTGCCGTCCGCCTCGTAAGCATCGCCTCGGCGGGACGGCAGGTCTTGGGCGCTCGACGGCACGTCTTCGGCGCTCGACGACACGTCTTCGGCGCTCGACTCCGTCGTCCGCGTCGTAGGCATCGCCTCGGCGGAACGGCACATCTTGGGCGCTCGACGGCGCGTCTTCGGCGCTCGACGACACGCCTTCGGCGCTCGACGACACGCCTTCGGCCTCGACTCCGCCGTCCGCCTCGTAGGCATCGGCTCGGCGGGACAGCACGTCTTCGGCACTCGACTCCGCCGTCCGCCTTGTAGGCATCGCCTCGGCAAGACGGCACGTCTTCGGCGCTCGACTCTGCCGTCCGCCTCGTAAGCATCGCCTCGGCGGGACGGCAGGTCTTGGGCGCTCGACGGCACGTCTTCGGCGCTCGACGACACGTCTTCGGCGCTCGACTCCGTCGTCCGCCTCGTAGGCATCGCCTCGGCGGAACGGCACATCTTGGGCGCTCTACGGCGCGTCTTCGGCGCTCGACGACACGCCTTCGGCGCTCGACTCCGTCGTCCGCCTCGTAGGCATCGCCTCGGCGGGATGGCACGTCTTGGGCGCTCGACGGCGCGTCTTCGGCGCTCGACGACACGTCTTCGGCGCTCGACGACACGCCTTCGGCCTCGACTCCGCCGTCCGCCTCGTAGGCATCGCCTCGGCTGGACAGCACGTCTTCGGCACTCAACTCCGCCGTCCGCCTTGTAGGCATCGCCTCGGCGAGACGGCACGTCTTCGGCGTTCGATGACATGTCTTCGGTGCTCGACTACGCCGTCCGCCTCGTAGGCATCGCCTCGGCGGGACGGCACGTCTTCGGCGCTCGACTCCGCCGTCCGCCTTGTAGGCATCGCCTCGGCGGGACGGCACGTCTTCGACGCTCGACGACACGCCTTCAACCTCGACTCCGCCGTCCGCCTTGTAGGCATCGCCTCGGCGGGACGGCACGTCTTCGACGCTCGACGACACATCTTCGGCGCTCGATGACGTCTCCGCCGCTTCACCGGTTCCTTCATAAGCATTGCCTCTAGGGTCTGCGAGCTATCAGTTGCATCGGCACCCTTGTGCTTGCTGTCAGGGAACGGGGGGCTGGGGTGGTTGATCGCGTCAGCTCGCCCATCGGGACCTCAGCGCTTGTTGTCGAGGGAGTACTGTTGTAGGGGTGGCCCAACCCCCCGTGACTGGGCCGTGCATATAGTCCAACATGTAATAGGCCCAATAGTGTAGAGGAATATAACAGTGTAAATATACCAATGTACCCTCATCCCTTGTAAGCACTAAGGGGTAGAATGGGGGTTTCCCATTCTACCCCACTCATATATATATAAACCCCCAGGAGGGGCAAAGTACGGGGATCATCTCCCTCATTCTCACCACCTCTCCAGATCTAGCCCTCTTCCTCTTCTACCAATCCCCCTCTCTTCCTGTCTAGTCTGTAGCTACGACAGTATGCATATTCTCTAGGATGTCAGAAACATATTCCAATCAATGATCAAGAAAATCACTGAAGTTTTGACATTGTTTCATTTAAAGTAAGGTTGCACCAAAATCAGATAAAAAGGGAAATCTCGATCTACTCTTGCTCGTGAGTTCTTGACGAT
The DNA here is from genome assembly GCA_017311315.1 of Dendrocalamus latiflorus. Lineage (NCBI taxonomy): Eukaryota > Viridiplantae > Streptophyta > Magnoliopsida > Poales > Poaceae > Dendrocalamus > Dendrocalamus latiflorus. Next base: position 5,266,487 of record CM029652.1, on the reverse strand, counting down.
TTAGATGATCTTAGATGGGTTCTCACATATAATAGAAAGCTAGATCACATCATGAACTCAAGTCAAAATGCCCACAATATCAAAACCCTAAAAAAATCATCCTCTCTTGAGCCAAAACTGGGCATCTACAAGAACTTGCAAATAACAAATACCTAAATAGATGAGATCTAGTCTCCTAGAGATATTTTTATTACTTACACATCCTTAGTACATAGTAAGATCAAGAGGAGAAGAGGAAGCATCAAAAATCAACCCAAATTAAGATTTCACCACTTGAGCATAAGAGCAAAATACTTGGAAGAATTTTGATCTCTATTGATACTTAGATATAAATGTTTATAGCCACTCCCTAGCCACACACAAGGTCTAAAGATAATGAAAAAGGTCAATCATAATAGCATCTCACATCTCCCACAAGGTTTTCTTTATGAACTCTAACTCTCCTCTCAAAAGTTTGAACTAAACTATCCAAAAGCTTAACCTAGCCACCTCTCTCCCTTCTTATATATGGAGGCTTACAAGGGTAATCTTAACTGATACCTCTAGTTAAGTTTCATCCAGTTACATGAACTAACTCATTAACCCAACACCATATTGGGTTTCACATTTAGACATGTATGCTTCTCAAAGCGCACACACCCGTTAACCCGTTAGTAAATCAACACTAGATCTACTTCCTATTTTTAGCACAACCATGACCTAAACCACTTAGGCCATACCGCGGTTTTCGCACACCACCACTTTTTCAGTATCAGGCAATTTACCAAATTGTCCTTCTACGTTTGCTGTCTTTCATGAAGCTTCCTGCTTCCCACTATCTTCCATATGCCTCTAATGACTTGCTGCTAAACCTCTCATGCACCTGGATCTAACCGAGCCATCATCCCTTGCAAACGACCCAAGTCATTTGGCACACCATACACTTTTCTCACACACGATGGCACCCAGCTTCCTTGACCACATAGGGCCTTGGCTCCTCTCCGAGCCTAGTCCCTATCCACCTTGTCATTGCCCGTCGTATCCTCCACCAGTAATGTTTGCTTCAGCTCCTCATCGTCTTGGCTTGTAATTACCCCGCAAGTCTCGATCATCTTCGACAGCTCCACGATCGTCTGGACCTCAGCTCCTCCTAAGTGTAATCCCGATCTCTTGACCACTTTAGACCTAAACTCTCCTAGCTTAGTCTCAATCCCGCCCACCTCACTATGACAAACACAAACAAGCAAACCATTACGTATCACTGCATGAGACAAAATCATCAATGTCCAATTGATGACAGCAAGAACACTTACCTCAAAGCTTCCATCCCAAAAGCATCATTGCAAAGCGTGACATGCATCTCTAATGCATCATGGTTTTTTTCTTAAACTTCATATTTTATGGTCTTTGTCCATCTTGTGCCTTGCTTGAGCTCAACTATCCCACATGGCATCCACAACCGTTCTGGACCTCAGTTATCCCCAACCTAGTCTCATTCTCCTTGTCGTTGACCATAGTTGCCTTCAAACCACCTGTACAATAATAGACTAAGCAACTATTTTCGGACACAAGTTCTTCACAATTTGACCAACGTTAGTCCATAAATACACCATGCAACACGTATGCAATGACCTAGGTCAAATCAAATCAAACCAAGATTAGAACTCCCAAATCACTACTTTTCAATCGAGACCAACACCAGGGCCGATCAGGTTGCCAGCTCTAGCATGTCAAACCGTCGCCTCCCACAAGCGGTCTAACCACCAACCCTAGACCAGTTAGACCATCGGCAACAGAATGCTACTAAAAAATTGCAAATTCTCAAAAATCAAACTCAAACTTTGCAAACTCCTGAACTATAAGTCAATTACTCATCATAAACACGGGGTGACTTCCACATGCTTTCACAATCTCCACCTGGATAAGTATATTGATAAACACCAAAAAGGCAAGAAAATGAGTTTATTTTTTGAAAAGAAAAAATGAAGTTGCAAAAGCCATACATGATCCATTTAAAAGAGAAATAAGAGATCATGACCATGTTAGCATAGTGTGGAGTGGAGCAATTCCAATAAAGAGCAAGCTTTCCATAAAAGCTTCAAATTACACTTAAAACCTCACAAAAACTCAATCTTACTCATGAACCAAAGAAAAGAGTAATTGTTCACTATGACCATTTTCATAGCAAGAGAAGGAACAACGAATGCAAAAGAGAGCAAATGATGTGCAATGAAGCTCCCCTCAATCAAATATCCTATTTTGGCATTTTAGGTTCCAATTGAGTAAGTTTTGCAACTATACCACTTATAATTGTAACTTATACTACTAATACTACAAAAATGCATGTCCTCTCCCTTTATGCAATTTTCACCCTTTAATACCTTTTCCTCAAACATTCCCTTTTTGGCAATATAGACATCAAGGGCCTAAAGCTTCCTCTCAAAAATGTACATGACACTATTTAGAGCACAAGAAGCATAAGAGAGATCATGTATACATGCATTAAGATGTAAAACCTAAAGAGCATTGAAAATTATCCAAAGTGAGGTTCAATTTAAAGGGATATCACTTGAAGTCAGAATGTATATAAAGCTATCTAGATCATGATAAAGCATATAACCAATCTAGACAAGATAGCACAATGTAAAGTATTTAAATTAATTTCAAGATAACCAAGGTTTCAAAATTGATAGGTTTATCTAAAGGTATCTAAATATGAGTTAAGTCATGTCAAGATGCCAGCTAAATGAAACGAAGAAGCTCAAATTGAATCAATTAGAGTGTTACAAGTTCAATATTGAATTATTTTATTCAAGCACATGGAGTTGAGCAAAATTAGCACATTTAACACTTATGAAAACACATTTTGGTCTTATCTTAGTAAAACAAGTCCTAGACTAGGAGCCATTAACATCTGCCTCTTAAGTTTCAACTATTTTTCATAAATTTTTTTTCACATTTACTTAGCCATGTGCTAGATCTTAAGTCTTTATCGACCATCCCAAACGATAAACTTAAGAGCATGGTCATGGTCTTCCAAAGCTTCCCCTGACTTCATGCCTAGTGCAATGTCAAGTCGTCCCATGAGAAAAAAATGGTGAAATCAATTTTTCGCTCATAAAAAGATTATTTTTTATTTTAGTTTCTAATTCAAGAACAATGAGTTACTTCTGATTCCATAAGCTACACCTGACCTTAGCCGCAAAAACTTAGGAGAAGTAAACTCATTCTTCAACAAAGAACTAGCATATCTCAATCTAAAGCTTAATTTAGATTCTAGATTCAAAAGAACAATTTTGACATGGTATATATATCATCAAAGGATCACCAGAGAACAAACTAATCAAAAGATCCATCATTGCAAACTTAAAGGATACCAATTGTAAATATTGATATCACTTGTGAATTTTAGTTTAAGTTTGTAAATTAAGCTAGTATAGCAAAGATTTAATCATACATACAAAAGCATGACAAAACCAGCTAAGTAGACATAACATGGCAATGAGCAATATCAAATTAGAATTACATCAAAATTAAGTAATAGCAAAAGCAATACTCACTGGTTATGCCTATTATAAGGTTATCTATGGATTGATCTCGACTCTTCACACTGACTGCGGCTGGTTCTGCCTAGTATAGGGTTGTCTTGTATGATGCTTTTGGTGCAATAGAATGTTTTGCGGTAAAGTGTATGCGAGAAATGATGGAATGCGAACATCATATTAAGCTATAATCAATTAAATACTAATTTAATTTGCATTGTAAAATTCTATAGATATATTTTTAAATCAGTATAATGTGCCCTTGCAAACAATCTGTCGGTAAATATGGTGTTTTGCGTCACACTATCTTTCGGGAATTCCACTATCTATCGGCAAAAGTTCATCTGTCGAAAAAACTTCAGTCTGTCGGGAAAATTATGTATATAGGCAAAGCTGTAATATCAGGGTCAGCTTTTCTGTCGGCAAAGATATGTCTGTCGGGAAAGACTTTTGTCGGCAGACTTACTGTTGTATATGAGAGGGACATTTTGGGAATTTCCCAATTGAGTTCATGCCACTGGTTGGACTTTAGGGCTGGGCCCACCTGTCGGTCACCAGGCAAAAGGGATAAGGAGAGGAGACTGAGTCTCCTCCCCGTGAGCTCCCGTGCGCTCTTGGGCGTGCTCCTCCCGTGCAGTTTCGGCGTGGTCGTTCGTCTCCTCCTTTTGGATCTGGCGATTTCGGTGGAAAGATGGAGGGAGTGGCGAGGAAGAAGCGGCGGTGGGGGCGCGGGCAGGCCCGGGTTCTCCGGAGCCGGCCGCTCGTGCCACCTCGCGGCTCACCTCGTCTCCCCTTCATATGCCGGTTCGGCTACACGGTTTGGAATAGCTTCTTGACTCCCGTTCGATCTTTGTTCTCTCGAGTTCTTCCTCCTCTCCTCTGCGGGCTGCGCTGAAGTTGGTGGCTTCGGCCATCTTCAATTGAGGCCGGTTCTTTGATTCCCTGTGTGAAACCCTAATTTGGGTGTGGGGATTCAGTGAGCTTGCGGTTTTGCCCAAGAAGAGAAGAGGCGGCGCTGGTTCCTACTGTGATTGGGTACTCTTGGCCAGAGTGCTTTGTGGTCTTGTGCGGCATATCTCTGAACCTCGACTTCGTTTCTTGGTTGCGGCTGAGAAGTGAAGAGCGGCATTGTATCTCCGTGAATCATCTACCTGCGCGTGACAACGGGTTGATAGATTTTCTGGGTGAGCGACTTGTCGTGCCTTGCCGCGTGAATTGATTTCTCCTACAGCCTACGGCTTCTGGACAATTTTGAGTATTGTCCGATTTGTGAGTTTTACTGTCTATTTGTTATTCACTGCAGTATTCCTTGATCTGTATTCCTGTTCAAATATTGAGGATTTGCTGTGAATGCTTGTGGGCGCATATACATGCTCAGTGATGAACTTGTAAGTCTGAAATTGATCTGGACTGGATTAGGACCTTGAGCTCTAGGGTTTAGTTTTCTACTGTCCACCTGTATGCTGCTTTCGTCTGGCTAGATTTGTTCACATTCCAGTATATGCTTGCTGTGCAATAGCTATTTTGTATTAAGGAGAGTACCTTCCTGTCATTTCTTTCGGTTCTCTTATATATATATTGCATGGTATCAGGCTGTTAGATGCTTTATAATCATTCTGGAACTGCCTGTTAATTGTTGATTACTGTTTTGACTGTGAACAATTTTATACCGAAAGTATTGCACTGCTGTTATCTATGTTTGATCGGCTGTGACAGTAGAAAACTTGATTGTGAGCTCAAATCCTGATTTTAGTTTTTGGATCAATTGTGATTAAATAAACATGTGCATGAGAAGGCCAAAATCTTTGATTTTACGCTACTCTGTTCTGAGAGCAATCATGAAACAATTATTTTGTTCTGTGCTAGATTTAATGGTTTCATTGTTGCTATTGATATTTTGCTGTTTATTTTCAGCAGTAATCATGTTATATTCTTTAGATATATCTATGATTATGAATGGCAAGTTAGAATTTCATATTTATATGCAATTTATGTCATTCTTATTGTGCTGGAAATATGGTCATTTGATATGTTTGGCTGGAATTAAATATTCAAATATGCTTATACCGCTATATTTACAACACTTACAGCGTCAGACTTTCTGTTGGGAAAACTTTTCTGACGGATAGTTTGTCTCCAAAAACAGTGTCTTGAAATTGGGTCATGGTGTAGTGCTAGTTGCTAGCTAGCTAGTTCAGATCAATCGGTCCACGGCGACTCATTGAACACGACCAAATTGAAATGGGCCAAGCTGGCATATAACGACCGATATAACCCCTACGCGCATAGATCGATCGGTCCAACAACTAGAGCGCGTACGTGCAGACCGGCCAAGGATTCACAAACCCCAGCAACAGGGCACGCATACGCATACATACCATTTCAGCCGGCACCGACAGACTTTCGATCGAGTAAGCAAGTGTGTTAAAGCTGATAACACTAACCATTTAGGTACGTCCGATTCATAGCTTAATATATTAGTTAGCGTACTTAGCGTCGTAGTACGTATGTGCCCGGCTTAATTCGATCGATGAATCGATCTATAACACTGTTTGTTCAACCCTAGGGAATGGACCATGGGCGCTGAAAACCGCGTAGGCCGTGTACGCACTTACGCTGGACCGGAGAGAAGCGTAAAACTAGTAGCACAATCTATCTGAAGAATAGACCCGGTCCTTCAATTTTTGTTACGCCTTTTCTGGCCGTTAAACAGACGCAGCAAGCTATAAAAGGAAACCGTGATCCTCTCTCCCCTCCAACAACCAGTCGAAGGCATTCGACGTACGTAGCTGCGCGCTAGCTTGTCTGTATACACCTAGCTAGCTTGTTCGACACTAGCTATATACTGAACTTTGAGCTCCGATCGATATGGCGACGATGGCTAGGGCGGTGTTGCTGGTGGCGGTCGTGCTGATGCAATGCTGCAACGTGATCCTCGCGGCGAGGCTGCTAGAGGGGGACGGCGGGTGGTTGCAGGCAGGGCAGGGCGGCGCCGGGGCGCTGGTCATGCAGGTCCTAGACAAGGGTCCGGCGGCGCCGGGCGGAACCAATAATAACTGCTGGACAGATCCCAATCACCCCGGCGGCTCCGGCGGACACTGCCGTAACTAGCGGGCCGCCTACTTGCTGGCTTGGATCATCCATCGATCGGTCAGCTGCTGCGTTCCGGCGGTTCGCCGTTTTGTTTATTTGCCGGCGATGACACGTACATCAATTCTGCACATGCATGCGTAGAGTAGAGACGAGATTGTTCATTTGGTTTAATTTGTTCATTCTTTAGTTGTAAGAGCTTCCACGCAAAATAAATGGGGCCTTGGAAGATGTTCATAATTAGTCAATTTTTGTGCATTAATTTGCAATAAAGCATGCAGTCTCTGACAACCATGTTGTACAAATGATTTAATTAAATAGGAATGCAAGGAGATTTAGATCTTTCTACTCATTCTTAGGCCCCGTTTGGCACAGCTCAGCTTCACTAGTGAAGCTGTTTTCTTTTGTTTCAGCTTCACGAGCAGTTTCACCGGTGAAGCTAAAGCTGTTTTGGAAAACTGTTTGGTAAAACAGCTTCACCAACAGCTTCATGCATGGCTGAGAGAGGGCAATTGTCCAAGATGCCCCTGTCTACCTGACTTGTTCTAACATTTGGAGTTGTATGTTTGTATATGGTCATATGAATTAAAAAATAATATATTTGAATGAGTATGAATTAAAAAATTAAAAAAATAAAAAAATAAAATCAGTGCGAACGGGAGGAGAGGAAACAGGCGTGGGGACCCAGTGGCAAAGTGCTGTAATTTCTGTCAACTACAAGGGCAGTGGGTTCCTAGAACTGCGAGCCTGAGGGAGAGCTGTGAAAAGCTACTATTTTCAGCTTCACCCCACCCCATTCCCTTGTGAGAGCATGATTTAAGGAGCTTCATCCATGAAGCTGTTTGCAAAAAGAGTGTTTGGCAAAAAACAGCTCACAACAGCTCATGAAGCTGTTGATGAAGCTGTATCAAACAGGGCCTTACTTCCAATATCCATGTAAAAATTCCATCGAATTTGCATCACGTTGTGTTGCATATCCCCATCTTTCTATACCGTTTTGATTGTCTTGGTTGATGACACATTTAAATAGTTCGAATAACATGCGCATGTCGTGTGTGATACTAGAAAAATTGCAGGATCAAATCTCCACTATTACTAATTTAATCAAATATCTAATATTAATCATGATAACCACATGCTACTGCAACAAGGCATGCATGAAACTACTTTTCTGTCACTGTAACAGCAAAGAGCTTTTTTTTTTTGAACTGAAAAGAGCTAATTCTAACTGGTCTAACATGGCCGTATGCTGGCCGGTCTACAAGTACCGTAACAGCTTGGCCTTTATATATAGTTGGACATGATCAGCAATAGAAAGGTCAACATGTACGAGCCGTACGTACGGCCACAGCATTAGGCAAACAATGTAACTAATTAAGTTGTTACAGTCCTATACAATTACACATAACAGTGGTTCATATTTAAAATCATTCGGTTTATTCACGAACTTTGTGACCGGAGTTTATCCCGTTCGATTTGTGCAGCACAACATTATCCAGCACAAAGCACTGCAAAAACGTGTTTATTTAAACACGTACATACGCATGTTTGACTGAATTGAAACATAATTTTGACTCTCCTGCCGAGTCAAAATGTTCAGACTGATATTGATCTCTCATATAGCAACAAGATATTTTTATTCCTTTTTATTTGTTAAAAATGTTTCTCATGCTAACGTCGGGAATAGCATGTCTAGTACTAACAAATAGCAATGCACTAAAAACTACCTCTACAAGGAGAGCATATTAATCAACTAATTGCAAATTTGTCTTTTTTTTTTTTTGAGGAAACCATACTGCACAAAATTAAAATTTTATGGAAGAATCCCTCGCTAAAGAAGGCATGGTACAAAGATGTAAGTAGTACTCTCTTCGTTCTTTTAGATGTTATTTTAGAATATATATACATTCAACCTTTCAAAACTTTGACCGCTAATATACATAAAAGTCGTTGGATTTGTTATGTTGAAATACTATCGCTAGATTTGTTATAAAAAAATATTTTCATATCATTATATTTTAATAATTTTTACTAACATATGATTAGAAAAGTAATGATCAAATGTATGTATTGGAAACCAAGTTGATGTCCAAAACAACAAGTAAAAAAGAATGGAGATAGTAGTACACATGAGTACATGACCCTTTTAATCGTACGTGATATCTAAAAATATATTTATAAAAAATAGGCTTCAGGTCACCATAGCCAGCGTGGATTTACTATTTCAAGCTAAAGAACTTGACTACGTCATGTTTGAATTAAAGAATCTAAATTTTGAATTGTAAAGTTCATGGCCTTCCTTTGATCTCAAGCACGCAGTTCGAGGAATCTAATTCAGACATGAAGAAATGACTAATAATATTCAGTTGTCCTCTAGCTAGCTACGTACCACACTGATGAGATGTGTGAACAAGATTCAAGGAGTACCTTCGTGCAGTACGGACTACTGAGGTGTAACAAATGGACCTGATCATGCATCCTAGTCATAAGAAACCCTAGACAAAGTTACCTCTTATGCTTGGAAATAGTAGTACAAATTAAGTGGAAGTAGAATTCTAACACATGTTGTAGAATTTGACTTGCAGGTTAATTTGATTAGGCCTGTCTGTTGCCAAGTTGTCTGAATTTTTAGAAAATCTCAGTTACCTCTTGTGCTTGGAATAGTACAAATTAATAGGAAGCAGAGTCCTCACACATGCTGTAGAATTTGACCTGAAGATTAATTTACCTACCGGAATGTATACGTAGCCTTAATTTGCACACATTTAACAGTTGGTTCCATCGATCGAACTTGCATCCAAATGCATGCATGCCTAAAGAACACACAAACAAACGCGCACACACACACAAGATCCAGCAAACCACCAAGCCAAACGTACGCTGTTTGAAAATCGTCACAGTACCAAATTAAGTCCCGAGTCCATTATATGTGGCCATACTAATTATAATTCCTTGTTCTTGTCGAAACGCAAGACCGCGACTGATTCCAATTTTATGTTGGATTAATTGGGATTGGCCCATTTTAATTTAGCAATTAATCAAATGGAATTCCTAGGCCCACAACTAATGCTAGGTGGAAAATTGTTTAGTCCCATATGGAGAATTCAATGGGAGTTATACCACTTTAAAAGGTGGAACGAGGTAACCCCCTTGTGAAATTGAAGAGAGCCAACACGCGCGCGCGCTCGCTCGCTCGCCACGCCACGCCACGCCGTGCGTGTGCGTACGTACGTACGTACGCGCGCAGGCGTGTCGGGTGCGGGCGCGTTTTTCTTTATCTATTCGAAAATCGAAACGCACTGACTCGCTGGCAGTAACGATGCAGTTACTAGTGGATTATGGCTGCGGTTACTTTCGAGTAATGGGTGCGCAGTTACTAGTGACTAATGGCGGCAGTTTCTGGTCTCTTCATTTTTGCTGTTACAAGAGAACAGCATAAGAAGGCTCTCCTCTCCATACGAAATAACAGTTTTTCTCTCCCTCTGTTTTTGTGCTGCTCTCTGCAATCTCCGGTCCAGAACCTTGCGCGCACAAGTTTCTGGGCGAGTAGGCCTCCGGAACTTCGTCCGTTTGTGTACCTGCACGGGTAGGCGGGCGATCAAGTTTTTGGGGAGCGCATCGGCGCGACTACTCAATCTGCGACGTCTCCTTCCTGGTGGTGAACCATTCGCGGGACTGCACTGCGAACATCTTCCTGCATCAAGCTTCGTCCTGCATCGCGTCTTGATCGACTACATCGAATAGGCCATCATGTCGACTGATGGTAACGGCGCCTCCGGTGTCTCCGACACTGGCCCCGCCCGAGGGTATAAATCTAAAACTTTTCTGGTGTATTTGTTTCTGTGCGCTACGAATATGTTAATAGATGTTTCTGTTAGCTTGTTCGTTAGCAAATATGAATACATCGTTAATAGATCACTCATGCATGTTTATGTCATGTTTTATATGCTGAATTTCTGGATTAAAATATGCCGAAAATTGACTAGATTTCCAACAATCCAAAAACTTGATAGGTCTTTTTCGGTAGTTGGCTTTGCTGCGTCGCTTAAACCGCACCCTCCGTTTGATGGTTCCAATTATAAGAGATGGCGTGCACGTGCGATCCTATGGTTTACTGCCATGGAATGTTTTCATGTTGCACAAGGCAAGCCCGCTGAGCCTCTGTTTGCAGAGGACGAACGCAAGTTCAATTTAGCGGATAACTTGTTTCGAGGTGCACTTGTCAACATACTGGCAGATAACATTGTGGATGTGTACATGCATTTGCCTACGGGCAAAGAGATGTGGAATGCACTTGAGGCCAAGTTCGGAGTTTCCGATGCTGGCAGTGAGCTGTATGTCATGGAGCAGTTCTATGACTACAAGATGGTCGATGACCGTTCTGTAGTAGAACAAGCTCATGAGATTCAGGCGCTGGCAAAGGAGCTTGAGAACAATAAGTGCGAGTTACCGGACAAGTTTGTGGCTGGCGGTATTATCGCCAAGTTACCACCTTCTTGGTCGGATTTTGCTACTTCTCTAAAACACAAGAGGCAGGAGTTCAGTGTTACTGATCTCATTGGCACTCTTGGTGTTGAAGAGAAGGCGAGGGCAAAAGATACTCGTGGCAAGAAAGTTGCTGCTGAGGGAGGTTCTAGTGCCAATTTGGTGCAGAAGAAGAACCCACAGGCTTCCCACAATAAAAAGAAAAATAAGCCTTTTGTCAAGCCCAAGGCTACTACTGAGTTTAAGAAGAAAGGCAAAGGAAAGGGCGGCTGCTTTGTGTGCGGTGATTCTGGCCATTGGGCTAAGGATTGTCCAGACCGCAAGGATAAGCAGAAGAAGTCTGCCAACATGGTTATTAGTGATGCTGGAGGAACATCGGGGTATGGTAATTATTTACCTACAGTTCTTTCTGTTTGTCAATCACCTGAGTGGTGGGTTGACACTGGTGCTAATATTCATGTGTGTGCTGATATTTCCTTGTTTTCATCTTATCAGGTCTGTCGAGGTTCCTCCTTGTTGATGGGAAACGGATCGCATGCAGCTGTTCATGGTGTTGGTACGGTCGATCTGAAGTTTACTTCGGGAAAGACCGTGCAGCTGAAGAACGTGCAGCATGTCCCCTCCATAAAGAAAAACCTCGTCAGCGGATCTCTACTGTGTAGAGATGGTTTTAGGCTTGCATTTGAGTCCAATAAATGTGTCGTGTCTAAGTATGGAACATTTGTTGGTAAAGGCTATGAGAGCGGAGGCTTGTTCCGCTTTTCTTTGATGGATTCTTATAATAAATTTGTGAACCATGTGTGTAACGATGATGATGAATCTAATGTTTGGCATTCACGACTTTGTCATGTTAATTTTGGGTGTATGACGCGCTTAGCTAATATGAGTTTAATCCCGAAATTCACTTTGGTCAAAGGTTCTAAGTGTCATGCGTGTGTTCAATCGAAACAACCTCGCAAGCCTCACAAGGTAGCAAAAGAGGCGAGGAATTTGGCACCGTTAGAACTCATTCATTCTGATTTATGCGAAATGAATGGCGTGTTGACTAAAGGTGGAAAGAAATATTTCATGACGCTTATAGATGATTGCACTAGATTTTGCTACGTGTACTTATTAAAAACAAAAGATGAAGCGTTGGATTATTTTAAGATCTATAAAGCTGAGGTAGAAAACCAACTTGAGAGGAAAATCAAGCGGGTAAGGTCTGATCGTGGGGGAGAGTATTTTTCAAATGAGTTTACTTTATTCTGCGAGGAACATGGAATTATTCATGAGAGGACGCCTCCCTATTCTCCCTAGTCAAACGGGGTTGCCGAAAGAAAGAATCGCACTCTAACTGATTTGGTTAACGCCATGTTAGACACTGCGGGACTTTCTAAGGAATGGTGGGGTGAGGCTATATTGACCGCGTGTCATGTCCTGAATAGAGTTCCTACAAAGAATAAAGAAGTAACACCATTCGAGGAATGGGAAAAGAAGAAGTTGACTCTCTCATACTTGCGCACCTGGGGATGTTTGGCCAAAGTTAACGTGCCAATTGTCAAGAAGCGCAAACTTGGACCAAAAACCGTAGATTGTGTATTTCTTGGTTATGCTATGCACAGCGTGGGTTATAGGTTCTTAATTATAAAAACTGGAGTACCTGACATGCGTGTTGGTACAATCATAGAGTCCAGAGACGCTACATTTTTTGAGAATGAATTTCCTATGAAATGTGATGTACCTAGCTCATCTAGTCAAGAACCTATAATTTCCCTTGATTCTTTTGTGCCGATAGAACATGTTGAGGAAACGCCTATGGAAAATCCTGAGGAGGATAACGATGAAGTTACTCGAAAGAGTAAGAGACAGAGGATTGCAAAATCTTTTGGTGATGATTTCATTGTATACCTCGTGGATGACACTCCTAGAACCATTGAAGAGGCATATTCTTCTCCTGACGCTGACTATTGGAAGGAAGCAGTACGGAGTGAGATGGATTCTATTATGTCTAATGGAACTTGGGAGGTCGTTGACCGTCCTTATGGGTGTAAACCTGTAGGATGTAAATGGGTTTTCAAGAAAAAGCTTAGGCCTGATGGTACAATTGAAAAGTACAAGGCAAGGCTTGTGGCCAAGGGTTATACCCAGAAAGAAGGCGAGGACTTCTTTGATACTTATTCACCTGTTGCCCGATTGACCACAATTCGAGTACTACTTGCCCTGGCTGCCTCTCATGGTCTGCTCGTTCATCAAATGGACGTTAAGACAGCTTTCCTAAATGGAGAGTTGGAGGAGGAGATTTATATGGATCAGCCAGATGGGTTTGTGGTAGAAGGTCAAGAAGGAAAGGTGTGCAAGTTGTTGAAGTCTTTGTATGGCTTAAAGCAAGCACCTAAGCAATGGCATGAGAAGTTCGACAGAACTTTGACATCTGCTGGCTTTGTTGTGAATGAAGCCGACAGATGTGTGTACTATCGCTATGGTGGGGGAGAAGGAGTGATCTTGTGCTTGTATGTTGATGACATACTGATTTTTGGGACCAACCTCAATGTGATTGAGGAGGTCAAGGACTTTCTGTCCAAGAGTTTTGAGATGAAAGATTTGGGAGTGGCTGATGTGATTCTTAACATTAAGCTACTGAGAGGAGGTGATAGTGGGATTACACTTGTGCAATCTCACTATGTAGAGAAGGTCTTGAGTCGCTTTGGTTATAGTGACTGCAAGCCTGCTCCTACTCCTTATGATCCTAGTGTGTTATTGAGGAAAAACCGAAGAATAACAAGGGATCAATTGAGATACTCCCAGATTATTGGCTCATTGATGTATTTAGCTAGTGCTACGAGGCCTGACATCTCGTTTGCTGTGAGCAAGCTAAGCCGGTTTGTTTCAAATCCGGGAGATGATCATTGGCGTGCTCTTGAGAGAGTAATGCGCTATCTAAAGGCAACCGTGAGCTATGGAATTCACTATGCTGGGTACCCAAAGGTACTGGAGGGCTACAGTGATTCAAACTGGATCTCTGATGCTGATGAGATAAAAGCCACGAGTGGATATGTGTTCACACTTGGAGGTGGTGCTGTTTCCTGGAAGTCTTGCAAGCAGACCATCTTAACGAGGTCAACAATGGAAGCAGAACTCACAGCATTAGATACCGCTACTGTTGAGGCTGAGTGGCTTCGTGAACTCCTTATGGATTTGCCGGTGGTTGAAAAACCGATACCAGCTATCCTGATGAACTGTGATAATCAGACTGTAATTATCAAAGTGAACAGTTCTAAGGACAACATGAAGTCATCTAGGCATGTTAAGAGGCGGTTGAAGTCTGTCAGAAAGCTGAAAAACTCCGGAGTGATAGCGCTGGACTATGTCCAGACAGCTAATAATCTGGCCGACCAATTTACAAAGGGTTTATCACGTAATGTGATAGATAGTGCATCGAGTGAGATGGGCCTGAGACCCACATGAGTCATACCACAGTGGTAACCTGTTCTACGTGATCGGAGATCCCGTGAAGTAGGATGGTGAAACAAGCTGTTGATTGACTGAGAGGAGAGATCTTTACAGGGCTCATTTCTTCAATGATGCACTTCTCTCCTATTCTGTATGGCAGGTTGGTTTTTACCTTAATGTGATCCGAGTGGCTTATTTAGAGCAGAGATGTCGGCCTACAGGACATCTTAGAAGGAACACACCTATATGAGTTCGACTGCTGGTCACAGTCTATGAGATTTGGGTGATCTCTAGATACTCATGAATAGGCATTGAGTATGACTTATACGCTCCAACCAGAGGGGATGCTTTAGGCAGCCTAGTACTAGTAAAGGAATTGGGTAAAGCTTGTTCGCACAAAACTGTCAATTCAAGGCATAGTCCATTGTTCAGTTGTGGATGAGTGTAACTCCTTTCCTAGGTGGATGTTCAACTTAACAGTCTCCATCGAAACACTGGTATATCAAACATCAGCAGAACTGAGAGCATTTCTCGTGTGCCTTGAAATTTGGTGGGGATTGTTGGATTAATTGGGATTGGCCCATTTTAATTTAGCAATTAATCAAATGGAATTCCTAGGCCCACAACTAATGCTAGGTGGAAAATTGTTTAGTCCCATATGGAGAATTCAATGGGAGTTATACCACTTTAAAAGGTGGAACGAGGTAACCCCCTTGTGAAATTGAAGAGAGCCAACACGCGCGCGCGCGCTCGCTCGCTCGCCTCGCCTCGCCACGCCACGCCACGCCACGCCGAGCCGAGCCGAGCCGAGCCGTGCCGTGCCGTGCGGTGCGGTGCGGTGCGGTGCGGTGCGGTGCGTGTGCGTGTGCGTGTGCGTGCGTACGTACGTACGTACGTACGTACGCAGGCGTGTCGGGTGCGGGCGCGTTTTTCTTTATCTATTCGAAAATCGAAACGCACTGACTCGCTGGCAGTAACGATGCAGTTACTAGTGGATTATGGCTGCGGTTACTTTCGAGTAATGGGTGCGCAGTTACTAGTGACTAATGGCGGCAGTTTCTGGTCTCTTCATTTTTGCTGTTACAAGAGAACAGCATAAGAAGGCTCTCCTCTCCATACGAAATAACAGTTTTTCTCTCCCTCTGTTTTTGTGCTGCTCTCTGCAATCTCCGGTCCAGAACCTTGCGCGCACAAGTTTCTGGGCGAGTAGGCCTCCGGAACTTCGTCCGTTTGTGTACCTGCACGGGTAGGCGGGCGATCAAGTTTTTGGGGAGCGCATCGGCGCGACTACTCAATCTGCGACGTCTCCTTCCTGGTGGTGAACCATTCGCGGGACTGCACTGCGAACATCTTCCTGCATCAAGCTTCGTCCTGCATCGCGTCTTGATCGACTACATCGAATAGGCCATCATGTCGACTGATGGTAACGGCGCCTCCGGTGTCTCCGACACTGGCCCCGCCCGAGGGTATAAATCTAAAACTTTTCTGGTGTATTTGTTTCTGTGCGCTACGAATATGTTAATAGATGTTTCTGTTAGCTTGTTCGTTAGCAAATATGAATACATCGTTAATAGATCACTCATGCATGTTTATGTCATGTTTTATATGCTGAATTTCTGAATTAAAATATGCCGAAAATTGACTAGATTTCCAACATTTTACACTCGATTGGTAGCAAAGACAGAAGAAATCAAGGCTTCAACGTTCAAATCCACGCCCATGTACTCCATTCATGCATGCTAGTACATGCATACTCGCTTTTCACGAATTTAGCTATATGTAAACGGGCGCTAATCAATTAGATGAGAAGTAATCAATTAAGAGCATGGTAATGGTGTTTCAAAACTCCCCCAAGCTCATGTCCAGTACAATGATAAACCATCTTATTAGAAAAATTAGTGAAATCAATTTTTTTACTTAAAAAAGATCATTTTTCATTTTAGTTTCTAGTTTAAAAATAATAAGCTATTCCTATTTTATCTGACCTTAGCCGTAAACTCATATTTATTCACAATCGGTCCAACAACTGGAGCGCGTACGTGCAGACCGGCCAAGGATTCACTTTATTCACAAACCCCAGCAACAGGGCACGCATATATAACACTGTAACCATTTAGGTTCGTCCGATTCATAGCTTAATATATTAGTTAGCGTACTTAGTGTCGTAGTACGTATGTGCCCGGCTTAATTCAATCGATGAATCGATCTATAACACTGTTTGTTCAACCCTAGGAAATGGACCGTGGGCGCTGAAAACCGCGTAGGCCGTGTACGCACTTACGCTGGACCGGAGAAAAGCTTGAAAGGATCAGCACAATCTATCTGAAGAATAGACCTGGTCGTTCAATTTTTGTTATACCTTTTCTGGCCGTTAAACAGACGCAGCAAACTATAAAAGGAAACCGTGATCCTCTCCAGTGGCGGATCCAGGAAAAATTTTTGGAGGGGCTCAAGTACCTTCAGCTCGACCTCAGCCCCTTCTACATTATACATCCATGGCTAAAAATTTAAGGGGACTTCAAGGGTCCGATAGCGATAGAGGGGCTCGAGCCCCACCGCTGGATCCGCCGCTGATCCTTAGGAATGGCAACGGGTTGGATATCTCCGGGTTCTGCTCTTTCCCCCCCGAATCCAAAACCCGAAAGTACTATCCAAACCCGAACCCGAAACCCGCGGATACCCGATATCCAATGGATATCCAAAAAACAGGACAAAATTCAACTTATCAAGCACCTCTCTATCCACGAGAGAATTCCTAGCTAGCTTTAATTTGTTCGATGAGTGATGGAGATGATGAGTTAGTTAATTACCTGAGACAGAGAGGAAGGTGGTGGTGGGGAGTCCGTCGTGGAGGAGCAGGTCGTGGATGCGGAAGTTGTACCGCCGGAAGCACCCATCCTCCTCGGCGAGGGAGCTGAACTGCCACCGGAGGGCGCCGAGGAACACCCGCGCGCCGCGCCGCGTGGCCGGGTCGTGGAGGCGACCCAGCACGGCCTTGAGCTCCGCGTAGGCGGCGTCCCCCGACTCCGAGCACCGCTGCAGGAACGCATCCGCGTCCTCCACGCCGGCGACGATATCCATGGCCGACAGGGGGTGGCCGGCAGTGGGGTTATTCTCAAACTAGATTTCGAGAAAGCCTACGATAAGGTGAGGTGGTCGTTTTTGCAGCAAGTTCTGAGATTAAAAGGCTTTTCATCTGCTTGGTGTAAGTGGATCGAGTATATTGTAAGTGGTGGCAGTGTAGGGGTTAAAGTGAATGATAATATAGGCAAGTTCTTTCAGACTAGTAAAGGTTTGAGGCAAGGGGACCCTCTTTCTCCAATTTTGTATAACCTAGTAGCAGACATGTTGGCAATTCTTTTAGATAGGGCAAAAGGCAAGGGGCATTTTAGGGGTTTAATACCTCATTTGGTTGATGGTGGTTTGTCGATTCTCCAGTATGCGGATGATACTATCCTTTTTTTGGAAAATGACATCGATGAGGCAAAGAATCTTAAGTTAGTTCTAAGTTCTTTCGAGGAGTTGTCGGGCCTTCAAATAAATTTCCATAAAAGTGAGGTTTTTTGTTTTGGGGACGCTAAGGTCAAAAGTGCCGACTATGTTGAACTTTTTGGGTGCAAGGAGGGATCTCTACCATTTAGGTACTTAGGTCTCCCTATGCATCATAGAAAAGTTTTGAACAAGGAATGGAGGCAAGTCGAAGAAAGATTTTAGAAAAAGTTGAGTAGCTGGAAAGGCAAATTACTTTCGGTAGGCGGCAGACTTGTTTTAATCAATTCAGTTCTGTCAAGTCTCCCGATGTTTATGATGTCCTTTTTCAAGATTCCTAAAGGGATCCTTAAGAAACTGGATTATTATCGATCCAGATTTTTTTGGCAGAATGATGGGAATGAAAAGAAATATAGATTGGCTAGGTGGGGTATCCTTAGTCAACCAAAGTGTGTGGGGGGTTTGGGCATTTTAAACCTGGAAGTGCAGAATTGCTGTCTGTTAAGTAAATGGTTGTTTAAGTTACTAAATGAAGATGGCCTCTGGCAATGCTTGATCAAGAGAAAGTATTTGAAAGGTATGACCTTATCACAAGTAGTTAAGCGTCCAGGGGACTCTCAGTTCTGGAGTGGTCTTCTGGAAGTCAAAAATCTTTTTCTAGAGAGAAGCAGGTTTAAGGTTAACAATGGACAACAATCGAGATTTTGGGAAGACATTTGGGTTGGGAAGGAAGCTTTAAGGACGAAATTCCCAGATTTGTATAGGATTGTTACAAAGAGGGATGAGACAGTTGCTCAAGTTCTTAGTGCTACACCGCTAAAAGTTTCTTTTAGGAGAGCTTTAGTAGGGGAAAAAAGGGCTTCGTGGCTTAGATTGGTGAGGATGATAGTTAGAGTGGTTCTGAATGAACGGGAGGATGTGCTAGTTTGGAATTTACATAAGAGTGGCTTTTTCTCTGTTAGGTCCATGTACAGAGACCTCATGGAAAGGAATTGCATTCCAGAAAAGAGTTTATTCTGGAAGACAAAGATACCACTTAAAATTAAGGTGTTCCTGTGGTTTTTGAAGAAGGGAGTTATTTTAACAAAGGATAACCTTGCAAAAAGGCAGTGGCAAGGAAGTATTAGGTGCTGCTTTTGTCTCTCTAATGAGAGCATTCAACATCTCTTTTTTGATTGCCATGTGGCTCGGGCTTTTTGGAATGTGCTAGTCATTAGCTTTGGATTTCAACCACCGGCTAGTGTTGAGATGATGTTTGGTTCTTGGCTTAGAAGTTTTTCTTTAAAGCTTAGAAATCAGATTTTAGTTGGTTTAGCGGCCTTTTGCTGGGCCTTGTGGTTGAATAGAAATGACGCCGTTTTCAAAAGGTCCAATACTCACTCTTTTGTGCAGGTCATTTTCAGGGGGACTTATTGGATCAGGTGCTGGTCGCAATTATCTAAAGAGGAAGAGAGAAGGGAGCTTTTAAGCGGTTGCAAAAGGATAGAGAGAGTGGCGTTGGAGTTTTTCAGCGCGTTTGGTTGGAGCTCTTGTTTTAGATTGATGGATTAAGTCCTTTTGGCTTGTGCGCGGTGCTTAAGTTCTTTTGTATCGCGGTTGTGTTGTAATGTGGACTTTGTTTTGTGCTACTGTTTGGCCGTAGTCATTCCCGTGGAATGATCAAGGCCGGAATTTTATGAAATTCCGTTATCTAAAAAACAACCAGTTGAAGGCATTCGACGTACGTAGGTGCGCGCTAGCTTGTCTGCAATCACTCGACCAATTGGTCTAGCTAGCTGTATATACCTAGCTTGTTCGACACTAGCTATATATTGAACTTTGAGCTGCGATCGATATGGCGTCGACGGCGACGATGGCTAGGGCGGTGTTGCTGGTGGCGGTCGTGCTGATGCAATGCTGCAACGTGATCCTCGCGGCGAGGCTGCTAGAGGGGGACGGCGGGTGGTTGCAGGCAGGGCAGGGCGGCGCCGGGGCGCTGGTCATGCAGGTCCTAGGCAAGGGTCCGGCGGCGCCGGGCGGAACCAATAACTGCAGGACAGATCCCAACGGCGGCTCCGGCGGACAGTGCCATAACTAGCCGGCCGGCTACTTGCTGGCTTGGATTATCCATCGATCGGTCAGCTGCTGCGTTCCGGCGGTTCGCGGTTTTGTTTATTTGCCGGCGTTGACACGTACATCAATTCTGCACATGCATGCGTAGAGTAGAGACGAGATTGTTCATTTGGTTTAATTTGTTCATTCTTTAGTTGTAAGGGCTTCCACGCAAAATAAATGGAGCCTTGGAAGCTGTTCATAATTAGTCAATTTTTGTGCATTAACTTGCAATAAAGCATGCAGTCTCTGACAACTATGTTGTACAAATGATTTAATTAACTAGGAATGCAAGAAGATTTAGATCTTTCTACTCATTCTTACCTCCAATATCCATGTAAAAATTCCTTCGAATTTGCATCACGTTGTGTTACATATCCCCATCTTTCTATACCGTTTTGATTGTCTTGGTTGATGACACATTTAAATAGTTCGAATAACATGCGCATGTCGTGTGTGATGCTAGAAAATTTGCAGGATCAAATCTTCACTATTACTAATTTAATCAAATATCTAATATTAATCATGATAACCACATGCTATTGCAACAAGGCATGCATGAAACTACGTCTCTGTCACTGTAACAGCAAAGAACTTTTTTTTTGGAACTGAAAAGAGCTAATTCTAACTGGTCTAACATGCAAATGGCAGTATGCTGACCGGTCAACAGAAATAGAAAGGCCAACATATGCGAGCCGTATGTACGGCCACAGCATTAGGCAAACAACGTAACTTAGTAGTTACAGTTCTATACAATTACATTATTCAGCACATGGACCTGATCTTGCATCCTAGTCATAAGAAACCCTAGACAAAGTTACTTCTTATGCTTGGAAATAGTAGTACAAATTAAGTGGAAGTAGAATCCTAACACATGTTGTAGAATTTGAATTGCAGGTTAATTTGATTAGGCCTGTCTGTTGCTCAGTTTTCTGAATTTTTAGAAAATCTCAGTTACCTCTTGTGCTTGGAATAGTACAAATTAATTGGAAGCATAGTCCTCATATTGTGAGATCATGTGAAAGTTACCTTATAGTTGTGATGAGTAATTGATTTTTGGATTAGAGTATTTACGGAATTTGAGTTTGATTTTTTGAGAGTTTGCAAGTTCTTCTCAATTGATTTTGTTGCTAGCGGTATGACCGGCATTGGGGCCGCGGTCATACTGGCTAGGTGCGATAGTACTGGTCTTGAACAGTGGTCAGACTAGGGTATGGTACAACTGGCGTTGTATGGGCGCTACTACCAGATTAAAGCGGTATGATTAGCTTTTGATTGGCGGTCATACCGGTTGAGGAGCTATTGGGTCGTGCATTTGTTTCAATTGAGTTGTTGGAGTGTGATCATGGTATGGATATTGTTGCTTGTATAAACATTAGTTTATTATTTTGTCCTATGTTTAGGATCAGTAATTTGGTTGCATATATTTTGCATTGTGTATTGTGTGGATTAATTGTGTTATTTGAATCGGGTCTAGGCTCAGGGGAGGAGCAGAGGTCCTGTGCGGTCAAGGAAGCTGTGTGCCGTCATGTGCAAGGAGATACATGTGATGCGCCAAGTTATTTGGATCGTGTGCAAGCGAGGATGTTTCGGTAGGATTTGAACGCATGAGAGGCTTGGCGGCTGTCATTGGGGCTATGTGGAATATGACAAAACATGGGCGATGTTTTGTGGTAAAAGAAGCGGGAAGCTTCATGGAAAACAGGAGAGGGGTATTTTGGTAAATTACCCAATATGAAAAGGTGGCGGTATGTGAAACCGCGACGTTGCCCTAAGTGGTTTAGGTCTTGTATATGCTAAAAATGTGAATTGGATCGAGTGTTGATTTACTAATGTGTTAATGATTGTAAACCGCTTTCAGAAGCATGCGTAAAAGAGGAAAACCCGGTGTTAGCTGGGGTTAACGTGTTATCCCCGGTTTAGTCTAATGAGTGAATCCATTAGGCTTTGGTTTATGTTGTGAGGCTATATAAGGGAAGGAAAGGTAAGGGCTAGGGTTTGAGAAGGTTGGCTAAGTTTTTTAGTGGCTAGCTCTTCCTCTCTCCCATGTGATATTAGGGTTCCTTGTGTTGGAGCCTTGTATGTGTGCTCGAAGTTTAGAGCTCTGCTATCCTGAGGGATTGGCTGTAAAACTTACCTCCTTAAGTAAGCAATACATCAATCTTTGTGCACTACATGGATTTATCAGCTCATGTCTTGATTGATTTGTTCTTGATTTGGTTGATTTTAATCTTTTCTCTTCTCTCTTCTTAATCTTATTGTGCCAAGAAAGTGAATGAGATGAAGATAACTTCGTAAAATCAATCTCCTATCATTTAGCCACTTTGATAGTAAGCTCATCAAGAAACCTGGTTTTGCTTTTTTTTTTTTGCCTCATCGAGTGATTTCTTGTTTCAATGGTTTTTGGGTCGTGTTCTTCGGTGTTTTAGCTTGCTGTGACATGTAAAAATACATCTAGTGCCATCTTGTCCATCATTTATCTATGAGCAAGTTGTATTCACTATTTAATGTTTTTGCTCGGTTTGGTACACATTTCCTTCAATCTGGAAAAGTTCTTAATTTTGGCTATGATTTTCATGATCGTTTGTTAGAATAAGTTCTTAATATCCTAGAGAAGATTCTTGCAAAATTTTATGTCATTTGGATGTATGTATCAAAAGTTTCATCAATTTTTTGGTTTTGAAATCGTGTTAAAAATACTATTCATCCTGATTTTACTGTAGCAATGTTAGTACCGCGATTGATGTAGCAGTAGTACCGCGGTTGCCAATTTTTGTAGTGACTTTTCATTCTAATTTTCATAATTTTGTAACTATTAAAGTGAAATATTGATGAATATTTGAGACAAAACTTTAAGGCATTATTCACTCACTCTATTGCCATCTTCATTTCTATACACATGCTGTAGAATTTGACTTAGAGGTTAATTTACATACCGAAATATATACGTAGCCTTAATTGGCACGCATTTAACAGTTGGTTCCATCGATCGAACTTGCATCCAAAACTATGTATGCATGCCTCAAGAACACACAAACAAACACATACACAAGATCCAGCAAACCAAGCCAAACGTACGCTGTTTGGAAATCGCAACAGTACCAAATCAAGTCCCGAGTCCATTATATATGTCCATACTAATTCTAATTCCTTGTTCTTATCGAAACGCAAGACCCTGCCTATGCATCTATCAGACCGCGACTGATTCCAATTTTACACTCGATTGGCAGCAAAGACAGAAGAAATCAAGGCTTCAACGTTCAAATCCATGCATGTACGCGCACGTACTACATTCATGCATGCTAGTACATGCATACTTGCTTTTCACGAATTTAGCTATATGTAAACGGGCGCTAATCAATTAGAAGAGAAGTAATCTGGTATTAGCGAGCCTAAGCAGAGTTTTACTATTATACATGCACCAGATTTTTACCTGACCTCTCAAATCGTTCAAACTTCAGACTGACGGCCGACCATGGCATGGCAATGAATGGTCAAGCTGGGAACGTGACCTCTGGGGTCGCAGAATTGGAATTACTTCCTCCGGCAAGGAATACATGCTGTTTCAGATATAGGTGCATTTAAAATTTTAAAACTTTGATTATAAGTACCTTTTAAAATATTTAAATTGCATACATAAAAAATCATATGTATAGATTTGTCTCGAAAAGTAATTTTAAAATATTATAATTTTATTGGGTTATATAAATATATATTATAATATGAATTAGTTGTTAAAATTGTGTTTTGAAGACCGTGTTGTATACAATGATATGTATTTGTGGAGGGGGGAGTATGGCAAGGGGAAAACTGAGGTAGACTTTTCAGATTCACCAAGTCACACGAATTATGACCCTTCATTTCATAATTATGTCAATCAAGCAAAATTTTGTTTCGACGCAAGAAAATATAAATTTTTTGTTGTTGTTTTACACATCCTATATGTGGCAAATTCCAAAATGGAGCTCCAGGTTTAGCTCAGCACCATGGACAAATTTAACCTAGTTAGCTGGAAGAAAAAGAACAAATAGGACAGGCACAAGAGTTACCTTGCCGGTTGCCATTGAGGTCTGAATTAAGAGCTCTAGGTACACAGACATGGTTTCTTCAAGTCATTTCAGACTGCGAACCACAAGTTGGACCACTACTAGATGTTTCAGTCTGTTACCGATTTGATCAGTTTTAACAGACATGACATTATTTGGAGAACAGGGCATGACTCATGAGCACATCACTTTGTACATAAACATGTTTTTGATGCAAATAGCAATACGGCGTCTATAGCAGGCTTGAAATTATTCCCTCCGAAAGACACTAGACACAGAGATATTCTCAACTCTGGTTCTTCATTTGTCAAAGAGAGCAATGGCCATACAAAAAGAATTATTAACATTTGAGCTGTAGGATTTTGACCAGAGGGAAAAGATTATTATTTGAGGGTATTAACTCACAAATAGTCAAAACTTGACCTGAACAGACAAATAGACCTATCTTATATCCATTGGAAAGTGAGGAAGGCACTGCACAGGAATGTTGGAGCAGCATATCAGCAATTTATTTGCAAATGCAACGTAACTAACCTTTAGCTAAAATCCTTAAGCCTTCTCTTCAAAACATCCATGGACTTCTTGCGAGCATTCTGCTTTGTGTTGCGGTTTGAAAGGCTCCCAAACAGCCCGTCTGCTGAGTCCTTGAACTTGTCGCAAACGATGGCAACCTTCTTGTAGTCCAATGTTCCATAGTTCCTCTCCCTTATCACCGGATTCATGAAGTTCTCAGGCTGGCTGCTGAGCAGAAGATTGATGAGCTGCCGTATTTCAACCAAACAATCTCTGAAAGTTGTTTCCTTTCCCAAATCTGACAACCCGGTGCTGTGAAATTTCTCATCTGCAAACGCTTCCAACATCTTCAAGTCAATGTCCATGCCTAAAACTGCATTGACAGTGAACCTTTTCACACCGTCATTAAGAAGTGTTGTCATTATAGAGTCTGAGATGTGGCTCATTGCACCAGAAACCACCTTGTATAGAGCTTCTAATGGTAAAATCTCCTGAGCTGTCGATACTAGCGTTTCAAGATAAATAAGAACCTCATTCATATAGTCATTTGCATTGTCTGGGGCTTCCTCCACTATCCAGTTGACATCGTCCAAGAGCACCATAAACTCATCGATCTTGGAATTGGCCAGGTTTATTAAAGCATTATATGCTGCATTCTGGGAGGCCTTCAGGACAGCTCGAGCAGTCAAACCAGAACGAGACCTCTCAGCGATGCGCTTGGGAATGCCACACAGTTGGGCAGAGTGCAAGAGGTACAGATCACAAGCTTGCTCAAGAACAGCAATATTTCCTGCAAGTTGCATCATCTGTGACATGGCCAATGAGCGAGCATATATCATGTTCAGAAGACCGTCGTTTAGTACCTCGATCAATAGCCTGTCTAGGTAACCTTTCACCACATCATAGAAGTTCATGTGACCACCGTATGACAAGTAGCTGACAGAATCCTCAATGAAGGACCGGACGATACGGCAAACATCTGGAACAGAAGAGGAAAAGGGTGCCACATATGGAAAATCCGGGATTACATCATCGGGTTCCAGATGAAATGCTGTGACATTCATATTATACTCGTATTCCTTCTTTATAACCATCTGCTCATATGAGTCATTAGCTAGGATGTCATTTATCTGCTTCCGACACTCAGCAAGAAGAAGTTGGTGGTATTTGTCCCTGCTTTTCTCAAGAACTTCAACCAATTGTGTGATTTGATAACCATACTTCTTTACAACTGCACCAAGGAGAGTGACGTAATCTTTTATGAGGAGGAGGTGGCTGGCCGTTCCCATGCGAGGGAACTGATCCTCTAATACAGATGTGATCTTAGCAATGGCTGTTTCCCATGTTGTTTCGACTTGGCTCTCAGACAGCAATCCATTTGCAGTTCGAAGGACACGTTCTTCAACAATAAAAAATCCAGCTACCTGAGCAAGAAAGGGCTGGTGAGACTCAAGGAAGGGTTGCGAAGTGGAAATTTGCATGTCCAGGTTGAGTTGCATGAGCCTGTTCTTGTAGTAATAATCTCGGAACTTCTCCCCAATACCAAGGTATATGTGAATGTGATGCGCCCGATACACTGGTGTGAGATCAAAATCTAGTGCTGTTTCCTCATCTGTATTCTCCACAGCCAAGGTATACATATGCTCATCTGGTCCAGCATGGCTGTGCGCTTCAGCCTCTCTCTGCCGGGCACGCATTTCCTCGTCTTTTTGTCGAGCCAAAGAGGCCTGGCCTATTGAGACCTGCCCGATCTGCTTAGCCATTCTTCTGATATGAACAAGCCAATCGTTGAACTCGCTACAAACTTTCTTCTCAATGTGCAGCTTTATCAATGGTATTTGTTTCTCAACTACCTTTCTAAGAAGCTTAACAGGAATATTTTGCAGATAGCCCTTCTCAATCAAGTCCAAAGTCTTCAGTGCAGGGTGAAACTTAGCTTGTGCAATGTAACTGTTGCATGCCATGCACAGGCTAGAGACTTTCACACATATCTTCAGTGTTGTTATGGCCTCTCCTACGTTTTTCTTGACTGAATATAACTCCAGAAGTTCGTCAAGCTTCAACAGTAGGGCACTAGTAACGTCTTGCAAGTGCAGGTTCTCACCAGATAACATGCTCTTTAGCTCATCAGCATCGACCAACACACCACGGAGTTCATCGACAGCAAGGATGAATTCCTCATAGTGAAGTCTACATAGCTCTTCAATCTCAACTTCTTTCTTCTTTACAATGCTCCTGAGGTTATGCATGAGAGATTCAGGTTTGCCAGACTCAAACGCATGCCGAATGATGGGGCCCAAATCCTCTCCATTTGCAATAAATGCAGCAAGACCCAGACCAAGACCTCCATCGCCACTTTCCACTACACTTTTCTTCTTTGGCTGAGCAGTCATGACTCAACTGTAACAAAAACATATATACAATTTCAGTGCAGATACGTAAGACGTATCTTGAGAAGCATGGAAATGAAAAGCACATAAGTAGTAGATAGCATTGGCAATTCATAAGACAGTGCATATATCAGCCAAAATAAAGCAGATTGGCACAACAGCAAGAGTTTATTTATCATAATTCTTTCATGATATACGTGCAGCAGCAAAAAATCCATCAATGAACATTGCGTGACTTGCATATCAAAACAACCCCATGTAAACTAAGAAAGACTCAACCAAATTGCTAAAACGAGCATTATTACATATTCATAAAAACGCAAGATACATGCAATAATTATTCAATCTGCTCCACACAAATGTTGAGTTCATACTTTAATTTTAACCCAATAACTACAGGCTTCACTAAAACAACCATCACCAAACTAGTTTATACATATTAATATATAAAAATGTTTACGCCCAGTGGGTGGCTTCTTCAGCCACCTATGATTAAAACAGTCCACGTTCCAGCGACAGATATGAATTGAAACAAGTGTTCATAGCTCTTCCCAATATTGCTACCTTAACATTGACTTAGAAGATCACGGGAAAATCACCACGACAGCACCACTACTATCATTGGAAATTAAAATTGTTGCAAATGGAAAATTGCATAGAGTAATTTCCAAAGGACTGTAAAATCCACTTCCGAAAAGGCTGGAACTAAGGTCATGATGTAAGATTGTAGCACTAAATAAAAGGAGCTCACCACAACCCTAATCCTAAAACGATTTTTAGCTGAGTGCCATCACACGGACTTGCAATTAGTGAAATGCATTGCTTAACCCTGAAAACTTGACGTAAGGAAGAAATAACAAATTAATGAATGGAGGAAACTTACTATTAAGAATTTGAGATTTTGTGATCACAAACAAAAATCATAGCCTTCTATGTATGAATCAGGAGACACGCACGAAAGAATTTAGAACAAAAACAATGGTAATGGGGAATGAACTGCTTGCACAAATATTCTAATGGCAATAGGGAATGCACGGCGTGTGAGAGAGAGGCTTGTGAACCGGAGGAGATCGCGGATCACAAATGTGAGCGCCCGGGACCCCGGAGAGAGAGAGAGAGAGAGAGAGAGAGAGAGAGAGAGAGAGAGAGGGAGGGAGATTCTTTGGTTGAAGAGTAACTAGATGAAAATTGATAACCTGCGCGTTGCTGCGGAAATTTGTAGAAGCAATAGGGATGAATTTGTAACGTAGCAGACTTAAGTATCGCAACTTTTTCCCCATTTTGATAGAACTAAAAATGGATGATGGAATGAAGACATTATTAAAATTTCAACTGAAGCACGACAATGAAAGAACCGGAAGCTTACAGGCACTCAAATGCTCATGAGAACAAGAAAACAAAGTGATAGATTTAAAAGGAGTCGGTAAACAGAACTACACACTAGCGAATGCCAAGAGAGAGAGAGCAGACAGTGGATGTGACGTGCAAACTGCTTACGTCTTTTCACTTCACGGTTTACTCTTATTTAAAGAAACTTACATGCAGTTGGTTACACGAAACATTAAATGTGGCATGTCCCTGTAGACTCGCACACACTAGCTATATATAAACATGACACACTCTGCATGCAAGAGAGAGAAAGAGAGCTACACAACTCACATCGTGCATGCATTAACTCCATGAGCTATTCTAGTGCATATACATGCACACATAGAGCCACCGACTCGCCCATGCAAAACTTCAGAAGTGCTCATGTCCGCAGGTCTCGACTAACTGCGCCCACTTTTTTCTCCTCGTCTACCACAGGACTCGGGCTCCCCTCTGCATGCTAACACACTCAGGCTTAAAGGCTAACACACACTGACTAAATCCAATAAAACATGCATATGCGCATAACTACTGGCTTCACATGACTGCTGATCCGTCCACTATCGCCATGATTCCACACATACGATTCTTTTGGACTTAGCCCACTACTACCTTATACGGCAACGAAAAAACCATGCAACATGGTGAACACATAGACAACAAGATTAGTTTCAACAAACAACTCCATTTCAGACCGATGAGCAAAAGAATGATCTTATTTATACATCAATCAAGTATTTTTTCCTCAAAATCAGTCAAATTTTTTACCATCGGATAGATTTTCCCACCCCTCGTACACATATCGCACCCGTCCCTAACCCTAACCGAATCCCGACCCACTTCCCTATTCCCCCAGAGGCACCATCTCCTGCCTCCCCTAGCCCTCGCTATCGCCCGACGCGACGCCCCACGCCGGCTCACCGGCGTCGTCTCCTACACTGACAAGGCCCACCGGCTCCCTCCTCCCGCTGCCACCGCCCGTCTCACCTTCTTTCACCTCCTAACATTATCTCGTTCTTCAGGCCAGAAGAATAGTAAGGTTCAACGTTCATTCAGATAGCAAATAGAAAAACGATCAGAGGAATGTACTGCCGATGCATGCATGCTAGACAACAGGAAAGCTGACGGCAAGCGGCGTATTAGAGGAATAAGGGGGATCAGATCGGATCATCGGAACGTACCGGCGGATTGGGAGACGCGTGCTGCGAGCGGACGGGAAACCAGTCGATTGGGCGAGGATGAAGACGCCGGCAACAATGCCAGGTGCGGCGGGGGCGAGAGGAAAGTGGATCCAAATAAGCCGAAGGAGGTTGCCACCGTCCGCATGGATGCGGTCTCAGAAGTGACAAGATAAATGGATTTGGCGGTTGCTGCTGGGCCGCTTTATGGCTGGTTGGTTCATACTCCGTATCATCTACTGATGAGACTAAAAATAATCAACATAATAAATTATATATATAATTATTTGTAATAATCCCATATAATTAATAAGTTATCCATATAATTATGAATATAGATAGTCCTCAATAAGACTGACTGTCAAATTCAAGGCAATATATTTCTATCCTCTCTTGTATACACCATCCAAAATCCTATGAACACAGAAAACTTGTCAGTGTACAAGGCGACTCTAGTAACGATGTAATAGGGTATTCTTGACACATCGTTCCTTTTTTTTTTTGCGAGGTTTACTTGTGGTGCTAAGAACTTGCCTCGTGGCAGCTCAACCTTCGTGTTGGCATCTAAGAGCAACTCCAGCAGTAGTCCTCAAAACAGAGCCCCTACATTTTATTTGAGGGCTCTCCCTACTTTTGAGGGCTCTGTTTTTTAGACTACACTCCAGCATGAGTCCTCAAAACAGGACCCTCAAATTCATTCTTAGAGGGGATGACACATAGAACCCACCCTCATCCTCATCTTACTTTTGAGGGCCGAGGGGCAAAAAAAACTCACTCCAGCAGGGCCCCTACTTGAGCCCTCAAAAGTAAGGGCTCCCTCCAGACCCCCCCTGGAATGAGGGCTCGAGGGGGAGATTTGAGGGCCCTCTACTTTTGAGGGCTCAAGTAGGGACCCTGCTGGAGTGAGTTTTTTACCCCTCGGCCCTCAAAAGTAGGATGAGGGCTCAAGTAAGGGCCATGCTGGAATTGCTCTAAAAAAGTGTCGAAATACAGGTGTTTTCCATTCCAAGGCAGGGTGCAAATATAGAGTTGATAGGGGCATCAAATCTACTAATTAGCGAAACTAGATTTCTATCTGTAATCAACTTTGATGTCGTCCAAATTATGTATTGTCCTAGAATTTGTAATCTCGCTGCGCATGAACTTGCTAAGTTTGGTGCTGCTTTGGACCAGAATGTCACTGCGTTTGGCTTCAGGGTTTCCCGAGCTGTGTACCTCAGTTTGTATCCAGCGGCTTAGCTGGAATACATGCTTAATGGAATAGTTGTTAATTCCTCTCAACAAAAAAAAAAGCAGGGAGCAAAAGCAGCAAAGGCAAAGCATAAGAAATACTAAACTGACGTACGTAGGGAAGAATGGCAGTATTTTAACCCAAGCATGAAAACTGGAGTAGCATGCTTTGGATCAGCTTCTGGCATACATGCAAAATATATTTGGATATGTCAGTTAACTCTTCGTTGGTTTTCATCCAAAATTTCCAGGCCGTAATACCCAAATTTGCAGCATTTATTTCTGGAATAGCAGATAAAGCAAAAATAAAAACTACTCGTGTGATCAAGCCTCACGCCTGAAAGAAATTCAAAAACGGGAGGTGAAAAAACAGAGATTGCCAGTCATGGCTATGATACATCTTCACTGGTTCCCTGTGATGGATTTCTTGGATACTGCAGGCAACAGTGCGCTACTCGGCCTGCCACTGTTCAGGTTTTGTCCTGCAGCACGAACACTTCCTCTGAGAATGCTTTGCAACAGAAACTAAATAATAACACTACAAATGATGACAACCCTGACAAAAAAATTATTTCCTGGCTGATAGTGAATGATATCTGAAACAGCTGTTTTTATATTTCTGCCAGGCTAACCAACAAACAGCAGGTGCAAATTAAAAATCCACATACAGTACAACCATAGAATCTAGTATTCAAACAGGGGGATGGAATCAAATGATAACCACCTCCAAAATAACAAGTCAATTGGTCCAATATGATGGTTAAGTGAGTTTTGTTGTATCTGCAGACTCCATATAGTGGCATGTGAAAAGGCCGAAAATCTCAAATTAGTCAACCAGAAAGGCTTGATATCGT
The DNA here is from genome assembly GCA_017311315.1 of Dendrocalamus latiflorus. Taxonomy (NCBI): domain Eukaryota; kingdom Viridiplantae; phylum Streptophyta; class Magnoliopsida; order Poales; family Poaceae; genus Dendrocalamus; species Dendrocalamus latiflorus. The sequence continues at coordinate 5,234,800 of CM029652.1, read as the reverse complement.
TATCACCACTACAATGTTCATTAAACTGTACTGAGAGACAACTATTGTTGTTAATTTAAACAAGCTCAAGACAATACTATTAGTACCAATGATTCACGGTAAATGCACATGCTAAGAAAGCATAGCTTCCAATGTCAGTTCAGAAGAACGTACATGCCTACCTTCTATGTAAAACAACAAGATCTACTGCTGAGTTACAACCTCATCCTGACTTTCTACCTGAAATAATCGGGTAAACACAGCAAAACATATAAATAACAACAGGAAATTCTAGTTGAAAACAGATGATTTCCGGAACATATATTTTTCGTACGAATGAATTTAAAGGGTAGCAACGTGGACCTCATCTGCATTACTTCTCCGAACTTTTCTATTTACGTTCCTCATTGTTACAAATTCCTCTGCAGATGTTGGGTGAATGCCAACGGTGGCATCAAAATCTTGCTTTGTCAACCCAGCTTTAACAGCAATTGCAATTCCCTGTCATAAAGTTGTACAGATAAATCAGGAATGAAGCAGAAATAATGAGGAAGAAATACAATATCATGCAAACCTGAATTATCTCGGGTGCATCTTCACCACACATGTGCACTCCTACAACTTTCTTCGTAGTAGCACACACAATAACCTTCATTAATACACGATCAGGTAATCCAGAAAGAGTGGCCCTGAGAGGTCTGAAGTTCGCTGCAAAGACATCAACATCTCCATACTCTTCAATAGCCTGCAAAAATATGCATTTAAGCGAATTTCTTTGTGTTACAAAATTTAGAAGCATGCCATGTATTATCACCTGCTCCTCGGAAAGACCAACTTGCCCAATGGGTGGTTGGGAGAAAACAGCAGATGGTACAGCTCTGTCAAAAACATGTAATTCGCAATTAAAGAGCATTCAGTAGAAAAATGATATCCAGTCTCAAATACAAAAATAATGATATCTAAGAAACAGTGAAAATAAATTATGAATTTCAGTTCAAAGTTTCAGGAGCTTGTTACGCTGGGCGCATCAGCAAAACGAGAACATCAGCACAAACAAAGTGACCAATAACAAGAGAACCCTAGATAACCCAAAAATCTCAAAAACTTATCTGTACTGAAATCGGGGATCATAAATGAAAAATGGCAGTATAGGGTATTTACTCAACATTTTCAAATATAGGCTACCATAAGTCTACAACACCACAGGTATGTCAGCATGGTCATGGGGAATAAGGAAATAGCAGTTGTGTTTGTAATCAACGCTACATCAAACTTACTCCTTGAAAATATTATCAGGGTACGAAGATGATTAAGTGACAACTAACAAAGTTTTCCCTTAGCTCATGATAAGCCCTCTTCCACTAAATTCGCCAGAGGTGCCCATTCATGGTCAAACAATGAAATATGCACCCTTCGTAGAGCAGGCATTCCCTCAAAACATGTGGTGTTCAAGATTCCTGATGGTGATTTGATAAATACCTAAAATCTGGTTTGGTAGGTTCGTCACCGAATACAGTTTTTGCAAATGCCCCACCTTCCATCAGTGCAACTGGCGTCAGGTTGACCCTATTAGTAACATCTCCCACAGCCCAAATTGAATCAACCGAGGTTCGAGAAAACTCATCAACCTAGCAAGCACAAATTTATAACAAAAGGTCCAAATATTACAAATAAATATTACAAAGTGACAACAAAAGCCAGACAAACTCAAAGTCCAAGTATTATTTCACCTACCATTATGGCCCCATTCTTGTCCATTTTGACCCCAACCTCCTCTAGACCAAGGTTCTACGAGGGTAACAAGTATATTAGGAATCTAGGATGCATGCATCCACAAATAGAGATGCACAATATGTAACATTGTAACTAAACAAAAACAAAGGCCCATATGGTACTAACCTTTGTATTTGGTCTACGACCTGTTGCAAACATTACATGTGAGAACCCACCAATAGTTTCTTTGTTTGTCTTTAGAGATAGCAAACCATCATTTGATTTTGTTACTGCTTGAGGACTCTGTTCAGCATGAAATGTGATGCCCCTTAAAGACATCTGTTCAGCAATGAAATCTCTGACCTAAAAATCCAAAACTGACGAAATTAATCTGGAAGCACAAGGCACTTCATTTGGTAAATCCTTTTTTTTTGGTTATTCTTAATGTTTGCTCACCTCCTCATCAAACCCTCTTAAAACTTGCTTCTGCCGAATAAACACATGAACCTCACTTTTTAAGCCATTGAAAATGCCAGCAAACTCCAAAGCGATATATCCACCTCCCACTATTGCAATTTTCTCAGGTTTCGAAGGCAGATCCAGTGCAGCATCAGAATCTATAACATGCTCTATTCCTGGGATATTTGGCATCGATGGTCGACCACCAACAGCTATCAGTATATTCCTAGCAGTGTAGAGCTTTCCATCAACACTTACGGTATGTGGATCAACTACCTGTACTAAGTAAACAAAAAATACATCAGCAACTGCACCTTCCTACAGTATTCATTTCGGAAAATAGCCTATCCAAACTTTAACTTGATTTATAAACATCACCCAACCTTTCCACGGCCTTCAATTAGAGTGACTCCTGAGTTGTTTAAAATATTCTTGTAGATACCAACCAGGCGTTGCAGCTCTGTATTTTTGTTCGCTATCAAAGTGCTCCAATCATGCTTTGGTTCAGTCTCATATGACCATCCAAAGCCATGAGACTCTTCAAACTCATGAGAATACTTGGATCCATACACCAACAATTTCTTTGGAACACACCCGCGAAGCACACATCTGTGATAAAAACAAATAGCGGTTCTTACACATGCCCATCTAACAGTAGAGCAAGGTGGGAGGTGTGACACCCCGGCCCATGTTGGCACATTAATTTCTGGGTTAGTTCCACCTTGCTGCCTTACCTTGAGAAGCACTTACATATAAGTCTAGGAGTTACAATGGTAGCACCCCAGGTTAACCGTTTTGCGCGAAACGAGAACGAAAGTGCAAGCGGGTTGCTACGTGTGCGTGATTTATCCAGAATGTGGTTAGGTCTGAACCGGTTTGGACCTTAGGGCGTTACAAATTGTATCAGAGCCGACTCTCGCGGTTACATGGGTGCGTGCGGGTCAGGGGCGTGGGCATATGTCGCATGGCGCGTGTGGACCCGGAGTGGACACACGACATAGCATATGTGCTGGCACTGAACGCACGGACATTTGCCAAGAGGGGAGATTCTTATCATTTGCCCCGGTATGGGTATGTTGGTCCGACGAGAACGTCGAGTCCTTTGAGGGGGGTGTATGTGACACCCCGACCTATGTTGGCCCGTGTGTGTGTGCACATGAATTTCTGTGTTAGTCCCACCTTGCTATCTTACCTTGAAAAGTACTTACATATAAACCTAGAAGTTCCAATGGTAGCACCCCCGATTAATCGTTTTGCACGAAGCGAGGACGAAAGTGCAAGCGGGTTGCTACGTGTGTATGGCCTATCCAGAATGTGATTAGGTTAGAGCCGGTTTGGACCCTAGGGCGTTACAGGAGGAATTCAATATACATAAAAAAAGAGAACAAATAATGCACATTTTAAGGTTAAACATGGTGTTAACTTCTAAGTGCTAAACTGTCCTTGTTCATGAAATATTTGTGTGGACTGTGGGGCATAGAAATCATTGGAAAACACAAACGTGAAAAACCACAAGACATTTTTAGCAAAAATTTCAATACTGTCACCACAGTTGACACATTCAACCAAAAACAGACAGTAAATGCAGAAAGACATATCACTGCTGCTATTTGGTAAATCCTCCAGCTGCACTTATTGATTCCTGTGCATCCATCTTTGATATCATTGTAATCATAGCAATTACCCTATAATGTAGTAGAGGGGTCATAAAAAACATCGGCTCAGTTCTGATATTCATAATGATTTAAATTGTAAATACCAGGGCTATACTGAAATAGGGTACATTATGCTGGTGCAACATAAAAGATAAAACAATGTGCAACTTGTGCAGGGGAGTAATTGTGTTGTATACATCCAATCGCATTCCTCCACTAACACTAAACTAGAGACCACAAAACTTTTGAGCAGCTGCCAGAACCACATATTAACATATCTTCGCTACTGGACAAAAAAAAATACAAAGCCAATAAAATTTTCATGTGGAAATCATGTAATAGAACCACTCCTCTAACAACAACGTCACCAGAAACAAACATCCCATTCCCACCAGCTTGGAGTCTCCCTAAATGACAAAAATGACATGTCATTGTGATGAGTGCTAACTGCCTATTAAGAATATTCTTACTCCAAGTACCCAGTTCAACAAAGAACAAACTAATGTACATAGTATGATAGTAAAAAAACTAGCTAATCCCAAAAATTGTTCTCTGTAATGTAGTCATCCAAAACATACGTCTAACAAAGCCATTCCTGCGCCTGTTCTTTTTTGCTGTGGCTTTTGGCTTTTGGCTGCGGCTTATGGCTTTTGAGCTGTTTGTGCGAGAGATTACATAGTAACAGAAACTCACATACAATTTTTACCGATATAAATGAAATCAGTAAAGCATATACTACAATTAACTAGTAGACTATATCTTGAAAATATACTCTGTTTAAAAGCTAGCTACCGTAGAAAAGCCGAAAAGCAGCTTTTAAAAGCTGAAAAGAACAGGGCCAAATATCGCTCAAACAAACATCACTAACCATCAAATGCAAGGACGTAATTGGGCAGCATATTCCTCGCTAGTCGCTCCAATAAAAGTTATTCCACGAGAAACTTCATGCAACCGTGCAAATGGTGCATGATAAAAGTGAAGCCACCATACTGCAATACATAACTTAACCAAACCTTCCTATGGAAGGGGAAAAAAGCTACGAACAATAGGAACAGGAGAAGCGTCCACTTACGTGCCCCCGACGCCGCCGAGGTTGTCCGAGGAGACGGTGGCAAAGGGCATCTCGCAGATGGCGGCGCGGGCGCCGTAGAGGGTGGAGGCGAAGCGCGAGGCCCGGACGCCGCCGCTCCCGGCTCCGATGGTGAAGAGGTCGTAGTCATACTCTCCTTCAGAGGAGGCGCCGTTGGGCGCTGCGGACGCCGAGATGGGGCGGCGGAGGCGGGGAGAGTGGGGGAGCCTCGGGAAGGAGGGGAGGCGGTGGGGGCGGAGGGCGTAGCGCGGGGAAAGGGTGCGGGTTAGGGTTTTGAGGGTGGAGGAGCAGGAGAAGGGGAGGGTCGCGGTTGCCGCCATGCCTCCCTCTCTCTGAGCTCTCGCAGTGCCGCCGCTGGGCTTCCGACTTCCGAGAGTGTGGGGGAGGAGGAAGGGGGGAGGGCGAGAAGCGAGAGACATGTGGAGACGATGAGTTTGGTTTGATTCGTCTTCCTCTTGTTCGAAGGCGCACTGTGAGACCCAGTACACCCTACAACTCAATTTTAAAGGCGCTACACGAAAGTTTACGTAAACGAATGAATCGAGGTGTACAGTTAGGTTGCGCCTAACATGGCTGAAAGCGTATTCCGGATGCCATCTTAACCCCCTTTCTTTTTTTATTTTTTGAAACGAAGCTTAACCTCCTTTCATGACTGGGTTCATTAGACCTTATTAAATCTACTAAAAAACTGCAAAACAGTGTGGATTCCCTGTCCCTCCAAGCACAAATCCTTTGGATAAAGGCAATAAGGCCATATTTATATTGATTGCGCCTTATGGTTTTTGGCTAAAAATAAATCGTAGTGATTAAAAGTAGATTTTACAAGGAGAACACAAGCAGTAAAAACAGTGAGAGAGATACATATATGAGACAGAAACAAGCACGCGTGGAACCAAGTAATTGGGTCTGGTGTCATAGGACACCGGGTCTTAACAAATTAATAGGGACCGGCACCTCCAGCTCATATATGAACCCTGAGCCTAAACTCAGTGCACCCGATTCTTTCCTTGAAGCCCAACGAAATGAGCACTAACGACCTAAATTCCTAATAGCTTGCAGCAGTTCATGAGGAGCCTCTGCTTCCCTTAACTCATGAGGCAACTACAGTAGGCTAAGCTAGCCCTTGAGCTAGCTTAAGAGGGGGGTCAGTAGATGTGCACTACGTTCGTCGCACAGCTGCACCCAGCCAAGCAGTGACTAGTCACCGGGGAACAGGAGAAATCAGTGCCACCAATTGCCCTCATTTGCCATCTCGTTGCAGCGTTTCCTGGTCCCTATCGCCTCGCACTCTTGCCAGCCGAAGGAATCTTAGGTCGCACTCTTGCCAAGTTTATCTCAATTCTTCCAATTTATTTCAAGAATATGGATTAAATTTATAAGTTAGAGTTTCAATGTGATGATTATTCATTGATTTTTGTTAAATTGTTGGTTAAGACTTAGTGTTTTAATTTTTGATTTTGGAATACCAGTCTAGCTTATTGCAAATCAGAGGCAAAATTATATTATTTGACCATAATGTCTAGTAAGTAAGCCATTGGACGGATTTTCCATTATATTATTCTTGAATTGTTGAATATATAAATATCTAATTTACTTTTTCAAGTAATTGGTGATAATATTATTACTGAACACATTATTATTTAGCATAATATTGTTTACAAATTATATATGTTATTATATGTATGATGAAGTGGTGAATCTCAATCATTTTCGTTCTATTTTCACCCTTAGAAATAAGAAAAATAGGGTGCGTGATACGTCCATAACCCCTTATCTTATGTCCTCCAAAGTAAGAAGAGAGCGAAGTAAGTGAGGAAGCCGTTTCAGGAAAACGAATGTTCATATTCAACCTGTTGTTTCTGGCTTAGGCTTATGGCTATGGATTTTGGCTGTACGTAAGAAAGAGTATAAAGATATAAATAACTCGTATGTGATTTTAACCAATATAAATAAAGTTACTATAGTGTGTACTATAATTAACTTGTAAACCCCGTCTTGAAAAGACATTCCGTTTAAAAGCTAGTTATTATAGAAAAACCGAAAAACAATTTTTAAAGGTTGAAAAGAAGTGGCCCATTGGCTTTTAGCTTCTCTAAAAAGAAACCAACCCTAAAGCATTACAAGTTCAAAAGTCACAGCAATGATAATCAGCAATAACGCAAGCACAGCCCCCATGTAACAGCAAACAGGACGTGACTTCGTTTGGCTACAACAGCACTACTTAGGGCATCTCCAATGGTGACACGTCAGCTATCTATAAGGGGTCCATGTCAGCATCCGGTCCTATGTGGTATAAATTAAATGAGGAGAGAGAATACAACCTGCTACTAACCTGGCGATAGCCGATAGAGAAAAACGAGGTGGGTATCGGCGACTTAACTACACGCAATCGGCAGAGGCGTCGTTAGATGGGATCGAGTGCTCCGTGCCCACGCGGCCGCGCGGTAACTTTCCCCTTGCTCCCGCTGATTTTTTCGCCGCGGCGCTCGTCGAGTTCTCCACGCCAAATCTCTCCGTCTTCCACAGCACCCGCGCGCGAAATCCCTCTCATCCCCTTCCTTCCCGCGTCATCTACGCGCCAAATCCGAAGAAATCCTCATTCCCGTGCCACATCAATTAAATCCATTGTCTGTCTCTTGGCTTCCCCAAAACCTAGCATCCCTGTCCCAAATCTCTCATCCCCGTCCCAAATCTCTGCAAGAGATGAGCCGCCGGTCTAAGCGTGAGGTTGCTCCTCCGATGCCTCCAGTTCCGGCAGCCGGCGTTTCTTGGTGGGGCGCTGCGGTGAAGCCCAACGTCGCCTCCACGGCATCTGGTGAAGCCACGACTCCGCCTCCAGGTAACATAGCTGGGATTTATACATCGTAGTTCTTTTGGTTGATTGTATACTAGATGTTCCGCGCGGTACGACACGCCCGCACATGCCTGAACGTGTTCTGCCGTAGGACTTGGAGGCATATTCACTATTTTGAATCATCTATTTGCTAGTTGGGCTATGATTGTGTTCTGCCGTAGGACTTTTATGAAAGAATAGGGTCTCTATGAATGCTGGCTTCTACTACCTTAAGAGGACAGGAACTGATTACTATTTTTTAAGCTGTTGCTATATTGAAACATAGAAACTAATCCCTGGAATCCCAGCACTACAACAGTAGGATTGTAGCATTGCATCATCTGCTATTTTACTTCAATAGCCTTGCAGCCAATTGTGAAATAGAACATCACACATTATTCTGTACAGTAGACAAGGTCCTTGTTCTTGGAACTAATTGGCAGTGGAGATTAATTCTGTGCTGTTATTGGTGACCGGACACTTCCTTTTACTCCCATGTGTTGAGTTGAATATATATTCTCCAGTACAGCACGTCACGTAAATGAACAAATAATATGTCAGCTCTAACAATAGCAATGAATTAGTTGTGCCAATATGTACTCAAGCTTCTGGGGCACACCAACACTGTCCAACGCTGCTAGACACTCATCAAGCTTGTTGCCAATCTCCTCTGCAGCAAAAAGATTCAAAAGCAGTAAAGCACAACCAGATCACTCTCATGAACACTTGCTGTTGCTGCAACGCATCGAGGGACCATACCATAGGATTTACTGTGATCGGCATTAATCTTGAACTTGCTTGGTTCACAGTTTACAATGGATATAATTTGCAGGAACTTTCTTAAAATTTAATATTTTTTCCAAGCCGATGCTGATGATGGATTTCCTCTTACGCAGGTTGGTGGACTGCACCACCACCGCAGAACAATTTATTTCCTTTCCCATATGGACCTTGGACGGGTGCAATACCCACACCAAATGGCCATGCCAATCTGGATACATCCGCAGATTCGGTAGAGCGGTATGTAATTGACTTGCCATGGAAATTTTTCTGTACTACTGATTGATATCTAGAAGTTCAGATAATGAACAGAAATGGCCTTACTTCATTCCCGGCATGATATAACTTGCAGTCTACATGGAGGCTTTCTAAACTTTCTCCAAAATGGCCTCACTTCATTCCCTGCACAACATTCTCCTCCAACCAGTGAGGTCGCAGCATCAGGATCAAAAGGCAAAAATGTCATTAACATCGATGATGGAGATGATGCTAGGACTGAAAAGCGCCTATCATGGACACCGGATGAAGATGAGCGACTGGTTAGTGAATTGGCACTAAATTTTCTGGTTATTGAATTGGCACTAAATTTTCTGGTTATTGAATTGGTACTAAACTAGTAATATATGCCGTAGGTGAGTGCCTGGTTTATTTCACTCCAATGACCCGATCAATGGGAACGGCAAGAAAATTGATCATTATTGGGGAGAAGTACATGAAGCCTACAACAGCACTACACCGTCAAATCGGAAAAGGAAAGTGAAGCATCTTAGAGATAGATGGCAAAAGATTAAGAGGTGGGGTTGGTCTTTTCTGTGGCTCTTGGAATAAGGCTACTTCAACTTATTCCAGTGGTCAATCGGACGACCAATTGAGAGAGAAGGCACTGCAGTTTTATTTGGATGACTACAAAGAAGGTCCATTCACTGTTTTGAATTGTTGGAAGATTATGAGGGATGAACCCAAGTGGCTTGCAATCCTGGATGATATTGATAATTCGAACAAAAGAAAGTTGGATGATGAGGGGGGAGTGGGGGACAGCACAAAAAGCCTGAAGGTATTAGTGAAAAGGAACGCCCAATAGGGACGAAAGAAGCTAAAAAACAACGTAGTGGCAAAGGCAAGATCAAGGCAGAGGACACTAGGCTGGATGAAGATATGAAGAAGTATATGGATATTCAAGCTGCAGCTAGTAAGCGGCACACAGATTTCTTAGAGACCCAACAACGTGTTTCTGATGGGAAGGTTGAGGCAGCAAGGCTTAGGAGGGAGGCTGCCTTGCTGGAATCGTACAAGGCTTTGATGAGCATGGACACTAGTAACATGGCAGAGGATATGAAAACTGAGCACATGTTAGGCCTAAAGATCCTGAGGGAGAAGATGGCTGGCAACACTAATTGAGGTACTTACTGTTTTGAGTTTAGTTGTTCTGATATAATTACCTAAATGAAGTTTTTAGCCTTTTTCCTTGTTCCAATTGAGTTTAGTTGGAGAGTCTCGTGGGTTTCCTGGAATGTTAGGTAGCATTGACTGCATGCATTGGAAGTGGGAAAAACTGTCCAACAGCATGGAAGGGACAGTTTACCAACGGTCGCTATGGAATCCCAACCATCATCCTTGAAGCAGTAGCTTCATATGACCTCCATATTTGGCATGCATTCTTTGGTGTAGCTGGGTCCAATAACGACATCAATGTACTGAATCAGTCCTCTTTGTTTATTGAAGCGATAAAGGGTGAGGCTCCCCAAGTTCAGTTTTCTATCAATGGAAGGCAGTATAACACTGGATATTATCTCGCAGACGGAATTTACCCAGAATGGGCAGCCTTTGTTAAATCTATAAAGGCACCTCAACTACAGAAGCACAAGTTGTATGCAAGTGAACAAGAAGGCAAAAGGAAAGATGTGGAGCGTGCTTTTGGGGTGCTGCAAGCTCGCTTCAATATTGTGCGTCGTCCAGCACGATCTTGGAGCATGAATATTCTTAAAAGAATCATGAAAGCTTGTGTTATTCTACATAACATGATAGTGGAAGATGAGGGAGAAATGGCTGAGGAGCCTATTGATCTGAATGTTATCCCAGGAACATCAATTGTTCTTCCACAGAAGTGCAAAATGCCACTAACAATAACCCATGCTTCGATGATGTTAGGCGTAGAAATTTGGCTATCCGTGCTCATGAAGTCCATTCTCAACTGAAAAAATGATCTAATAGAACATAATTGGCAACGTAATGGCAAGAAGGTTAAATAACTAGTCAATTTTATCATGTAAGCTCTTGTAGACAATTATTTTCTTGTTAGTTCAAATAGTTATTTTGAGCATATTGCCTTACAACTTTGTCTTTTCTTCTTTCAGGTACTGCTAATAAAATGCTAGAGTTGAAGCCTTGAAGGAAGTTGCAACATGGCATCTTGGTCTTCTCATTTTGTGTGGTGTCACAGGACAGAACTAGTCCAGTCTTTAAGTAGTGATATGGAGACTATGTTTGCTGGTTGTGTTTGCATATTTTCAGTTTCATCTTAGTTGCTACCCTTAATCTTTTAAATGTTGTAATGCTGCAATTATCTATTTCCAAACTTGTTGTGAGCGAAGTTTATTTCTTCAAAGTGGTGAGTCTTGTTTCATGCATTACGTTGTGGCAACATACATGGCTACAATGATGATGTTCAGTATGGATCAATGTCATTCATATGTACATGGCAGTATTAAAGTAGCTATAGACATCTCTATAGACATACCATTAAAGTGGTTTACTATAATATTATCTATAGATGACATGGAATTTGCTATAGAGAGCCAACTATCTTTGTTATTGCGGGTGCCCTTACAGCAGCAAAAGTCAGAAATCTTCCATCAGTTCGACATCATCAGGAAGCGATGTACCTACACAAAACCAGCAGCACACACGCCGTTACAACCAACACGGCGTCTGACATCGGCATCTGTGCCTTCTTCCTCGTGGCCCTTTGCCTCCTTGTACGAGACCACATCCCTCAGCCGGCTGAGGTAATTCTTTGGCGATGGATCGACATCCTGCTTGCACCGCCTTCTGAAGGAGAGTTCTGGCTATGCAGTGCTGAAACTGGACATCGAAAATGCCCCGCTTGCGCAGCCACTCCGTGTCGCGGTGATTGGCGTCCATGAAGGCGGTATAGTTCGTCACATGGGATGCCGTGCCCTGGTGGCATATCTCGAAAGCAATGAGGTTCTGCAGCAGCTGAATGCCTGCGTCGCTGATCTCCAGCTGCGGGATCTGCACCGTTCCATGGCTGAAGATGATGTCCAGGAAACTGAACGGCTCCTGAAAAGTGCTCTAAGGCCACCACTGAAGCCTCCTGGTGATACCAACGCCTTCAGTCTCAAGCTTCATTGCAGGATCAATGCCAGTTCTAGATGGCTTTGGCGGTGGCTCTATCAGTCTATTGCCTGGCTTTGAATTTGGGAGGACGGACCGGTACAGCAACTGCAGGAGGCAGCGCACATCCCGGCAGCAGATTGGGTTTGTCGAGGTGTGCATACCAACAGGGAGGTGCTTGTTGAACATAATTCCTTGCGCATGCCGTCAGGTCAACAGTTTTGTCATGCTCCGTCTTCAGTGGTCAAACAAGATGCTGACAGCGATGAAAGGTATCTGGTTCTCCAATAGGAGCATGTCGATCGCAACCAAGCCCCACTCCCAGGGCCTTTCCCACTGGAGCGTATCATATTCTTCAGCCAGATATCCATCATCCAACTTTGACCAGTATTCATACTCTGCGCCCTCTAAGGATCATGCCTCAACAAGAAGTGGACAATGAAGCATCCATCAAACAGCAGCATCGGACCGATTTCCTCCTGTGTCATAGCAACTGGCTCTGCATAGAGCTGCTGGAATGGCTTTCTGTTGGCCGCCTGTGTCAGTCTATGAGTCAAAGCAGGAATTCTTGAACCAAAGGTTCAAGGCTGTGATTGCTGCGCTCCAGCAATCTGTTGACGCACCAGCGCTTGTATTGTTCCATTCGCCCGAAGCTTGGTGGGTACCTCAGTGAACGGAACTAGGGACCGATCCAGACAGCCTTGGGCTCATAAGCTTCCGAGTCACGTGACCGAACTTCCTCAGGGATACGGATGATGTTGTTTTCATAAAAGGACCCAGTGGTACTCTGTGGTTCCGGGGAGTCATCAGACCTGAAATTTCATCAGTCTCTCCATTTGCATTGGCCATCGTTTTTCTCATCCTCATATTGTGCGCTGCAAATATAAATGTAGAAGTGCAAGTCAGATACACGTAAGAAATCTGGAAAAGCAAGAGGACATGAATATTTTGCTCACCTCTTGGTTGCTCTGGAGAAGACATCTCATATAGCTAAAGCTGAAGAAAGATTCCTATGGTTGATGGTGGATGAAGCTAAAGCTGAAGTAACTTTTCCTATGGTTGATGCTGGAGGAGAAGAATTTGTCCCCCACAGACAACAGCAAGGTTGCTTTCCAGTTGATTAAATCTAACTCCAAGAAGAAAAGTTATATATACATTGTTATTCAATAGTCAGAACGCAACAGCAAGGCACACAGCCAATTAACTTTCCTTTCCTCTTTTTTATCTAAGATTGCTACATCATACAAGTTGACTACGTGAATTCAACTATGTTTACAGATAAACATAAAAGATTCTGCAATTGAGCTGTAGATAAACAAAATTGCCCTTTAGACTATATTTTGTTTTCCCTTTGAACTGAATGAGCAGAATGATTAACAGGCTATATGTCAATCTCCTCGTAGTAGGAAGAGCCACCAAAAATTTGTAGAACGGCGAGCTGACATTTTTATGTGGAAGTTTCTCTGTCCGCCACAATTGGTTGTTCACCTTCAAACTCGGATATCACGATGAGTGAATCTGTCATTTCAAGAGGGAGTGGCTCCAACTTGTTCATAGGATTTATATGCTGCCATGGTGATACAATATATGAATTAATAGATTATTAACACCTGCCGAATCATGGTTGCTGATATTCACAAAGCCAAAGAAAGGACCTAATCTTAACAAGGCCTTCTGTACTTTGAGAACATCATTCCCACATAAAGTAACAAATAACAAAGAGAAACTTAACCTGCTTCTGGTCCTTGACATAACCAATTGCAACTTCTCGACGCAAAATGGCCCTTTCAGAAAGCTCTGAGAATGATATTTTCTCTCCTTCCTTCATGTACAGTCCTATTTCCTACAATGAACACATGCAACAGTGTGGATGCTTTAACGACCACTAGTCAAGCATATGTCAAACACTAATGACGGTCATATTACCTTAATATAGATCTCATCTCCTTCAGCATCCAGAATATCCTTCCATACCTCATTCAACTCGCTACTTTCCGCAACTAAGTTTCATTTTAATCATGAGATAGAGCACTTAAAGAAAATAAAATAGACAACAAAAGTAGATAACCAACCATGTGCAGTCACAAGGCTCATAACTTCCTCTGCTCCAATAAATAAAAGGGAGGGTCTTATTCTAGATATCTGTATAAAATGCAGAGGTAAAGAACTTGCTTCCAAATTTAAATCACTTTGATGAATTGTGCCATTGACATATAATCAAATTCTTACTTGCTTTCCCAGTCCTGTGTCTACAATTTCTGATACAAGATTCTCAACCTACAGAACACGTTCAAGAGAAAATTAGATGATTCAAGCAAATTGATATATCTTTTAGCATTGGAGTAAATCTAAGAAAACATTGCATGGGATAACCAGTTGAACCACACCAATTCAATTCAAGTCCCATTGTCAAGGGAACATGGAACTAGATAGCCTTCGAGAACCATTTTGTTATGATAGGGGATAGGCCAGGATGGCTTAGAATCGCCCTCTTTACGGAAGCTCTGATCTGAAGGCCAATCAGTTTAGAACTTGATTGCTTTATTGCTTGCTTATAAATGGTGCAGCTCCTCTCTTTGTATAGATGAGGTTAGCCCATAACAATATGGAAGCTAACATAATCTAATGCAACCAATTAAGTAAAAATAATATCATATCCATACTATCTAAATATAAAGATATGCATCTAATTATTTCTAATATAAAAATATACATATAACTTTTCCTAATATGAAGATATGCTAAGATTATTTCCTAAACAGCCGCTATAGGACCGTCCTACAGTACTGCATGGTACAGTTCGTGCTACGGTACTCGCGATGCTGCAGTTCCGCTTCATAACACTTCATCCCTTGCGGCGAGACAGCTCGTCCTCAAGCTGTCAAGTGGCAACCACAGACTAAGATCTTTGTGTCCCCATGTTGACGAAATGGCACAATGCCGCCGCGTGGCGTGGAAGATGATCAGCGAAGCCCAGATGCATAATAGCGAGGATAACAACCCTCTAGTTTTGGCTGGCGTCACAGGAGTCATCGGCGGTAAGGGCAAACGATGTAGAGCAGCAGCATCCTTATTGACCCGAGATGCAACGGTTATGGGAAATATGCAACGATGTCACTGACCCCCACAATACAACCGTTGCGCTCCGCATCTTCAAAGACACGGTGTCGACTAACCATGGCGAGAAGACCGCCGCTGGACTGTGGCAACTGGCAACCTTCCTCCTTGATGAAAGCACCAAAGGTGGTGCCACCAAGGACAGCTCCGTCGACTGAAGCGTTGGTGACGAAGGCAGGCATGGCATCAGTGGCGACGTTGGTTCTGGCGGCAACGTGGCCAATGCCAATGCCAGTGCCAGTGAAGATGGTGGCAGCGCAGCCATTACAATGGCACGCGACACCTCTTCTTACTCCTTCAGCTTGTCCACCAACTCCATAGCCTTCTCGAGTAGGGCCATCAGCTCCTTGTTGCTAGCCTTCAAACTCTTCAAGCTATCCTGGATAGATAGTGCGGCACCGGAAGCCATGGTAAGTGGCTCTGATACCAAAATATTATGGTAGAGAATAGGCCAGGATGGCTTAGGATCGCCCTCCTTGCGGAGGCTCTGATCTGGAGACCAACCGGTTTAGAACTTAATTGCTTTATTGCTTGCTTATGAATGGTACGGCTCCTCTCTTTATATAGATAAAGTTAGCCCCTAACAATATGAAAATTAACATAATCTAATGCAACCAATCAACTAAAATAATAGCATATCTATACTATCTAAATATAAAGATATGCATCCAACTATTCCTAATATAAAGATATGCATCTAACTTTGTCTAATATGAAGATATGCTAAGATTATATCCTAAACAGCCGCTACAGGACCGTGCTACAGTACCGCATGGTACAGTTTGTGCTACAGTACTTGCGATGCTGAAGTTCCGTGCCGTAACACATTTTTGTTAGAAGTATATGTACACCAAACTTGATATATCTTGAGCCATTTGTAAGACAAACGAGTAATGATTTGTTGATTTTGTTAGAAGTATATGTACATATTTGTATTAGTCTTTTGTATACGGGTTTTTTTTTTGCTATGTGTTCATGCCTTGTATATGACTTATATTGACCATTTTGGCCCATGGAATGTATGTGAGGTCCATTCCAACTTGGTATCAGAGCACATGGCTCTCTCCCTCCAAATACCTCCATCGCCGCTGCCGCCGCTTGGCTACCACTTCTCTCCTCTCGGATCTCTTTCTCCTGGGCTCTCCCCTGTCGTCGCCTTCAGCCCAAATCGTTGCTGCCCTCCCTCCAGCCGTCGCCGCGACTCAGGATGAGCTCACCGCTGCCGCTCGGATCCAGCCGCCACAACCTCCCCGTGTAGATCCAGCCAGCGTCGCTCGGGTCCTACTGCCACCAGCCTCGCCCTGCCCGGATCAAAAGACATCGGACCCTCGGCCTCTCCCTGCCTGGATCCAGCCGCCACCACTTAGATCTGGCCGCCACTAGCTTAGCCGTCCGCCTTCCTGCCCGGATCAAGTTGCCACCGGCCTCGTCCTACCCGAATCCAGCACCGTCGGCCCTCCCCACTCGGATCTGGTTGCCGCCGCCCCGACCTCCTGCACCGGTGGCCCCTTCCCCAATTTCGGTGACGGTGAGCGCACTGCCTCCTCCGCGGGACACAAGCCCCGATCGCCCTTACCTCACACTAGCACAACAATCAAGATCAGCGCCCTACACGGGCACTTTGCAGGGGATGGGCACAGGCCGTTGCTACGGCCGTCCCCAATCATGTCGTCGAGCTACCAACGAGCCTACGTGTCAAGCACAAAGGCCGGGCAACAGCCGAAGCTACTGTTGTTGACGTGGACGCCGACGGCGTCGTGGTGCGCGAACTCGCTGCGGATCCTGGGTGCTTCCCCACCGGCGAGCATGGCCTCGTCATCCTCTCCCACGGCTGTGCACGCCCTTAGCCACCCAATCTGGTTGCCTACTGTCGGGACCTTGGGTCGTTGGCCTGCTGCTCTTCTATGGTCAGCCTGCTCTCTGGCTGCCGACCTCTTAGGCCTGCCGCCACCTAGTCGCGTTGTAGTAGCTCTCTCCACATCCTAAGGCCTTCACTGTCGTCGTGTCTTCCTATGACACCGCTATCGTGCCTCTGGCCTACTCCAGGAAGCAGAACCAAGGCCACAGACGTGGTCGTGCTCAGCGTGGCTCTGCTTCGTTAGGAGCCGTTGGTGCTCCTCACCGGCCTGACACTGCTCAGCAGCTAGTCTCCCTCCTTCGGTGTCTGGTCGTCAATCCTACCTCAGGCCCTTCGGGTTTTGCAGTCTTGCCACTTACTCTTCCACTTCAGGTCTCTCTTGTCCTTGGATCTTGGACTTTGGTGCATCCTTCCACATGACACTAGATTCCACTCATCTTATCTCTTTGAGTCCTTGCATACTACATGTTTCCATTCAGACTGCAGATTACACTTCTCTTTCTGTTACTAGTCGAGGCAGTCTTTCCACTTCTAGTTTTCATGTTCCTACGGTTTCTCATGTTCCTAGACTTGCTATACAGCTTATGTCTATGGGTCAGATCACTAATCATGATTGTAATATCATTCTTGAGCCTGATTCGTGTTGTGTTCAGGATTGCCACACAGGGACTCTGGTTGGTACTAGCTTGCATCATCTTGATTCTCAGTGTCTCTGGGAGTTCAATTGGCTTCACCTTCCTTCCACTTCCACTACTCCCACTGCCTCTGTCGCCACCACTTCTGTCAGTTTTGCTTAGTGGCATCATCGTTTATGTCACTTATGTGCATCCTATCTTTCTTATTTAGTGGGTAGTGGTTTTCTTGGGCTGTTTTCGGTGATACTTCTTTATCCTATATGGGTTGTCGACTTGGCAAGCTGGTGCAGCTCCCTTATGGTTTTAGTGACTATGTTTCTTCTCGTCCTTTTGACTTGATTTGCTCTAATGTTTGGGGTCCGGCTCTCTTCGTTTCGAAAGGGGTCATCCCAACTTTGTGATTTTCATTGATGACTACTCTCGTTGTACTTGGATATATTTGATGTCTTCTCGTAGCCAGGTCCTTTCTATTTATCAGTCTTTTGCTGCTATGGTTTGTACTCAATTTGACTCAGCCATTCGTGTCTTTCATGCTAATTCTACTAGTGAGTACTTGTCTACTACTTTTCATCAATTTCTTTCTGCGTAGTGCACTCTTCCTCAGTACTCCTTTCCTGATGCTCACGCTTAGAATGGTATTTCTAAGTGCAAGCATCGGCAACTTCTAGAGACTGCCCACGCTCTGATGTTAGCCTCTTCTGTTCCACCTCACTTCTAGGTTGAGGTTGTTTCTACTACCGCCTACTTTGTCAACCTACAGCTCTCCACTGCTCTTTAGGGTTCTACTGTTGAGCATTTCTACTGTAGGTCTCCTCAGCACAGTCACCTTCGTTCCTTTGGTTGCGTCTGCTTTGTTCTTCTGTCACCCCATGAGTGCACGAAGCTGACTGCTCACTCAGTTGAGTGTGTTTTCCTTGGCTACAAAGCTAGGTACAAGGGTTATCACTGTTATGACCTTGTTGCTCGTTAGATGCGCATTTCGCACAATGTCACCTTCAATGTGTCCCAGCTTTGCTATCATCGCAACACTTTTAGTCCAGACTCTCTTGCTGAGTCTATCTCCTTTATGACTTTTCCTGATCCTCGGCTCTCCACTCCGTTGGTTTCCCTTCCATCTCCTCCACCACCTCTGGCAGTTTCACCTTTGGCTCCTTTCCCTCAGGCTCCCCTTGCTTCCCCACCAAAGGATCTCATCAGCTCTTTTCTTGAGGTCACCCCCTTTCCATTTCACTATACTCATCGTCCCCGTTCTAATCCTTCTACGTCCTTGTTGGGTCCTGCTCCAATACCTTCTCCCTGCCTCCTTGTTGGATCCTGCTCTAGTGCCTTCTCCCTCCTTGTTGGGTCCTGCTCTAGTGCCTTCTCCCTCCTTGTTGGGTCCTGCTCTCGCATCTCCTCCGAGGTACACTTTTCGCGATTGGAGTGCAATCTGCGTCCTGATCACTACGGCTTTGCAGCTTCTGCTACTTCTCTTACGAGCCTACCACTTATCGTGATGTTGTATTTTATCCCGAATGGCAGTTCGCTATGGCAGAGGAGATTATAGCTTTGGAGCATACTAGCACTTGAGACTTTGTTCCTCTTCCTGCTTGTGTTACTCCTACAAGTGCAAGGGGGTCTAGAAGATCATGACTTTGTTTTGATGGTACCATTAAGCACTACAAGGCGTGTCTCATTGCGCGTGGTTTTTAGCAGGAGTATGGGCATGACTATGATGAGACTTTTGCCCCTGTTGCTCATATGACCACTGTTTGCACTCTTGTTGCCGTTGCTTTTATTTGGCAGTAGACCATCTCACAGCTTGAGGTTAAGAATGCATTTCTCAATGGCGAGCTGCGAGAGGTCTACATGCACCTACCTTCTAGGTATTATGTCACCGACAGTCAAGTTTGTCACCTCCGTCGTCCTCTCTATACGCTCAAACAAGCCCCTTGTGCTTGGTTTGAGCGTTTTACCTCTGTTGTCACTGTTGTTGGCATGTCACCAGTGATCATGACCCTACTCTCTTTGTTCACATCTCTCGTGGTCAGACGTTTCTTCTCTGTGGATAACATGCTCATCACTGAAGATGACTCTTAGTATATTGACTTTGTGAAGACATGTCTCAGTGAGCAGTTCTAGATGTCTGATTTGGGTCCTCTTTGCAACTTCCTTGGGATCGAGGTTACTTCTACACTTGATGGCTACTATCTTTCCCAACAGAAGTACATCCATGATCTTCTTGATCACACTTGTCTCATTGATCAGCACATGGTGGACACTCCTATGAAGCTTCACCTTCGGCTTCGTCCTACTGACGGTACCCTTCTCGAGGATCCCACTCGCTATCACCACCTTATTGGGAGCTTGGTTTACCTTAGTGTCACCCGTCCTAACATCTCCCATACTGTTCACATTCTGAGTCAGTTTATTTCTACTCCTACCCAGCTCCACTATAGTCACCTCCTTCGCGTTCTACGATATCTTCGTGGGACCATCACTCGGCGCTTATTCTTCCTTCGCTCCAACTCCTTACAGCTTCAGGCGTACTCTGATATAACCTAGGCTAGTAATCCTTCTTATCATCGGTCTCTCTGCATTCTGTGTTTTTCTTGGTTCTTCCTTGATTGCTTGGAAGACTAAGAGCAGACTGCAGTTTCTCGTTCGAATCTTAGAGTCTGAGCTGAGGGCTTTGGTGTTTGTGACAGCTAAGATCACCTGGCTACGGTGGCTCCTTGACGACTTTGGTGTTTTGTTTTCTGCACCGACTATGTTACTATCAGACAACACTGGTGCTATCAGTATTGCTCAAGATCCGGTGAAGCGTGAGCTCACTAAGCACATTGGGGTTGATGCTTCCTACATGCGGTTGCAGGTGCAGCAGCAGGTTTATATGCCTTCAGAGCTTCAGCTAGCTAATTTCTTCACGAAAACGTAGGCTAGGGCTTAACATAGCTTCTATATCTCCAAACTGTCGGGTGCACGGGAACCCGACCGGAGATTGTAACGATGTGCCGGCGCTGGACGAGAGACGCCCGCGTCGCTGGGCGGAGGGGACTCCGTGACGAGCGGACGGAAGCAGGACGCGAGAGCGCCGGAGAGACAGAAATGTTTTGGAGGAGATAACGAGATGAGTAATAATTCTTGCCTGCCTCTCTCTATTACAATCCTCCTCAATTTATAGTGCAACCTGATCTAAAGAAAGTATGCAAAGGAGTCCGTAAGGGACTCTTATCCAACTAATATAACGTATAGGTATTCAATTACAATTCCAACTATTAATCGGTTTCCTTCTCATCTATAACCTCCTGCGCCACGGAATCAGAAGGAGGCGCCCTTCCATGGCGTTGTCACCGAGTATACGTACGCCCCCACATCACACAAACTCTGTATTGTTGATCCACCATGAGTTTGTGGGGGTGGGGGTTTGCTCATTCATGCCTTGTACATGACTTATATTGGCCATTTTGGCCCATGGAATATATGTGAGGTCCATTCAAACAGATTTAAGGGTCAAGTTTTTGAGTCTATCTAGACAGCTCAAGTGCATCAATATGCCACAAAAGCAAAGCAAAGCATTCCAAAAACTTCGATGAGAACATGGAGGCTCACTTAGTGCATTTTGAACAGTATCTGTAGTGAGAAGAACTGACCTTAATGCCATGTTTCTGGCAAATGTTTTCAGCAAGGAGAAGGGTATATGCCAACTGTTTATCAACCTGTGCAGCATCTGCAGAAACCATGCATAGATGAGACTCTTTTTATATAACAGGGAAATAGTATAGTTCTGTTGTTGGTAAATTTGTCATACCTCCAATAAGCCAGTCTCTGTCAGATACCACGACAATTGAAAGTGGAACTTTTTCATCACACTTGACAGATTTCCTAATGTTAATTATCGCTTCCTTCAAAGTATCATAGTTCATAGGACATCCCACCTGTATCAGTATGTTATCACATAAAAATTAACAAATAGCAAGAGTAGGGTTACTCTTATGTCTGCAAGCATTATATCTGTGCATGTCAAGGGGTGCTACACACAGAGAGAGACCTGATGAGTAACTTTAATATTTTTAAGTTGGCTCTGCATAAGGGGGTTCACAACACTGCTCCGCTCTTTAATAGGGGTTTCTGACAATATTTCCTGCACATTAAAGTGAATCTGTTAGACGAGTTCCACCCTAATGTTTGGATGGGAGCACTAGCATCATAGACTTGTCATCTTTTTGCTACAATTAAAATGTGAGAGCAGCACAATTTTTTTTCTTGTTCCTGCTGTGCCTATACATACCAATACACTACCAGGTCCAAGGTAATTATCATATTCTCGAATCATCTCGGTAACTTTTGGCCGCCAACCAACAAGAAGTATGCATTCCCTTGGTCCCAGCATACAATCACTGCTCTGCAGACAATTCACCACTGATGAACCCAGCAATTTGAGGATGGAGGAATTCCCATCGATTCATCATTAGACTGAACTTTACCTTAGAGAGAGATTTTGAGGGGCGCTTTACAATGTTCTTTAGCCGTGCTTCCTTCAGCTTGGTAGCCATACTAGACGATCTTTGACCGTCTATTGACTCCGAGTAATGACTTAAATTGTGTGTTCCTTGTGGTACATTTAAAACTGTATACTGTGGTCTTCTCCTCCCGCAAACAGGAGCAATAAGAAGCAACTGTGAAGCAAAGAAATCAGCAGAATATCAGGCTATCAACTAGAAAAAATAGATCACAAGCATCCTCTCATGACTGATGATACAATTGCAAATTGCTGTTAGATGTGTATTATTAGCTGTGTATTTTCCCTGTTATATAAAGGTTTTCTGGATATTTACCATACCTATACTTATATATATACTGACCCATTGGTCTCATGATTAACACAAGCGCTATTTTTAACATAGTATCAGAGCGAACCTAGAGTTTTCGGTTCATCTTCTCCCGCCGCCGCCACTACCTGGCTTTGCCTCCATTGCACTTGCCGTCGTCAAGCCACCGCTACCGCTGGATCTTCTCCAGCCGCCACCGCCGCCTAGCTTTTCCACCCTCTGGTGTTGTCTTCCTAGACTGACCACCGTCTAAGAGAGCCACCACCGCCTCTCCAGCCGCTACTGTCACCTGGGGCTTTGCCACCCTCGTCGCCTCCTAGGACCAACCGTCGCCACTCCATTCGGGCCGCCACCGTCTCGATTGACGCCGTCGTCGCCCGGATCTGGCCACCACTGCTCCAGACTGATCCACCTGTCACTGCTCAGTGCCACCTCAATCTACTTTGGATCCACATTGCCGTCTTCTGCCCGCGAGGCCGCCTCCTGCCTGCGAGGTCATCGTAGCCTCGTTTTTGCTTGCAACGCCCGTCAGTTCATTTTCAAGAACCGAGTAAAAGAAAGGAAAAAAATGCCGTCCTCTTCGGACATCGTTGCCCGGTAATCTTCGATGGTCTCAATTATCGGGACTGTTTTCAGCACATGCATGGTCAGCGCCTCCACATGAATAGCGCTTGTATTCATCGTGAGGCCAATATATACAAGTATAGGTATAGCATATATGCAGGTAACACCTTATACAACAGAGAAAATACACAAGTTTGGAGAGATAGAAGCTGTACTGGGCTCTGGTCTGTGCCTTTGTAAAGAAGTCTGTAAACTAAAACTCTGAAGGCACATACCTGCACCTATGTCTGCATGTAGAAAGCATTAATACTAATATACTTTGTAAGCTCATGTTTCACTGGATCTTAGCAATGCTAATATCACATGTATTGTCAGACAAAATATGAGTCAATGCAAAAACAAAAACACTAAAATCCCCAATACGAACAGCTACAAAGGCCTCCAACAGTCATACAAGGGTGGCGAGCCAGCAACTGAGCACGAGTCTGCTCATACTTAGCCCAGAGACATGTCAAGAAGTCGTAGATATGATGAAGATCTAGATGTGACTGCTGACGCTGACAGCACTGACAAGTATGACAAACATCTGGTTCCAAAGAGTCAATTTGATGCCATATTGCGGACAACTGGGCATAAAACTCGTCCACAGTGGCATCCCTCTGCTGCAACGACTGACCCTGACACACACTAGCAAGATACAAGGAATCACCAGATGGCTCGTAGTGGCTGCGTAGATACACCCACATCACTTGTGCTGAAGCCAAGCCAACCACATCCCCAGTGAGATACACCTCCATGCTAACAACCGAAATAGCAAAGGCATGGGCATCCTCATCAATCCATGTCTTATAGGCAGCATATTAAGTTTGGAAAGTCTCCATGACATCCTCAAGAGCATCAAATGCCCCCTTACGAGCGTCTTCAGAAGCATTTTTCGGGAGCACAGGCTCAACAGGTGGAGCAGGGCAAGGCGGACAAGGCAACTCGCCGGTGAGAAACTTCCAAAGGCGTTGATCACGCATGTGGAGGCGCATATGCTGAAACCAGTCTCAATAATTGAGACCACCAAAGATCACCGAGAAGCGAGGAACAGAACAGTGCCCGAAGAGGACATCTTTTTTCCTTTTCTTCCTTTTTTTGTGATTCGGATATTTACCGAATTGGTTTCGATGCAAAACTAATGCTTTCTATATGAAAGCTCGGGAGGCCGGTGAGTAACAGTTCCTCCGACGGGTGGCGGCGGCGGATGGCGATATTGGCAGTGGCTCCTCCGATAGGGCATAGGCGGATTGGCGGTATGGGTGATGGCTTCTCCGGCGGTGGCTCCTCCGGCTCCTCCGTCAGGCGCAGGCGGCCACTGGCAGGCGACGGCTCCAGCAAGCGGCAAATTCGGGTAGCGACCTGGATGAAATGGCAGTGAGTGGCAAGGATGACCAAGGCGCCGCCAAGATCCGGCTCTCCCCTTCGAGCTCGACGCCTGGAGAGCAGTAGCAGGCGGCGACGGGCGGGCAGGCGTCAATCGACGGCAAGCGCGATGGAGAAGAACACCCAGGCAGTGGCGGCGGTTGGAGAGATGAACCAGCGGCGGCTTGAAAAACCTATGTTGGCTCTTATACCAATTGTTAGATTGGACCCTAGCCGTATGTCTAAGTCCAATCGGGTTCATTCCCCGGGCCACAGATCTAAACGGACTGAACACAACTAAGCTTACAAGCTGCCGCATGTAACCCTATAGCAACAGTCTTATAAGTGGTATTGGGTCTTCTTCCCTCAAAAATTAGTCTAATATGAATAGCACTTATATTCATCATAAGGCCAATAGGCTACTATATATACAAGTACAGGTATGATATATATGCAGGTAACTCCTTATACAATAAAAAATTACACAGGTAATAATACACATCTAACATGATAAATGGCTTAGGACAACCGGTTACAAGAGCTTTGAGCCTTTAACAACCAAAGTGCTCTCAGCTCTCCTGGAATCCTATGTAGAAATAATTTTCTACTAGTTGCCCCTGTCATGGCAAATAACAACAAGAAAATACATACTTTGTCTGTTTCTTTCAGCACTTCATCCTCACTTGGGTGAAAGTAAATCCTTCCAGATCGGAAGATACCGCAAACAACTGCCTGACCATGAACATAAAGGGGGATAAATCACAACAGAGAAGTGGTGCAGACTGCAGAGTTTAGGCATTTACTTATTTGAAACAACATTACATCTTGGATTATACGTCTCACATCCATATATTTCATGCCTCCTACTTCAGGAAAGCTGAAAAGGTTGAAGACATTTTCTGCAGTATAAAACAACATAAGTCACAAACCAAGTATGATAATGAAACCTACCATCTAGACTCCAAAGATAAGCAGGATATTGCTAAACCAATTCAATGAAAGGCAAAAGCATGTAAAAAGCAGAAACAACTAATTGTGTAATCACAGAAATGTGATATATTATCAGAACAGTTTTGTTGATGGGTATTGCACAAACATTGACATCAGAAAAGCATAAGCCCGCTATGGTAACCATAAGTTGAATGTTGATTTCAGAAGTTTAGAAGAAAGTGAAACAAAGTCATGTTTGGCATGTGGCTGTCACCAACGATGGCCACAAAAGTGATTTGGAAAAAAAAAAATTGGACAGAAAGTATGATATTAGTACATGACACAGACCATTATTTAGTTTATAACCAACGTTTGGGCTGCGATATGACTCGTTTTGAGGCGGTTGTAGTACAAATTATGTACTCCACTGTAGAGTGACAATTCAATGCACAAAAAGAGTGGCATACCACAGCTGTGCATAGCTGTAAACAGTTTTATACACAAACCAAAAAGTACGTAAAATATCTCGAGTAAAACTGTATTGGCAAGCCCACCGGTGGCTGCTCCAACCAGTGTGACACCCATGTCTTGTGGGTAAAGGCCATGGTTCGACTACCACTAACTACATGTTAGATGGGTTAATTTGTGGATTCCCTGGGATTTGATCCCGTGACCACTCGGTTGTTAAGCCATGAAGATAATTGCGATAACCAACTGCACCCTTCTTAAAGAAAATGTATCAACAAACATATATCAGAGAGATTAGAACAGTACTGCGATAATTAAGCAAGTGCCTGTAGATTTTAAGGAGGCCCTTTTGCCTAGAGCACTGCACAAACAGCTTAGAAGCAACCATCTCGACCGGCTGCACATTTAAGCCTGTGATTGATTTCAGAAGTTCGCAGGATGTCGAGTTAGAAGCCTACATTGACACAACATGAATAGATAAAGGCCTAAATGTTGATTAAAAAATCGTAGTATAAATGGTGGTAGAGCTTGCGTATACCTCAACAATGGTAGGAACTGATGCAATTTGTGGAAGAGGTTGCAGAGCCAATAGAGAAAGAAATGCATCTGTATCCACTTCATATCTGATCAGGTTCAACAAGATGAGTTTTAGATAAATAAAGTGATATCAAGTAGTCAAATAGCAACAGAACGTGTTTGCAAATAACAGCTGGTGCAACAAAATAATATGTCAAAAATATAGCATATAACATTTACATTCAACGAGTGGTAGATGGGATATTGTTCAGAAAATCCATTGTGTTTCCTTTAAAGAGTTTGTTTTACTATATTTCTTAATTCAGAAAATAGAGCTGCTTGTTTCAAGTCATTCATTCCAAACCTTCTAAGTGAAAGGTTTCAAGTGTCCCATCCAACGCTAGCATGATGGATTTCAACATAGCATAGCTATTTTACTGGAGTTGGATGGCCTGCTGTTTATCACGATCTATACAATGATATCAATGCACTAATATAGATGTCGTCATGAGAAAAAAGACAAGTTGCCCTTCTCTGAAATGATTTCCAGTACCGCAAACATAATTTACTCTATGCTAACTTGAGCAAACTGAAAAGTGTATGGTACATACATACCGTTCATTCTTTGTTGGTAAGATGACTATAGACTTTGCTTTGTTTGCTGCTGCTCTCTCAAATGATTTTGTCAAGCTAAGGCTACAACTGCAATTTAAAAAGTAGTTACAGTGATTTTTTACATATCAAGGAAAATATCTGTTGTAAAGGCAAACAGATTGAAGCAAGTTGTCATGTATGCAGAAAAGCAACACAAGAAGAAGTGAATAACCCCTTTACCTCTTGGTGAATACATCAATATGGTTTAAATCTTTTCTCATGCTATCCCCAAGCTTCTCAATGTGTTTTCTGGGAAGATCCGAGAGAATAAGAATTCTCTGCTTCCTAGACATTGTTTAAAAAAAGCAATGAGCTGTATTAGATTATATAGATAGATAATGCCAAAATGATAACTATGTTATCCTTCAATTACCTTGCTGTAGCAGTACCTAAGCGAATTGCTGATTCATGGAACTTATTTAATTGATTCAATATGGACATCAGATGACTATTGACTCCACATATGATGATATGATCATCTTCAATGACTTGCAATTGTGCCCCTTCCCTTACTTTATGCATCTGGATCTGTGCACAACCAGGTGACTATTTGTTAAAGGCGTACATTGACATAAAAGATTTTCACCACAGTTTTGTAGAATTTTAACTCACTCTAAATTGTTCTGTCATTGCGCTTAACAAACGAGAATAGAACAATATACCCCAGATAGCAAGAAAGAACCCAATGACACGCTCAATACGTGTCTTTTGCTGCGAAAACAAGCAAAAGGACATATTAAAAAGGATCTGTAAAAGGGAAATATCTATAGAAATGGTTAATCAAAGCTATTAGCTAAGAAAAACTGTTGTGCAAAACTAAGTAAAACATATTGTTCTTAAGCTTCAAAGAAATTGGCAATAACCTCCACTAGCCATTACTTACTCTTAGATGAGTAGATGATGAACATAGACATGCCCAAGCTTCCCAAAGGCAGTCCTCTAAAGGTTGTTGTTTCTTCCTGTAGAAACCAAGATTTTTCATCATCTTTTTATGTTAGTACTTAGTACCAATTACTGCAGATATGAGATATCCTCCTAGCGAAACAGAGAAGAATAAATCAGAAAATACATGCGTTTTTGAAGAAAAATAACTGACCTGAACTTATGAAATAGGAATCCTCCAATAATGACAAGAGAAAAGCACGTGATGAGCAAAGTAATGATGGACCTATGAACATAGTCAAGACAAAGTATGAAGTTAATTTACCATGAGAAAGAAACTTCAGTTATTATGTGTAACTTAGGAATTGACAAACTCTTGGAATGTGCAGAAAAGTGGCAGCTCAGTAAGTGTAGTATTGTGACAAAATAAGCATTACATAAAAAACAGGTATGTCCAGGTGGCAAAAGCTAGATATGTTACACTTACAAGGCAATGCTTCGTTCAAGCTGTGTATTGAATAGATAGTACAAGCGTGAAATACTCCATCTGACATGAGGCAATGGTGGAAAAGTCACATCTAGCTTAAGAGGTACGGATTTTTTGATAGGATCAGATATGCAGGCAAATGGCAAACTTGTAATATTGTGTGACAAACAAGGGAGCAATTTCATCATCAACTGCATCTGTCCTATAACAATTCTGTGTAGAAGGAAGAATGTGATATTTACAAAAGTAACCATGTTGCAGTTTCCCTGCAAAATTGAAAGAACATGAAACAATAAGCAAATAGAAGGTTAATAAACTATTCATTGCAAAGCGCTGTGGCCAAAGGGAGGTATATATGGACTACGGCGGACTGCTTGTATACCTTATGGCTTTTTCCTGCTAATTAGTTCTTGCAGGTTCCTAAATTTCTGCAGTAGCACTATCTGTCACACAGCTATACTAAAGTACCTTCCATATATCTCCCATGAGAATGCATTCAAAGGTCAAATACTGTTAAACTGCTGTTATTCGTCAATAATAAAAGTAGGATTTGGGCATTGTGCTAGCGCTTACTTGTCCAATAAATTTAATTAACCTTACTGACACATGCCCGTATAGCACCAGTTAGACGCATTGACAAACAATCTGAGTTCACCAGCCTTGTCCTTAAAAGCATGTATCCTAAAGATTGCATGCTACCTTCATAGGTAAAGAGGTGACGGTGCATCTCACCCCCCGGGTTCAAGCCCTAGGACTGACCCAAGTCCCCACCTCCTTCTTTAGTGAATGCCAGAGCTCCCGGGCAAATCTTAAAAAGGAGATGCTATCTTCATCTATCGTTCAAATTTATGTATTGGCTTCCTAATGCTAGGCTGCTAGCCACCAGCACCCTACTATTGCAACAGTGGTGAGTGGTGTATGATCGTATGGTATCGGACTAATCAAATGCATTGATGTATGGGTTGGTTATCACAACAATGAACAATCCACAGAGAGAATCACCTGAGCAGGAAAGCACAGTGAATTTTGTGCTGTCGAAGTGGTCGAGACTTCTGCATTAACAGTAGTCCCATTATCATCCGGCCTCCTCGCCGAATTGAACATCCCCACTCCTGGTCAAAATAAATCGACAAAATCCGAACATGATACAGCAGCCAATTCGTTGGAAGGTGTTACAGCTCTAACTAGCACACAGGAAACGCTTGCTGCATTTGCTACCCACGAACCTCGCTTGCTGGGGAGATGGTTGGCGGAGCGAACTCCAATCCCGCCGCCGCGGCAAACGCGAGACCTCCCGGAAGTGCGTACAGCCTAGAATACATGCTCTCGGGAGCAGAAATTACAATGTGGATCAGATCAGAGCAGAGCAGACGAAGGTCTAACTCAGTCCCCTCCCGGCCACATGTGGTAATATAACAGTGTAGAGCGTGTGTACCTGAGGACCCGAGGCGCCGTGGAGGGGAGCGCTCGCCGGACGGAGGCCGGCGGCCACGAGACGGCGGCGTCGAGCTGTGACCTCATCGCCCTCTCCTCCCGCTCGCGCTGTGTGCGCGCGCCGGCCCGGGGGGAATCGGCGGGCGGAAGAATCGAAGCGAGAACTGCGAATACGATACGAATGAGAGCAAGTGTATGACTATGCGGGATGAGGCGGCGCGGTGGACCAGCGGATGGCTTCCAATTTTTCACCACCTGTATTTATTATTATGCTTTTCCTTTCTATTTTCTTTCTCGCTGTCTTATAATTCTAAAGAGAGAGAGAGAGAGAGAGAGAGAGAGAGAAAAGGAAAGAAAGACTTTCTGTTGCGTTTATTTTATTTTTATTTTTTTAGAGGAAGGTAGGGATTTTATTTTTCTGTTTCGTTCGTTGACTAACCAATGATGACAAATGGGCCGAAAAGGCCCAGGCCCATACGACATAATCGTATTCTCGTTCGGTAGAGGCACCTCATGAGGACCACAGGTCCACAGCAGTGAATTCCTGCTGGTAAAAAGGAGACAGACAAAGGCACATTATTTGCTTACGATTAAGTACCAACTACCAGGTGGTGTACTACCTTCAGCTACCTCGTATCTGCGGATGCAACACCCAACTTTACCTGAAATACAACTGCGAAGTGCAGACACAAATCATTTATAAGAACGGCCTTCTACAATCTGACAACACCAAATGGTTGAGGGTGGTTGCAACAAGCATTCTTCTATCCACCAATTTCCAGGTATAAATTGGTCCACAACCAACCAAAGGGACCTAGCCACACCGATGGCACAGCACCATACCAAAAGTTAACAGGCAGCACAGCCCTCAAGTACATTTGGACATGAACTTGCAACAGTAGTACAACTTGGGAGAAGGGCACAGTAAAATAAAACCCAGAAGGGGGGGGGGGAGATAAGTGATGGCTAAATAGTAGTACTTAGGTATCACCAAAGCTCATTAAGGACTGGGTAGCACCCAGATGAGTTCATCAGTGTTAGAGAGGAGAACAGTTCCAGGGGTTGTTGATGGGCACGTGCAGACATTCTTCCATGAGCTTGAGTTGCCTTTCCCTAACATCACCAGCCTTGGCTCCATTCTCCATTGCCTCACCCTGCAGAAGAGAGTCAATATGTCTCAAGTCTTTGACGCAGTAGTGTTGGTAAAAGACTGCAGCAATTGCAGACAAGGTCCGTAAGAAGATTTCTTGTATAAAAACAAAACGACCTAAGAAGCTTAAATAACCGCATGTGCAAATGCCAGCCAGCATACTGCAGCAATGAGATTCTGCTACTGTTGCAAAATCCTACAAAGATCAAGGTATAAACTAACCACATCAAACTCAGCCAAGGTCCAGGAGAAAAGCATGGCCTGACAACTTCACTGTTTCAGTTCACCCTGGTCATTCCGTCATGAAACTTGTAATGATCCCATGCCATACTTCAGAAGTTCAACATCGTCAATAAAGTAAGGGCAATCGTGTGCACCTGCCATCACCGCCATCATCACAATTCTTCATGGAGTTCATGGTATTACCTCTTTTATTACTCCGGTTTGTAATTGGATGGGTGCAAGATTGACGTACTAATAGTTACTTTTACTCTCGCAATCATATCAAAGTTAAGAGATAATCCTAACCAAATAGTATCCTCAAAAAAATCCTAACCAAAAGGGAACAACCGAGACAACAAGACAAGTACAGAATATGGTAATTGGTCCCAGCCTGAATGCCTGCAAGTATTTTCAGGCCCAAGCTTAATGCAAGTATCCTTCAGCATTCAATCCTAGCCAACTGTACGGTACTTTAAATTAGAAGTGCACCCACTACATACACTGAATCAGATTATTGCTGCTAATGATAAATACCAGAGAAATATGAAAGCTTTAACAGGCCCTTCAAAATATAAAATGTACAGAGCTAGAAATAAACAGAAACAAACCTTGACATGTGTGCTGCCTTAGGTTTAACTATTAATGTTTTAATGATATTTCCATTTGCTGGCTAGATCAATCAAGTAACATATGCTCACTTGACGTATAGAGCATGAGCATCAGCTAACTGTCTCACAACCAAGGATCAAAAAACCGGAACCAGGGCAAATCCCGGCGGCCGGGCGGGACCGGTAACCGGCCGGTTACTGCCCGGGTACCGGAAATCCTGGAGTAAAATCGGATGAATTTTGTCAAATGAAAATTTTGGCCGGGGCGGGAGGGGACCGGTTACCGGGTCGGTTACCGGAAAAACCGGTGAAAAAACCGGAAAAACCGGTGTGCTTTTATGTTTTGTTTTGGTGGAAATCAATGAAGTTAATTCTTTCTAGTATTCAAACCAAAGCTATCCAAAAACAATCAACCTGCCATAGCAAGTTCTGGATCTGAACACACCGTAGGAAAATGCATTCTGCCCATGGTTTTTCATTTGCCGAATAACTACAAACGGTTATTTCAAGCAAGATAGAGAGATTCTTGCTATAATTGCTATTATGAACAAACATTGCTACAAACGGTAGCTGCTACTGGCTGCTGCTTGCTGCTCTCTCTCCCCTCTCTTTGGGATTTCCTGCTGCAGAGAGACTCAATAATGCAGAGACCCAATAATGCGATCACTGCTGCAGCATCCAATGTTCTCACTGCTGCTGCTCTCCCCCTCACATGCAGAGAATACTTCTTCACATGCAAATGATGCAATAGACAAAAGTCTCATGCCCATGGGCCCAACATGTTCCTAAACATATGCTTAACCATCCAATGTAGCTACAATGCCCCCTGGAACCCATTCAAACATCTACAAATTCAATTTTTTCAAATTTGCATCCTCGGCCGGTTTTTTCCATCCCGCTCACCGCCGGGAATTCCGGTAACCGCCGGTAATCCGATCCCTGCTCACAACAGGAAATCACAGGAAGTGCTAAGTTAATTTCCCCAACATTATTTACCCAACATTTTACACCCAGTTCTTTTTTTCTCATCTTGAACTTAAAAAATACTCAAGTATGATTCATCTAGTTTTGTAATGTTTACGATTACCAAAGACCTCTGGCAACACCGCAATTGGCTCAACACTACCTTATGTTCTGCAACACCACAATTGGCTCAACACTACCTTACGATGAAGTGGGAAACCAAAACAATCAAGAACAGAAAACAAATCAGACACAACAAATGACAGAAATATAGATATTAAAGCTAAGAGAAGTTAGTACATACTTAACAAAATATCAGCTGCTAAGGATATTTTGAAATACCTTCACAAATTCAAAAGGGACACCGGAAAGATTCCACAATGCAGCATTTGAAAACTGCATGATTCTCATAGTAAGTACCTACAAGGTGTAAATCAAGAGATCAAATCCACACAAAAAATGCAGAACTACCCACCTACAGGGGAAAACACCGTCACAAACACCCCCAGTAAAATAAGGAATTAAATGCACCAGACGCAGAAGTTCTAACTTAAACTGGACGCAATGATAATCAACATAGCCAAATGCAATTCAGAAGTACCAACAGGAATGTGTGGTCTTCACATCCATGACTGATACAAGAGATGCATCTGCAAACCAATCCTAAGTTATTACCTCACCTTGTTGGACTGCATCAAATTATAAAAGGCAAGCATACCAAAGATCATATGCTGTCATCTTATCTAATATAAGACAGTACGCAGGACGTGGCCTTTCATGGTAGCTTGTGCAACCTGCCAACCCCACTACCATCATACCACGTAACAATAATGTAACCAACCTTGCATATCTAGTTAACTACACAGCCATATTTGATGCAAGCCTAGGGTGAGATGATGCTGTAAAGTGTTCAAGATTCTTTATATTCATAAAACACCAAAATTCAGAGTAGGCAAACACGTAACCAGCAATAGAGTTATGCATCAGTCTTAAACCTAGGGAGCAGTCTATTAAAATAGAAATGCCAGAAGTTCCATATAACACATGTATATTGAACTGTCAGTAGGATAGAGTTATTTAGATTGTTGCCATTAGAATGCCACAATACTATAACATTATCCATCATGGCTTCATGTCAAATATTCAGATTTCTGACAAACCTAAGGCCGGCAAAGGTCAAAAATAAATTCATGCCGCTCGAATGCCACAGTCCTAACACAAGGGCGGGTTCGGCAGCACTTGTGGCTTATGGCTTATGCTATTTGCTATTTGCTATGGTAATGGTGCGTTTTTTCAAGTCGGAGTATACAGGTAAATTGTAGTACAAACTGTATTGAGTTCAGATGAACCGACCAAAATCACATGCGGCTATTTTTCTCTGCATGCTGTCTCTCGCGAACAGGCCAAAATTCAAAAACCACAGCCATAAGCTACAGCCCAAAAGAATCCACCCTGTATTACAGCTTAATTTCAAACATACTGACCGGTAAAAAACTTAAGCCCCACAAAAGTGCAAAGTTAAAATAGAGACTACTTGAAACAGACCGAGAGTAAAATATTAGCAGTCCAACATAAACATCTGATGTGCATGTTGCGAAATTCCAAAAAAGCAGAGAAATGTCACCACAAGAGAATGTGGGCCCTGCTTACCCTAGGTTCAGACTATTTAATTAGGTCCGATCTTACTAGGAACCTAAATCACCTAACTAACAAATAACTCATCTCTCCTAACCCTGAAACTCATCTGATGAATGACTTTTAGTACAGATGTTCTCTATATGAAAATTTTAAGCACTAAAAAATACAAGCATTTTGTATACGCATTTTTCATGCTAGGCCTTTACAAGATTAACACGGTCCATCTACAATTTTCTTCTACCACTAGATGCGGCAACTCCATCAGGGAAATCAATACAAAGACTAGCATCTTCCACGAAACCAAGAGCTAAATAATGTGGTAATGCTCGATCAACACGTAGCAATCGGCAATGTTTGCAGGGTATTCCATGGTTGGCAATTCAAAAGAAACAAGACACAAGGACAGGATAAGCAAGAACATGCAGAAATGATATGGAACAAGTATTTGTTAAAAGACAACAGAGGCAAAGCTTGCGCTTTTATTTTTTGATGAATAGCTTGCAGAAGAGTTGCATGTATCCTTCTCATCAAGAGAGGAGCATGTACAAAAAGGTTTACATCTCCCATCCTACAAAAAGAAGATTCACAACTCATAAATACAACAGGCGGCAACAATGTAGGCTGCAGGTCTAACTAAAACTAAAACCCTCAATCCATTGACACCCTTTTGCGATCCAAAATTTCAGTCTAAAGTGTCAGCCGTCAATTGCTCTCTCTCTCTCTCTCTCTCTCTCTCTCTCTCTCTCTCTCTCTCTCTCTCTCTCTCTCTCTCTCTCTCTCTCTCTCTCTCTCTCTCTCTCTCTCTCTCTCTCTCTCTCTCTCTCTCTCTCTCTCTCTCTCTCTCTCTCTCTCTCTCTCTCTCTCTCTCTCTCTCTCTCTCTCTCTCTCTCTCTCTCTCTCTCTCTCTCTGATCCCCAAAGGACTTCTCTGTTTGCTTTGAAAAATTCTGAAATTACACACTAGCCATGTACTCTGTATTGTTCCTATAATCAGGAAGCCAGTACCAGTATAAATTCTATTCTAAGTAATTATGTTTCTATTATCCATCCACCAGGCCTGTAATGACTATAATGAGGTTTCTTCGAGGATGGGATTATAAATTCATTCTGATCCAAGACAGGATTTCATACCATACAGACTGCTACTATGGGTAGTTCATCAGCAGGTGAGCGGATATTTTGTTTGCTTCTGCAAAATTGACCGTATCCTCTCACGGCCAAATGATATGGTGTCAACTGTCAAATACTTCCTGTAACCTTGACTGTAACACCCCCATATACAGATGTTGCTGAAAGCAAATATTGAGGCAATAGCCTTGACTAATCCAATATTACTGGAAACAACTTATGCAAATCAACAGTTTAAAATCCATCACGCTTGCTTGGTTGGTGAATTGCATACCTGAGACTCAAGCTTCTCGCTGATCAGATGTATAGAATTCGTGTCTTCTCCAATATTATCACTGAAACGCATACTTGTCTGAAAGCTAGAATGCAGATGCACTTTACCATCGAATTGGTCTTTTTTCATGTTCCTTCAATTGTAAATTTAACATGTATTGAGTACAGTCTTCAGTAAAAGAATAACAAAATAAAAATATGGTGCATATTTATCAGGAAGAAGTTATGTAAAAGACACCTCAAGAAGAAACACAACATCATAGAGAAACTTTAGAATGAATCTGTAATACAATTAACAAAACAACTATTTCCACCATATCAGAAAATCTTCAGGAAGGAATTATGTATAAGACACCTCAAGAAGCAACATACCGCCATGAAAAAATTTCTAACTCCAAGTAATCTGTAATATAATAATTAGAAATGAAATATATTCACAAAAAGGAGTTGATTCATGGCTTTAAAAGTCACTACTGTGTTGGAGATTGTCAAGAATACTGAATCTTTGCAGTAGTCAGATAGTCAGCAGAGGTTCCATTTAATAGCAAAAAAAGCTCGATGTTGGTAAAGTGTGTGCAATATATTCTGACATAACAACACTGACCTGCAGTAATCTAAAAGGATATGTGATATGTATTTCTGCAAATTCTCAATGCGTCCGTAAATCGATGATCAGGGTTTTTTTCTGAGGATAACATGCGTGCACTCCGTGTACAATTTTGTAGATGGATCATCACTGTGGTGTATCAACATCTAAGAGTTGTCAGCCAGTTGAAATCCTTTCTGAAGTTATTTGCTTTCTTGTATTCCTTTCGCTAGTCTTGAAATTGTCACTGTCAGAATGATCAATAATATGTGGTAAAGAACTCCCACCTGATCTTACAACCGAAGATAGCGCCTTGTACCATTGACGCAAGCAATCATGACTGTTATTTCTTCTGAGCAATTCTAACTTTCTAATCTCATTCTTTGAAACTCCTCTTTTCACTAAAATCACCTTTAGTGCCTTGAATGTTGCATCATTTGGTGGTGTCTTTGATGCCAACATCTTCTGAAATATTTTAACAGCCTCCCCCATTCTTCCAGCAGATATGTACATTTGAATCACAGAATTGTAGCTTAATGCTTGAGTTAGAAGTCCTAAAGCTTGCATTTCCGTAGAGATCCTGTGGGCTTCATGAAAGCGAGCAACTTTCTTGTACAAGCACACCATCATCGCATGTGAAAATTCATTTGCACTTCCCCTAACCTTCAAATTTTCAAAAATCTCGCATGCTTCCTTCACCATAAAATGGTCACTGTAGAGGCGAATCATGCAGTTCGATGCATAAAGGTTGGTGTCAGTATCTAATGATTTCAGAAGCTTGTACGTTTCTCGGGCATCTGCAAGATACCCTGCCTTTGTGTAGAGCTTGATCAAAGAATTGTAGATCATAGCACTCTCACATAAACCAGCTTTTTTCATTAAACCAAAATATGCTGCAGCTTGCTGGACATTTCCAACTTCAGCATATGCATCAATTACAATAGAGTAAACATAAGCATCAGCTTGGATCCCTGAAGTGACCATTTCTCTAAATAAGCATTCAACCATGTGTAAATTGTCATCCTTAGCAAAGCTACTAATTACCACAGAATATAAAACACAATCAATTAGCAATTTTGCTGCTTCCATCTTTCTCAAATAGTAGAAAGCTTTCGCTGGCAGTTTAGCGGTCGACAGAAGTTGAATGAGAGAATTATAAGTCAAGTAATCAGGCAAAATGCCATACCTCTCCATGCCATCAGCTATCTCACAGGCCTCATCAAGCTTTTCTACTAACCCATATGCTTTAATCATAACATTACAAACACAAGTACTTAGCATCTTCCTCTTTAGGCAGCACATAAAAGCCTTCTCTGCAAGGACTATGTGTCCTCTCTCCCCAAATGCATCAATATTTGCAGAAAAGCACTCAGAGTTCATCAGGTGATGGAACTTCTCAAACCAACACCACGCTTTCTCAAGCATCCCAGCATTTACATACATCCTTGTCACAGCTGACTGCGTGTATTCATCGATCACCAGGTCCCTCTCATCCATTTCTTCAAGAAGAGCTTCCGCTTTAGTGACCATCCCCCTGATAGAGTATCCATACAAGAGTGTGCGGTAGCTCACAATGTCTGGCACCAATTTTTCCGCTTTCATCTTCAAAAAGTAGTACTCTGCAACTTCAATATCATTGCTTTCTCTGTACAGAGAGATCAGTATATTGTAAGTCCTAGTGTCAGGAAGGCACTGGAAATCCTCCATCATCCTCACGAATGAAGCTACTTGCTCCATTCTATGGTTTTTACCCCAAACATGAATCATTGTGTTGAAAGTAACAACATTTGGCTCAACACCTTCCTTCAACATTTGGTTGAACGTATCTGATACTTTCTCAAGCTGCCCGGCCTTTCCATAAGTATCAATCAAGGTGTTGTATGTATACAAGCTATAGTAAGGGCGTCCTTCCATCCTTCTATCTGACTCCGAGGACCATCTTTTGAAGAAAAGCTCGGCTTTTTCATACTCTCCGGCCTTCTTATGTGCCTGAAGGACAATACTCATAGTGACCTCATCAGGCGCCAAACCCCGCTTGCACATGTCCCCGAACCAAAGCAATGCCGCCCTCTCTCTACCCCCTTTGCAATACACATCGATCAGTGTACCATATGTCGCATTATCCGGCACCATGCCACAGGAATGCATCTCGTGCCATAGGCCGACAACAAGGTCCCATCTCCTTGCCCGCCCAACCGTGCAGAGCACAACATTATAGTGGATCACATTGACCTCATGACCCCTCTCCCTGCGAAACCAGGCAAGGATCTCGATTGCCCGCCTCCAATCCTTCTGCTCCTTGAGGATGATGGTCCTCTCACGGTTGCTCAGCGTGTCCTTCCATGGCCAGAGCGCCTCCTCGATTACCTGGACACGCTCCAGTGCATCCAACATTGCCGGAATCGACCCACCGTAATGGACCCACTTGTTTTTCTCCTTCCCTTTGGTGGTCTGTCTGGAAACCGTGCATGGAACCACCAAACTGGGGGAAGTTTCGGCAGTTCTTACCGGCGCAGAGACTGCGCTACTTTGGAATGTGAGGCTCTTATCTCTCCCGCGAGCTCTGGGTCCCGAAGCCATGAGATTCGATGATGGATTCAGCGGCGGCGCGGAAGCATGGAGGAAGCAATCACACGGGCTCAGCATCTCGCCCTGTCTTTATCCGTCCTGAAAATTAGTCTAATGTAAGTGTTGTTCATCATTGAGGTTTGGAATTTAACCCAAAAAAAACCCCGCAAATGTGCATCAACACAGACCTCTATGAACAGGGGCGGACCTAACGTGGGACATGGGGGTTCAGTTGAACCCCCAAAAATATGGAAAAATCAACTGCTACTGGTAATCCACAACGCAGCAAGCAAATCCACCATAAACTCCATGGACTGGACTATTCATCCCAGAAAGGAAGATTTGGATGAGATTGCTCACGGAAAAGAAAAGATCCTCAGGACAAAGCTCACTCTTAGAACAATCCAAGCAAGCTAGGGCTTCCTTACCAGCGAAAGAAGAGATCAATCCAGCAGAGCGGAGGACGACGACGCCGCCTAGGAGAGAAGAATTCCTTCGCTTCGAGGGTTAAATGACGTTGGCGTGAGAATTTGAGACAAACGGCGAAGCAATAGCCGCCGCGGCGGCCGCGGCGATGAGAAAGGGAGAAGAGTTCAAGGAAGAGGATGGGCTGGAACTAGAGACGAGCGAGGTTTGGGATTGGGCTGTGAGGATTGCGGATTTGGGGAGGAGGAGGGGAGGAGGATAGAACTAGAGAATTCGAGGTCTCAGGTGCCATCCGTGTGCACGGCAAAGCGGCAAACAAGTTTTAAAACGCATCTATCTAGCAACTAGCAGTCTAGCAATGGCAGTGGCAACTGGCAAGTATGCAAAATTGCAAATGCAACAACATTTCAATTTTCAACTTACAAGTTCTTACAACTTCGCAAGATCTACTTCACAACTCACAAGACACAAGTCACAACAGAGTAACAGACTAGCAATCTACCAATTAATGAAAAAGAGAGAAAGCCAGAAAGAACTTGCTTCGCAAGATCCAGTTGATTCCGGCGTCTTGGGAGAGGCCGAGAGGGAGGCGGAGGCGCGGAGGCGGAGCACTGGAGCACTGAAAGAGGCGGAGGCGCGGAGCAGCCGTCAGGCGTCAGCCGAGCACCGAAGGGCGAAGGAGGCGGAGGCGCGTAGCAGCCGTCAGCCGACTAGCCGAGCACCGAAGGGCGAAGGATGCGGAGGCGCGGTCGCGCGGAGGCGGAGCACCGGAGCCCGAAGGAGGCGGAGGCGCGGAGCCCCGGGGGGGGGGGGGGAGCACCGGCAGAGGATCGACCGACGAGGCGACGACGAGCTCGGATCTGGCTAGGGTTCGAGCCTTCGAGGAGCTCGGATCTGGCGAGTGGCGACTGTGCCGAGGGTCTGGGCGTCTGGCGTCGGTCTGCGCAGCGCTAGGGTAGGGTTAGATGGATGCCGTCTGCGGTCTGCCGCGCGTGCGT
The DNA here is from genome assembly GCA_017311315.1 of Dendrocalamus latiflorus. NCBI lineage: Eukaryota > Viridiplantae > Streptophyta > Magnoliopsida > Poales > Poaceae > Dendrocalamus > Dendrocalamus latiflorus. Next base: position 5,194,618 of record CM029652.1, on the reverse strand, counting down.
CGGGCCGGGCCGTCGCCTGTCGGTGCCTCGGTGGACTGCTGGTGGGCCAACGAGACCGGAGAGTGCACTGTCTTCTGTTGGGCTTTTCGGTTTTTTGGGTTTTTCTTCCGTTTTTACCAAAAAACCAAATCATACAAATACCTATTTTCTAGCTACCGAACCGAATACCGAAAACCGGTCAAACCGAGTTGACCGGTTCGGTTCGGTATTTTCGGTACGGTTTTTTTGGTTCGGTTTTTTTTTTGCACAGCCCTCTCTCTTGTGCTGAACATTGACGGTGTACTACAGTAGTACGTACTCCGTTTCGCTTAACATGGTGCCACTGCCAAGAAAACGTGCAGCAGCGCTACAAGCAGTTGAACCTGCTTGCTAGCCTTGCTTGCGCTTCAGATTTTGATTTTCAGTTCTTAGCTTCTAATTTTTAAATTTTGTTTTTTTATTTTTAGTTTTTTATCTTTTCTTTTTTTCTCTATATTTCTTTGCATTGTCCATAGTGAGACAATTTGTTTTTATCATTTTTGATTTTTTTTAATTTAATTACACTAAAAAACTACTAGCAGCTACAGTGAAAAAAGCTCAAACAGTGAAAAAAACTAAAAGACACAAATTTAAGCTCAAATGAGGAACCCAAAAAGGCAGGAAAACACGTTTTACGTACTGCTCATGTTTATGGAACTGTTTATACAAATAGCACCATAGTTATATTTTTTAAATTTGATTCCGGACATTCATTTTTATAAATCTATCTCTCTTCTTAGACTTGTCGAGCTCAATAGGTCACCAACCGGTCGCATTATGTTTAGTGTTTAGTGTGTATGTTTAATTAGTGTTAATCATATTTAATTAGTACTAATCATGTTGTTTTAAGTAACGGTAATCATAATCCATAATATTGCTGCCGCTGTTCTAATGCGAAGCAATTGTAGCTTGGCAAGTGTCTGCTGAGCTACCATACCTTGGCAGGTGTTTACCGAGCTTCCTTAGCTTGACAGGTATCTATCGAGCTTGACAAATCTAAAAAGAGAGGTAGATTTACAAAAAAAACGAATGTTTAAAGATTAAATTTGGGAAAAAATGATTACAATGCAATGCTATTTATGTAAAATAGTTTCACGTTTTGGAGTACCAGTAGTACTCCAGTTATCCACAACCAAGCATACCCATCGATCGGCCCAGCACGAGCTGCATCCATCATACGGGCGAACAAACCTTTGCGGGAAGCAAACAAGTATTTGGGCCGCCACTCGCCAGTTGGATGGCGCCGTCGCGTGATGTGGGTGGCCGGAGCTCGTGCGGCGGACGCCCGGTGTCCACCCGCCGCGCGTACGCGGGCGACTCGTAACGCCCCCATTTTCTGGTGACGCTGTTAATCTTTCTAACTATTTAGAATAGTTTATTTATAGAGTACTGTATATGAATAAATATCAGTTTAACACATGCTTACAACAAAAAAATCAAACTTTAATATAGGCCCTGTTCTTTTCGGCTACGGTTTATGGCTTTTGGTAGAAATTTTTGAATTTTGACTGTTTACAGTACAGATTACAGAGAGACAGATACTCACTTGCGATTTTGGCTGGTACAGATGTTGGGCTTTTAACGTGTAGATCGTTTAACTTGTAGACCCTATCTTGAGAAAATACTCTATTTGAAAGTTAGGTACTGTAGCAAAAGCCAAAAACCGCAGGCTTCGGAGGAAAAGAACAAGCCCGTAGAAGTATGGCTTAACAACCAACTTTGGACGCAGCAGGCGTATAAGCCCAAAGTTATCTTACAACACAAAAGAAAGTCCTCACAGGCATATTTGAGCAAAGCTAAGACCTAAAACCACTGACGAAGCAAGGCTCTTCCAGATCTTCATCAACAGCTTGTTCATCGTCGTCTCACTAATCTTCTAATTATTTTTTAGCAAGTAATGAGTACAATCGTACCTAGCAAGTCACAAGGGTAAATTCTAATTTAATTACTTGTAAGGATTTTCAATGGATGGAATATACTGATTTTATTAATGAGAGTGTGGATATAATATTATGTGTAAACATTTGTAAAAAAAACATAAAATAAAAACTTCTCATAATTCGGGGGGTTCAACACTTGATTACTCAACTTACTCATATTAAAACATGAAGAAATCTACTTATGCTTACTCAGATTAAAACATAAAGAAATCTACTTATGCCTTGCTGTTAGAATCACCCATTAAACACAGCTTCATTTACCGGAAGCACGGCGTATTCGAATACCATTTATTTCACTTTGCAAAGTTGCTCAGTTTTACCCACAAGATTTCTTAAGCTCATAATGTCATACAATAGACACGCTTCAGCTAGTATGCGACTGAGTTGAGAAAACGAGACTTTTCACTACTCAATTCTTTATATAGCATCTACCCGGTAGATTACCACTCAGACCGGGTATCTACTCACCAGGTCACAACGCTTCTACCTATCCTGTGTGGAACCTACCGTTGTTAGGTATGGTTACACTACTCCTATACCAACGCCCCTTCATCTACACTCCAATCTCCTGTAGATATTCAATCGAGTTGAGAAATTACTAGACTAGGATTGATAAGTCAATACTTATGGTCGAGCGATTATTGTGTGCTTTACTCATCATAAGGTTCCAGTCTGTACTTTTCATCATGAGGCATCCATCCACACCTAGAGCCTCAATGCTCTACGGCACTGCCGCCCATATACTCATGTCTACTCTCTAGGGTAAGTCATGGACTCCAACCATCTAGTGACTTTCCACGATATACCATTACCCTAGAGTTGTTTAAATCAATCTACTAGCCAAAATGCCAAGTCACTTAGTAGTACAAACATTTTTTGATAAACCATTCTACAATTATTTATACAATAATTAAATATTATTAAGATTGTCAAGGTGAATATGGCCTCAAATTGAACAGGCATTCTTTAGTCGTAAGACAAAACTAAATTTACAAGTCATTCTCAACATTTATTTTAATTAAATAACATTGTGTAAATAACAATAATGCAAATACCGTAATTAAATGATTTAGATTCCATGGGATTCAATATGATCAAAAACTTGTAACTTGCCTTGCTGCTCTATGAACTCAACTGTCTCGTACACTTCGATGCTCAGATCTGGTCCGTGCTTGAAATTAGTCAAGCTAGGAAAAAATAGACAGTTTACAATAGAAGTACTGGATTTTCATCACTTTGAATTTGGGTAAGAGAGCTTCAGAAGTAAAATGGCTAAGGCAGCATATGGATGAGAGGAATCATCTAAGAGAGATGAGAATGAGCAACACTACTTATATATTTGCAAATAGATTTTTAAGAAATAATTTCTAGTCATGAAACTAACGGCCAGGCTAACTAGGTCACGACCTGCAGTCGATATGCTCTGATACCATGCCTGTCAGACCCAGATTTTGCAATCCGGAATCTACTGTGTTGACTGCACTATTCCCTGGATCAGTAGATAGTGCACACAGTTACAGTTCTGAATATCAAAGTACATATCATGCGGAAACATAATTAAAATAATAAACTTACTCATGGGCCAATTAGGTCGAAATCAATAAATTGCAGCAGCGGAGGAACGAAGCACACAGGTGGGACCTTCAGGACATGCCCACAGGCAGCCAACTGGAGGTTCGCGGCCTAGCCCTTGACATCTTCATCTTATCTGCCAGCTTGTCCACTCTTGTTGCTGAGGCGAGGCGATTTGACTCCTGATTCTGAATTTTGCCGCAAAAGCGAGCGTGAGCGCTCCGACCCCGTGCTCAGCGAATCAATACACAGAATGCAATATGTAATATGTATGGCTAACCAAAGGATGGCTTAGGTTTATTTTGTTTTGCAAAGAGTGCTTTTGAATACAATTACATAAAAATTCCTAAGACCTAGCATTTGAACAAAAGCATAATGTTCAAGGAATATTAATATGAATTTCCATACATATGGCATCACACCATATGCCTAATATCACTATAATTTCTTCATACATACGGCATCACACCGTATGACATTTTTCAGCGTTATACCCGCTTAACTTACCACTGGGACGACACCCAGGACCCACTGGAACGACATCCAGGACACACTGGGACAACACCCAGGAACCACTGGGACGACCCCCAGGACAACTCAAATATGGGCTTTCCTCTGCCCTTCCACTTTTTCATTCCCATTTTTCAATATTTTTGTAAACAGAACTATATCTAGTTAAGTTCCCATGTCCGCCCATGACCGTGGGCACGGCTATTCGAATAGTTTTGACTCTGCAGAGTTTGCACACTTTACCCACAAGAGACGGTTTACTCGTTGCCCCACATGATTCCTTAGTCGTGCGGTTGAGCCAACCATCACAATAACCGTTCAAATTACCTCGCCCCTTCCATCATCTCATCTCATGGGAAACTGCCCACTTGCGGTGGGTCCCATAAGTGTGCGGGATGTCCCCTTCTGAACGCCCAGCAGCTGGATACTTCACCTTGCTAGCACGCCACAGCGGGACCTCACCCTCGGGTGTCCCATTCAAGCCGTCACACAGACAGCCGCTTGCACTACTTCACTCTCCCACTCATGATGATGACTTTCAGGGTCCGGTAAATTTACTAAGCCAAGTTGTATTTTACAGACTTGTAGTTGTACTTGTTTTACACAGGAGGTCATGACAAGATTCAGTCCTTAGTGGTATCTGGGCGGTCTATCACTAACCCATTTTGTGCATCCACTGCACCACACTCACACCATCCAACCAATCCGCCCAGATATTTAAGCAAGTTGGGGATTTGGAGGGTATAAAATAGCCATGTCAAATATACCAGTCATTCCCACCATGACTGCCCAAACCATTTTCTCATCATTAAAAGCGATCATGATGTATGGGGCATTTCAGCGCCCCCTGAGTATTAATGCAACACTAAGCATAGCATATCATTAGGGACTTATTTTTGAAATATTAGTATTATATTTTTTGCTAGGGCGACAAGGTTCACACATGCAAATATTCAATAGAGGGTGTAATATTATTCAAGGTAAACAGTGGCATATAACTAGAATATTAAATTTAGTATGTCTTTGCATATAAATAACAGCATGCAATTTGCTAATTTAAAACAAAGTAATTTGTAGAAATGTAGGTTCAACATGATCAAAGTATTGACTTGCCTGGCGCGGTTTACCGCGGTCTTGAGCTCACACAATGCTTTTACTTGGGCATCTGATCTTTATCTTCACTTCGCTCTTGATCACGTCTGATCCTTTGATTCTTCAGGACTCCACTATCTAGCTACACGCTAAATGACTGAATACAAATAAAGGCAAATAACTCAAAAGATCCAAATAAATCCAAATACTTTAAATGCCCGATTTACTTTAAATTATGCATTTATTATGGTTTGAGAATAGGATGATCCGGCTTAGTGCGTTGCAAACACAGCAGTAGCTGGGTTTGAGTGAGAGAACGAGTTATCTGAATAGCTTTACCGTGAGGGAAAATTTTAGGATAATAAGGGATCATAAGTGAGGTAGTATCTACAGAGATTATTTACTTTGGAAAAGAAGTGGCCAAACATAGCCAATTGGAGAAAGACGAGGTTCGATCTTTTATTTATTAACTTCTTTTATCATTTTTGTATTTATTTAGGAAGTTCCATGAGTTAGGGTGGTCCTATGAGTAGGTATTATTTTGTCGAGCGTTACTTTTAATCACCCGATGACCTAAGGGGCTACTTTACTATAATTGTCACATTTATATATATACTTTTCTAACATGACACTTCTACTTAAGTTCACCCTTTTGATTAAAGGTTGTTATCATTTTATGTGTCATTTCATGCAACCCTAATTACACGTGTTACTGTTTAAATGTTTACTTTAGAATATTTATATATTGGTTAGGTCATTTAATCTAATATTAAAGCTTAATTAATGTTATTTTATCTTCCAACCAAATCTATTAGCGTCTCTACTTTATGTCCTTAATTTTAACTTGGTTGTATTCTTATTATTATCATTACTATTATTATTACTTTTCTTAATGTGGGTCCTTATTAAATTTATACCTTAAGTAGAACCACATTTTACTAATGTCTCTAATTGATAATTAAGCCCCAATCATTTTTCTTTAGGGGGGGTCAGCTGATTAGCTACAGGATTTGAGATATAGATTTATTGTTTTCTTGACCATATTTCAGAATTTCTTAGTCATGACAGGTGTTCTTTGTTTAGATCTTAGCATGTTCAGATAGATATTAGGGGTTCTTGACAATTAGAATGATGTACCAAAACTTACCAAGTATTATTCGGTGAAGGACCTTATGATTCGAAGATAAGTAAACAATGTTTATTATTTTGCAGTGAAATTTTGCTATACACTATTATATTTATCTTGCAACTAATTAACCTTAGGTCAGGAGGTAAGGGTATGGTTAGGATCCATGATTAACGTAACTATTATTCTTGATCGGTGGTAGATTTTCAATTCATGTTCATATATAAGTTTTTAAATTCTTATTCCCATTTTACCTATAAACCATATTCTATCGCATTGCTCCGGTGAATATTTCTTGAATACGAACTCACAATTTAGTCTTGTGCAACAAGATGTGGAAACATGTATTTAAGCAAGTTGAAATCATATTTGTTTCACTTAAAAATCTTAGTATAATTTCCCGATTAGATTTATCCTTATTTGCAAGAACATGTTGTATCGACTTTCCATAAATCCATTAATTTGATCTTACAATTAAAACTTTATCTATATCGCTGAATTGTCATCAAATCCTTATGTGCAGTATATAGAGATATATATACTTTTGTATTTTTGTTTTGGAGTTGGTATTGAACAAACTTTCGTGTATGCATTAACCACAAGGCATTGGGCCCACTTGTCATGGAGAAGGGAGAGAATAGAGGGCAGCTATTCTGTTTGGCCAACGCAGAGGGAAGGGGGAAAAGAAACAGGGGAGACGGCATGGCGACCAGAGAGGGGGGAGAAGAGCCGGCGGGTGGCAAAATGAGACATTGTGGAGTCGTGGAGACTAGAGGGGAAAGCCGCCATGGCCGAGATGGAGCCCTGGTCGAGCTACGGTGGCTTGCGGCGGCCGAAGATGGAGCTGAATGGGGCGACGGCGGCCGGAGCTACGGGAGCAGCAAAGGGGGTGAGCGTGGGTTGTAGAGGGTTGAGGGAAAGCTTACTGAGGCGTTGAAGGGGCCGCCGGCGGTTCATAGCTGTTCGGCGTCGGGTATCCGGCGGGTGGCGCAGAGGGGGTCGCCGTGGAGGGGAAGCATAGCTGGCGGTGGGTGCCGGCCGGCGGTGGGAAGAGCTCCAGGACGCCGGGTAGTAGCTCCCACCACGCGGAATCGGTCGGGGATTCACCGAGGGAGGAGCGGCGGTAAGAATGGCGGTGGCCGGCCGGTTTTGGGGAAGAAGCCGCGGCGGTGTCCCACGGTGCGTGAAAATCAAAATTGGTTCGGGGGAGCGGATGATGGCGAGTGGGGGGCTCACCGCAATGCTTTCGATTTGGGGAGTAAGTGGCCGGAGTAACTGAATTGAGCGCGAGGGGCGGTGGTCGGCAAAGGGCGGCTCACGGTGGAAGAGGATGAAGGGAGCAAGGGGGGAAAGGCAGAGGGCGGCTCGGGGTCTTATGGGTGAGCGCGTGAGCGGGAGGGGGCGGCTGCTTTGTAGTGCGGGAGAGGGGGCCGGCTTGGCTTGGAATGGTGATGCGCGAGGCATGGGCACAAGGTGACGGGGGCCGGCGAGGTTGCGCAGAAGGGTCCCGAGGGTGGCAGGGCATGGCAGGGAGCAACGACGCGATGGAGGCAGGTTGACGCAGCGACGTGCGGGGTACAGGCGAAGGGGATGCCGAGGCGACGCGCGACGTGATGCGGAGCAGGGCGGTGACGGATGAACAGGAACACGCGAGGAAGAAGGACAGGAGGGAGACGCGGCTCAATCGTAGCCATGAGGAGAAGCAGTGAGTAGGAGGGAGGAGGAGAAAGAAAGAATGCGGGCGCAGGGGCTGAGCCCACATGTAATTGAGAAGGAAGAGAAGAAGGGAAAAGGCAATGAGGAAAGGATTAAGCACAATTTTTAGAATTTGGATTTTAAGTTTAAATTTCTACTTTGCATTCGAAATTATTAATTTCAGTTTAATTCAAATCTTGCTTCAGATTCCTATCTACAAAATCCATTATTTCACTATTTTCTATTCTATTCGATTTGCCCTCGGATTTCAATTTTTACATTATCTTATTATGAATTGTATATATATGTATATATATTTTTGATATTATTATCTGCAATGTCATTCTTCATTCATTTTTTTTACATGATCGTTATTTGTATCTGAAATTATTTTTGATTGCTAATTTTTCATAGCACATAACCCAAAAAAAATTCAAATAAATATTTAGAACAAATTTGAATGCCAGCAATTTGCAAGAAAAGTTTTAAAAATTCCCTATTTTTGAGTATCCAAAATTTGGGATGTTACAGGCCATTTCTCTCATCGGCGCAAAATAGAGGCACATGCACCTCTGTGATTTGGCATTGACGAAGAACTTCGGCTGCTGAGGATGGTTTGGATGGGTTCTTCTTGATGTGGCAATTCCATTTTTGAGCTTTGGGAGGCGTGGAAACGAATGGCGATGACTGGCTTAGAGTTTCTCCAGTGAACTTTCAGCGAGGTTAAAGATGATCTAACCATCTAGGGATCACACGGATCATAGAGGTGGTGGCGGTTTGAGCTGAGGAGTTTCCAGGAGGGCTATCCACAAGAGAGGCCTTACGGCCGATGGAGGCTCACAGTGCTAGATCTCTAGAGTTATGCTCATGCTAAGGTCACTTCACCAGCGTGATCAGGGTGTAAAGGTGATGCTATGAGCGAATACAATTGAAGTTTAATCAAGGAAGGAGAAAGATTGCATTTAGGGCTCATGGGGCTCAGTGGAGGTCAGCGACGGAGCTATGGTAAGAGGAAGCTTGATTGGGTGGTTCTGGTGAGTGGTGGGGAGTGGCATGGAGCTCTCTGTGAAGGTGATTGAGCTATAAGAGTGAGGACAGGCGGTGGGAGCAGTAGGGCGGTTCGGGCATCACTGGCTTGTGGAGGGAAGAGATGGGAGGGGCGCGCTCGGCGAGGGTAAACTGCAGGCGAGATGGTGCAGCGCTTTGGTGTGAAGTACCATGGCTTCTGGCTATGCTTGCACAGGCTGAAAGGAGCAGGTACAGCGGGCGCACGTGTCGGCCAGGAGACGTGAGGGATTGCAGCAAGTGCCATCGGATCAGCGGCAAGCACGAGGGATGAGGCGGATGACGCCAGCAGAGGTATGGCGGGAATTGAATGCACAAGATGAGCTGGCAACACAAAGGGGAGAGTTTGGTGTAAACGGAGGAGGTGGGTTGCGGTGGGGAAGCGGCCAGCTCGGCCGGGCAGTAAAGAGGGGAGGCGGAAAGGAGAAGGCGTCAGCCAAGGGAGAAAACAGAGAGCCAAAAGAAGAAAGTGCAAATTTGAGAGAAGTTCCCGATTTGGCAAAAATTCAAATCCAAGCAAACAAACGGAAATTCAAATCCATTTTGAATTTTTAGAGGTGTTTCACGCTGGGCATACGTTGGCGTTCGCAATGATGCGCGGCCCATCTGTTGCCATCAGGGCCGGCCGTAGGCTCGCGCCCGCGCGCGTCGAGATGTGGGAAGCCAGGCGTCGAGGCTGTGGGACAAGGGCCATCCCACGAGCCCATGACGACACGGCCGTGGTCCCATCTCGACGAGCCGCGTGAAACTACCAACCATCCCTGCATGCATGCTCTCAAGTTTGCAGGAGCGTAGTGCTAATCTTGAGACGACACTGAAGACATAAACACGGGGCAGGCATACAGCAGAGACACCCAATGCCTTGAAACGTTGAATCGAGCAGGATTCAGACCTAAGGGAAAAACTTGTTTGTTAGGCAGCAAAACACATGGACATCATCGATCGATCCCATGCAGGACCTCCTGAGATGAGATTCGCTCTATCAAATGGTTACTTTCGACTTACTTAACCCCTCGATGATTTGCGCTTCCTGCCATGCCATCTGCTCAGTATCTCACACACGAAGCACAACGTTTAGGCGGGCCTCTGCTACGCTAGAGCGATTAGGAGAGATGAGTAGAACTAGGATTAAGCAGTTGATTACATTAGTGAGTAGCTAGGATATTAAGCTAACTGCTAAAAACACTAAGACAAAAGGATGGGCAGACACGCACGTGTGATGATGATGTAATAGCTTCAAGTCTCGAGGCAATCGACCGAGCATTCTTGTGTGTGTCTTACGCGAGCTGCAGCCTAGTGCCTATTTTTTTTTTGGTATTGATAAATATTATCTAGATATTTTTTCTTAACTATTATCTAAATTTGTGACCATTGGATTAGAGATCTAATGGCCATAAATTTCCCCCACCCCTTCCAAAAAAAAAAATCTCCCTCTCCTCCAAAAAAAAAAGAGGCGGTCTCAAATCTGGATGATAGTTAGAAAGAAAATATCCGGGTAATAGCTATACACACTCTTTTTTTTTATGGACAAGTTGGTTGATTGGAGAACAATTAATGTACACAGCTAGTCCTAAACTAGGAGTTTAATTTACGAGCGATTCCTGCTTATCCACTAATCCAAGCGCATGGAACTTGTAAGTGTAGGTTACTACTAGACACTATATACACACAGCAAGTTCTCTTTCCTTACTAGTACTCCGGTTTGCTTAATTTGTTGACAACCAGTACTACTAGTTTACTGAACTAGGAATCATGCATTGTTTATTAATTAGTCTTTTGAGGTGGGCGGCTCTCTGTTCCCCGGCGCGTCCATGAGAATGTATCGCTGGATCCAAGAAGTTATTCTTTGTTCCCATCCCTAATCCCCTTCCCATTTGGATGGTTCCACTCCAGAATCCTCTCAAACTCCTACATAGGATAAATCACACGCACTCATGCACATTGCGGTACAAAATGCGAGCGGCGAGGCCATCGATCAGTTTTCCCTCCTCACAAAACGCTGCTAATAAATCACAGTGTCAGTATTTCCTGGAAATTCGAGATGTTGGTTTCTGGGCCCTGTTTGGATCAGTTTCAGATTCTTAAAAACCAGCTATTACTTCTAATTTTTAAAAGTTAGTTTCTAAGCAAAAACTGGTGGGGTGTTTGGATCTCCTAGTTTTTAAAAACTAGTTTCATTTATGATTGGTGCTAATAGACTATTATACCCTTACATTTATTGCTCTTGAACAGCACATTAAACAGCCATGCGTGGTCTTTAATGAGGGTAAATGGGTATTTGTGCAAAAAAAACTGGCAAAAGCTAGGTATCAACAGCTTCTTGGTTTTTAAGAATCTAGGTAGGTAGATTTTAAAAACTGCCCCAAAAACTGGTCTGTTTGGATCTCATCCAGTTTTCAAAAGTCAGATTCTTAAAATCTGGGTGGATCCAAACAGGGTGATAACCAAAAACAGCTTTGACCATTAGTCTCCAAACCAAGCTGCTCGTGAAGAGACAAAAATTCCGCACTACATTTCGTGCTCAAAGTGCAGAGGATCTCATGCAAAAGGCACTGTCAACCGACGATGTGGATGGTAATAGTACTCGCATTACACAAAACAAAAGTGGTCCTCCGTATAGTATATATATGCACCAACCATCTCATGTAATGTTGATGGTTGGGCTAGTTTATACACTGTCTTTACGTGTATATATACAGTGGTCCTGGTCCTGATCGACGATGTGGAGTGGCTACCTTTGAAATCCTCGCCAAGTTTGTACAAGAATGCACCTTCAAATTAAGGGGTTCCTACAAGAATGCAAGTTTACAGAAATATTACCAGCCGGTTGTAATTTTACTGCACAGTAAAAGTGGGTTCTCTGCGCAACATCCATTACTACACAACCAATGTACTCCAGTGATGAACTCATCGCAGGGCAATAAACGCCTAAACGGTGTGCAATTTTTGCAAGTACATGAATACAATTACTCTTTTGTATACCTTTGAAATACAAAAATTCTGTCTTGAGGAGAATAAATAGGGTTTTGTTAAACACCATCAGGATATTTTCTTATTAACTATCATTCAGATTTAGGACCATTGAATTAGAGATCCAATGGCCATGAATTCCCCTCCTCCCCCTTGAAAAAAATCTCCCCCCTTAAAAAACAAGGTGTTCTTTGATCTCTAATCCAAATATTATAAATTTAGATGATAATTAGGAAGAAAATATTCAAATGATGTCTAGATACTCCCGAATAAATAACTGGTATAAGCGTACCATCACTGATTGTCTCCGTTTCATGCACAGAATACTGCCATGCATCACTCAATCAAAAGCTATTTTATTCGTGAACAAAGTAGAAGTAGGAGTGGTCCGTTTTAAAATTTTCAGGAATTGTAGAGTTTAATAATCACCGGGTTCAGATAGAGGCTCTTATGACTGAGTTCTTTGTCACTTATGGTTTATAGCTTATAACTCGTGTTATAGTAACTAGTTTTAAACGATGTTTTTTTTAAAATAAGGTCAATAGAAAGATTGTAGTAAAAAATATACTGAGTTTAGTTATACCGGCCAAAATTACATACCACTATTTTTCTCTATGTACTGACTCTCGTGAACAATCAGAATTTAAATATTTAAATCATAAACCATAAATCACACCAAAAAAAATCCGTCTATTTTCTCTTCAGCTGTCAGGAATAATGGAAAGCACCTGATCCTCTATGGCAGCAACGCTAGTCACTCCTACTAGATAGCCCAGAGGCCAGAGCTACGGTTGCCATGGAAGGGGCAATATTTATTTGTGTGTGTGTGAGAGTGTGTAATTTCTTCAAGAGAAAACAAAATACGTAGATCGTTAATCATTTAGGATTGCAAATGATCCAACTGAAAAAACTTCTGCCATCTAAACAGGCCTTACCGTCTTTTTAATATAGTGCGATGCATACATGGAGATGGAGAGATGATGAAGTGCATGCTTATCTATATATATATTTCAAGTGTAGGATGAACTATGACGAGTCGGCGGAAACAGATAACTCATCACAAACATAGAGTCACTATCACATATTCTACACCAAGGCAGATCGGTTAATGCAGATTGCAAAGTGAGCTACAACCGTTTGTGGTATCCCTCGACGACATACGTTAGTTTTATCACGATGGTTGGAAAGCATCATGGGCTTGTAGCGCGAAACATTTGATGATGGTAAGCGCCTTTCTGTCCATATCTTGCGGGCCATTGCCTTCTTCCCTGGTACTACAAAGTTTCCGTTCATGCGCAGCACCGCGCGGTTAGTACAAACGGCCGGCCGGGGTACGAGCATCACGTACGTCGTACACTTTACTCATCTCCGGGGCATTTGAAAGAGGCTTTCTCCTGTACTGAACTCCATCTCCGAGCGCTTTGGTTCAGTGGTTGCATGTACTGCTCGACTCCTCCAAGTACTCCAGCCCACGGCAATAATTCGCAATTCATCAGTCACCAATCACCGTATGATTCTTCCTCAACTGGAGTATTCAGTTAGCGAAGAAAGTCGTGAAAGTGAACCATGCTCGTTACATCGTCGTCGTGCTAGATGCCCAGAACATTAGAAAGCGAAGGTAGCAGCTAGTGGTAGTAATTAAGTTGCCACAACTTTTCATATCATTGAGACGCCATTTATTTTTCCCCGTTCTTATCGAGGATTTCCGTGTCCCGTATCGCTTTAGTGGAGTACTGCTACTCGTATAGTCGTATTCCTCCCGGAATTCGTAGATGTACACTACAGTTTTGAGCAGTGAACGTTCATGTCACGACGACCTAGAGGTGACTAACATGCACCTACGAAAATTACAAACCACAGCGTGTATTTATATCTAATGCAGTAGATGGTGCGCTGCGAAAGGCGAAGCACGCATTTCCTGTGTGGTTGCCTCGCGCCCCTTGCAAGGGTCGCAAGCACCACACATTTTTTTTTTGTTTTTAATCACTTTTTAGTTTTAACTTCTTTCAATAATCATTATTTATTAGATTAATAAGTTGTAGACAAAAGTCAGACCTAAAAAAATAGGTCCTCTGTCATCTGTTGTCACTCTATGAGCATATGGATCCATTCGATTCCACTTTTTAGGTGGCTTAGGCTTCTGCCTGATTGAACGGATCGATTTATGTACCAAGTTTTGGAAGCGGCTTTTTTGCATGGCTTTTATCGCTATCCCCTCTCCAACATCACGCCAGTCTCGCTCCCATTCGCTCGCCCGTACTAGCTAGTTTTAGGGTTTCCTACCACGTCATTGTTGCACCTTGGAGAGTTGGCGCCCCAGCGGATGTGACCACGACCTCTCCTCTAGGCCCTCCCCTAGCCAAATCCACCTTGATCCGGCTCCTTCTCAGCTGCCAGTCGAGCAGTCTTGCTAGTCCCCCTCCTCCATGTCCGGCAAGCTTTGTGCATCGTCTGGTGTGTACTTCGAGATGGTGCCTTTGGCCGTCTCCGGATCCCTGTCCGAGTGTGCCTCCTCCTCCTCTGTAGGATCCACATTAGCCACCCTTCCAACTCTGTGTCGTCCTCGGTCGCTGCCTCTGTCCCCGCATCGGCTATCAGACGCTGCCTCACCCTCCATGTATGAGCCCCAAGTGCGCACCACCTCCCTCGCCATGTGTGAGGCTCTACTGTGCACCGCCTCCCCCAACGTTGCTGAGGCGGTCTCCCGCCGTTGGTGAGGCCGTTGTGTGCACCATCTCCCCTACTATCACCAAGGCCGTCCTGCGTAACGTCTCCCCTCCGGGAATGAGCCTCTACGGTACATCCTCTGCTTCCCGTCCATGCTCAATTTCAATATACAACAACCAATTTCATGATCCACTTGGAGTTGCATTTGGCAATTTTCGTTACAACACCATGGTTGACCGGTGTCATTATTTTTACCTGCAATGCGGGAGTCCTTTATTGTATTGTTGTCACTATATTAGAGCAAGTTTAATAAGGCTGACTGTGCTAGCTATAAGGGAATCCATGTCAGCATAGTCCTATGTGGAGGGGAGAGAAAAGGAGAGAGAGAGCCAAGCCGGCTCCCATGCAAGAGTCAGGCTATAGCACAGGAAAAGAGGTGTTATCCATGCATGTACCAATAGAACTAACTGCTATACCCATGCATGTATTAAATGACCAATACCCATGTATGTATTAAATGATTGAGAGCTCTTGTAGAGACAACTTATAGCCAGCTTATTGTATGAGTTGGCTGCATCTTACCTTTTGATGACATGGAAATGTATTGGAGGTAGCAGCTATCTATACTATTAAACTTGCTCTTATAATCGGCAAAATGCCAAAAGACCCAACCTAAAAAAACTACATCTTCTACTTTAGTCGGCACTATTCATCTATCATAATCATAAATCATTAGTCGTAAATAAAAATCATCAGTTTAAACCCAAAAGAATGGATCGGACCAGAGGAATGCATATATCTGCATCGGAATACGCTTTTCTTTCTCCGATCCGTTGTTTATTTCCAGCGAGTAAACAAATGCCGTAATCCAAATCTGTATCATAATAATACTAAGATAACCAGGACAGGCCATACGGCCCTGTAGATGGAATGTGCACATACGAGGTAGCACAGTATAAATGGCGTCACACGCTAGGTGGTGATCATTTGGGCTTATTTTTGGTGGCTTATGGCTGAAAAGCACTGTAGCTGGCTGAAACAAATACTGTACCTAACAAATGCTTATTTAGCATAATTAAATTTAAAAATATAAAAGTATGTTAGCCCATTACGTATAATACAAACAAATACGGGAAAAAAGAATCGGAAAAAAAATTCAACAAAAAGCCAAAAGTTCAGAAAAAGATAAAATTTATGAATAATAAAAAATAATCCGGAAGCTAAAAACTGAAGCCAAATCACAGGCTAGATTCCTACGATTCCTGTGCTTTCTGGATTCTCTGTGATTTCTTCCTTACAGCGTGCGCTTCCTGGCCGTCGTAAGGCTTGATAGATGATTGGTGAGAGACCAACTACGATATTAAACCCCCCCGGCGAATCCCGAATGATGTGTACTCAGCTATGATTCCAAATGCACGCACCCAATGGACGAGACTACCCAACCGTTCAACGCACGGTAGGCTGCACCGCACTGCGCGCGCGCGCGTGCGTCGAACTCCCGTAACGCAACATGCACGGAGGAGCCTACGTGCCAGCCGGGCTCGCGCGCGAGGGGTGGGCATTTGGCTTGAGACTTGCGAGCCGGCTCGGCTCGTAACGAGCTCGAGCCGGCTCGACTTGGGCTCGTATTGATTCAAGGCAAGCCGAGCCCAGCATCCAGCTCGTGAGAAAAACGAGCCAAGCTCGAGCCGCTCGTTGGCTCGTGCGAGCTAGCTACTCACAAGGTTGCTGGGCCGCACTAGATTTCTGGGCTGTTACATGGGACGCATCTCGCAGCTCGTCGCCTGGAGCTGGTGGGATGGCTCGCTGCCTCATGCGGTCGGTCATGCCACACTCGATGGTAGACTAGACTGGTAGATGATCGATTTGACCGAAACGGCTCGTGCTTAGCCCGTATACGGGCGACACAAGCACACATCGCACTCCCAAATCCCAATCTGAGTCCCCATCACACTCCTCCTTCCTCCACGGTCACATCTCACAAGCACTAGATATCTGGCGGCTGGCGGTGGGACTCTTGGCGGAGCGCAGGAGCCGGAGCGGCAAGCGACGGGCCAGCGCGTGGCAAGGGGGCAGGATCAGGCGTCCTGCGAGGTGCCGAGTGGGGGCAATCCAACTATCCAAGGCTCCGAGCAAGAAAATAAGTGAAGACCCTTGCAAGAACTAAGGAGAAGGTAACGCAAGCAACTAGGGCAAACACTCAAGCAATAAGCCCTAAGCCCCTAACGAAACCGGTGCTCTTTGTGGCTCAATCAGTGAATTGCATGTTTAGTTATCAAATTTCAGGAATGAGCCGTTTTGGCTCGTTCGGGCTCGCGAGCCGGCTCGAGCCGCATTTCGAGCCGAGCCTCTCACGTAGCTCGTTTCGAAAACGAGTCGAGCCTACTGTTCACTCGAGCCGAAACGAGCTTGGCTCGAGGCAGCTCGGCTCGACTCGTTTCCACCCCTAGCGCCCCCCGTATATGTGCATGCGTGTAAGGCCCTGTTTGGCACAGCTTCATCAACAGCTTCATGAAGTGTTGTGAGCTGTTTTTTGCCAAACACCCTTTTTGCAAACAACTTCATGGATGAAGCTCCTTAAATCATGCTCTCACAAGGGAATAGGGTGGGGCGAAGCTGAAAATAGTAGCTTTTCACAGCTCTCTCCCTCAGGCTCGCAGTTCTAGGAACCCACTGCCCTTGTAGTTGACAGAAATTACAGCACTTTGCCACTGGGTCCCCACGCCTGTTTCCTCTCCTCCCGTTCGCACTTCTCTAATGATTTTGATTTTTTTATTTTAATTTTTTAATTCATACTCATTCAAATATATTATTTTTTAATTCATATGACCATATACAAACATACAACTCCAAATGTTAGAACAAGTCAGGTAGACAGGGGTATCTTGGACAATTGTCCTCTTTCAGCCATGCATGAAGCTGTTGGTGAAGCTGTTTTGCCAAACAGTTTTAGCTTCACCGGTGAAGCTGCTCGTGAAGCTGAAACAAAAAAAACAGCTTCACTAGTGAATAGAGATGGCAACGGGTAAATACCCATCGGGTATTGCCATTCCATACCCGTACCCGCTAGTTGTAAATTTACCCGTCAGGTTACCCGTATCCGCACGCGAGTAGGAAAATTTACCCATACCCGTACCCGCGCGGGTATTACTACCCGTCGGGTAACCCGTACCCGCAAGCATACCCGGTTCAACACATAAGAATATCATCAATTTAGACATTCATTAATCATACATGCCAAGCACAAAAGCGTCTAATGATCAAAATTAGTACATCACATAAACATACTTGACATGACCATATCAACATATGACAAACAAATAAACAATCAACAACAAGTAGATAATAAAATTAACATTTGAGTGGGATGTCTAGTTGTCTAATGCGGGTATTCATTACCCGCGGGTAGGCGGGTATGGGTAGTATATACCCACACCCGCACCCGCCTACCCGGTGGGTAGAGGATTTTGCCCAATAACGTACCCATGGGTACATAAAATTTTTCATACCCGTCTCTTTATTCGGTAAAACCCGTCAGGTACTCGGGTATCGAGTACCCATTGTCATCTTTACTAGTGAAGCTGAGCTGTGCCAAATGGGACCTAAGTACAGGGGAGTACGCGAGTGCGAGCGTGACCACACACCTGCATCTCGCTGCATGAGTGAGTGAATTAAATGAACCTCGTCTCTCCTCAGAGGAGGGGTCTTGCTTCGATTTTTGAAACCACATAGCGGCCGTTTATTCGGAACGTCCTACGTCGTAGTACGGTTTCTCACGAACTCTTCGATTCTTGTTAAGAGATGAGAAATGCAGCTTAGTTGATTGGCAGCATGGGTATTTTTGCCTTTTCTTAGCAGTATGATACTGTGAACAAGTTCGATACCGGCGCATATTCTCTGACGTAGAGGAGCTAAGTCACGCTAAGCTCCTCTACGCCATTCATTTTGAGATGGATGACCCAGATTTTTTTAAGTTTTGATTTTTTTACTTTTAGTTTTTAGTTTTTTATTTTTATCTTTTTCTAGTTTTTATATTAACACAGATAATATAAAAAAATAAAAAAAGATAAAAATAGAAAAAGATAAAAATAAAAAACTAAAAACTAAAAGTAAAAAAATCAAAACAAAAAAAATCTGGATCATCCATCTCAGAATCAATGGCGTAGAGGAGTGACTTAGCTCCTCTACGTCAGAGAATCCCGCTCGGTTCGATACTACTACACTGACCCGGTAAGTGGTAGCTTTATTGCCATCTGGCTGTGCCCCTGCTGCCCATCACACAATGATTGCCGTCCCTGTCCTTTTGCCTCCCCTGCATGCAAAAGTAGCCAGGAAAGGAAGGAACAAACCTCCCCACCCTTTTCTCCTCTACCTGCTCCCCCCCTCTCTCTCTCACTTCATTTTTGTTTCTGATGGGAAAAAAGAGACAGCCACAGAGGCATTTTTTCTCTCTGTGTGGTACGGGTTGCCAGACTTCGCCGATCGGGGACCTCCTCCTCTAACTACCTTCTTGATCTTATCTTGCAAATGCTTCAAGATCGTCGACCACTTCACTGAGAAATCACGTTAGGTCACTGACACTTATTTACCACCCTATGGCTGAAAGCCTACAGGGCACCAAACTGGGTCATCCATCTATCTCCTTGCGTGTGCCCGTTTGCATCATCCTAATTCGGCCTACCTTTTTTAGATTTTGGTTTTGACTTTTACTTTTAGCGAAAGTTAAAAAATAGAACGGTTTTTTCAAACAGTTTTTTAAGTCCACTGATACATACATTTTCGCTATCTAGTACTATTTCAAAAAACATAACCAAAAATCATCCTGCATATCTTGAAAGAACATGATCACGTATGTGCAGTGATCCACTCTCTCTTTTTTCTTATAACTAGAACTACATTTTTATTGTCCTCTTCCTCCTCCGTACACACTAGTTACTACTCCGTGGCCAAAACGAAACCCATGAAGGGTAAAAATGAAAAGAAAAGGAGGGAAATAAAGCAAAAAAAAACATTTGCATCCAGTCCCTGCGCAAGGACCACGCTGCAAATTCCCGAAGCAAAAATTGAAAAAAAAAATCATCTAAAGACAACTCCTTAATTAAGCATTGAGTCCACCTCCCTGGCCGTCGTCGGCGAACTCACCAGCGGAGGTGTCCGGCAGCGGCGGAGGAACCTCGCGCTCGTAGGGGGAAAGCCACTTGGCGCGCATGTACTCGGGCTTGCGCCAGGGCGGGAGGTGGAGGCCGCGCTTCTTGAGGCTGCCGCGCGCGGCGTCGGCGGCCGCGGCCACGAGGAGGCTCAGGCGGTCCTCCCTCCCGACGAACACCGACGGCAGCCGCTGCAGCACGGCGTGGTAGGCCTTGGTGGGCCTCGCGACCTCGAACTCGGAACGGAAGTCGACGTCCATCAGGACGCGCTCGCGCTCCCCGCGCTCTGAGCCGGAGGGGAGGAGGACGTCGAGGTAGGCGTGCTCGCCGGCGAGGTAGGAGGAAGTCTTGTCCCAGCGGGAGAGACAGACCGCGGCGTCGTGGCCCGCGGCGCGGAGGGAGGTGGCGACGAGGCGGAGGAGGTCGCGCTTGCGCGCTCCTGCCGCCCGGTGGCGCTGGACGAGCGTCGAGATGTCGGCGAGGAGGTTGCGTTCCCGGAGGCTGGCGCAGTGGACCAGGCCCTGCACGCGCGCAGAGGCGAAATGCAAGAAATGGTCAGTCCCTGCGTTCCTGGCTTCGTTGTTGCCGACACGCGGCGAAACAAGAGGACAAGAAGCACTAACTACACTACCTTGATGGTCTCTGCGGCGTCGGAGGTAGCAGCCGCCTCGGCCGTGGCGGGGCCGTCGTCGTCGTCAGAGTTCTCGCCGCCGTGGAAGCAGTTGCAGCAGCGCGCGGCCACCGCCCGTTCGCCGCCGCCGCCGTCCTCCAAGAAGCTCTGCACCATGCTGTCCAGGCACACCGAGCTCGGCTCCGACTCATCCTTCTCCCCACCGCCGGCAACCGACGGGAGCCGCTCCGCTGGCGAGACCCGCAGCAGCTGCCGCTCAAAGAGCCGCTTCAGCCGCGACTTGGCCGGCACCGCAGGGGACGGGGACGGATCGATATGTGCGGCCCTCATGTCTGCAAAAGCGAACGAACGAAACAGGCGGCGATCTCGGTCTCCGGGGATCGCCGGACGCATAGCCGTCGCCGGTGTCTCACTGGCTTCGATCGGTGCGGCTAGGGTTTTCTTTTTTCTCTCCATTTTTACGGATTGTTTTTGTAGGCGTTAATCTCTTGGAAGAAGGCGAAGAGGACAGCAGGAGGGGACTGGGTTTTAAAGGGTTCGGGAGCGGTGACGTGACGGACGGAACTGAGGCATGGCTTCCCGCGTGGCCTCTGTTGAGAAACAATGGCAACTAGCTTTATAGGCGCGTCGCGCCGCGCCAGTCACCGTGTATACCAAAATAAAGTGTAAGGGGTTTTTTGAAAAAGTTGAGGGTCCTTTCGCAATAAAAGGAGAGCAGAGGGTTTTTCCCGTAAAAACCAAGGACTGTTTTAAAAGAACCGATGGTCTGTACGTAATTGCGGGAACGGGTTTCTTCGTAAAATCCAAGGACTGTTTTAAAAGAACGGAGGGTCTGTACGTAATTTCGGAAACTACGGGTCGTTATCAACGAAAAAATATGCAGGGGCTTATTCAAAAAATGTAGGGACCTTTTTTGTGATAACAGAGGACCTTTACGTAATTTTGAGAAAATGCAGGGACTTTTTGGCAAAAAGATTGGTCGACCGTACGCAAATTCATGCGCCACGCGCCGGCCGGAGCGAGCGCACGGGGTGACATGGGAGGCTCCTCCGCGCGGGGAATCCCCGGGGCATAATAGCGGTAGATAACCTCTAATACTTTTCACATAATCAATTAATAAAAAATTGATAAAGAATAATGAATAGAGAAGGTAATCGAAGTCTTTATCAATCTTAAATATATCTCTCTTTATACATAGGTTTATCTATTTATAATCAAAATCTTTCAGAGGAAGTTTCGATATTTACCCACCAACATAACCTTCTAAGTTTTGTAACACTCCTACTTAGACGAATACCACGATATGTACATGCCTCATTAAAAACTCCTCTAAAAGACCCAGTGAAAAAAAGAGACGGAGAAAAAAGTATGTCGCATCCGTTTCTCATGTTGCGCTTGTTGTCTTATTAAAAACCTTCACGTAAGAAAACATCAGGAAAATTCATAAAGGAAAAAGAGTATATCATTAGATCTTTAGGATCATATAAGTCTTTCAGTTTTAAATAAGAGCTATGATTCAAGGATTTACTCCCCCTGAACTTTATAACTATCTAAGTCACATCATCCCTATGCCTTGTACACACTTCTAAAAGCTAGAGGCTGAGAGGGATTTTATGAATATATCTGCCAGATTATCATAGGACCTAGCCTTCAATATCTTTATCTCTCCGTCCTTTTGGAGCTCGGGAGGATAAAAGAATTTTAGGAGCAATATACTTTGTGATATTACTTTTAACATAGCCCATTTATATCTGTGCCACACAAGCTGCATTATCTTCATAGATAATAGCGAGGTCATTAATGGTATTTTATGCCACATGACTTCTTGATGTGGCTAATCATTTGCTGAGCCAAACACATTCTCGGGTGGCTTCATATAGCGCTATTATTTCTAAGTGGTTAGTAGACGTAGCTACCAGGGTTTGCCTAAATGACCGCCAAGAAATGGCTATACCACCATAAAGAAATACAAATCATGTATGAGATTTTACATTATGGGGATCAGATAGATACCCTGCATCTATATATCCAATCATAGTCAAGTGTTGATTCTTTGGGAAAACAATCTAAGATCTTGTGTACCCTAAAATACCTGGGGAGTTTTAACGCCAGCCCAATGACTTCGGGTTGGGGATGCGCTTTATTTGGCTAGCAAGTTTACTGCGAAAGCAATATTTAGTCTCATACAATTAGCAAGATACATTAATACTCCAATGGCACTCCAATATGGAACCTCTAGTCCAAGAACTCCCTTATTTTCTATCCTTGGTCTAAAAGATCTTTATCTGCTTCTAGGGATCGAACTACCATTGGGGTCGTAATGAATATGACTTATCCATATTAAATTTTTTCTAACACCTTCTTGTATAAGAGGATTGGTGTACTAAAATCCCTCCAGGGAGGTGATTCAGCTACAAGCCTAAGCAAAATTTATCCTAATCACGATATGGGAGTAATTAATTGCAATGCTATATTTTTCTGGATGACTTATCAAAACCTTTTAGGGTCTTAATATTTAACAACCATCTCTGAGTAGTACTATTACAACCAAAATTTGTTTTGCAGAACTAAAAAGTATGGACACACATACCACCACAGAGTCAACATAACTATTCTTAATTTTGGCACTTAAGAGATTAATCAATTACCACTCCATCAGCTTCTGGTAGGAGATGCGCTTCATATGTGCTTATGTGGCGCACTTCTGTTTTTTAGTTTCCTCATTCCATTCCCTCGGGTCTTAGATGGGTTCTTATCCACTTCTAGGGATCACATAATCATTGGTGTATTTTTGATCAACTCGTTAGTTAATTTCTCTTCATGGAGATATTCTCTCTTCTAGGATATATTTTCTCTTCTAGGAGATACTCTTTCTTCGAGTAAGAGTTTATCAGATACGAGTTTTATATACATATATACATGTTGCAATTAAAACACTAAGTTCTTCAAGGATCAAGCTTTGAGCCCTTTCAGAGATCCCATCAAGAACTTTTAAAATCCGATAACTTTATATCCTTACTCATGTCATCTGCCAGAGTTATTATGTAATGGAACATTATTTCATTCATAACAGGAGAATATTGATCTCTGTAGGGATCTTTGAACCATCGCTTTCACCACCTCATTATTTCATAATGACTCATCAAGTCTAAACTAACAAGTTCCAAGACTTTCATCTGCGATTATGGTTCGGCCTCAATTGCTTCCTTTTATTTTTACTCGATATGAACACTTCAAGTGCTCGGCCATGTACTTTGGTTCCGGATTTATGTTCTCATACGAGTAACTTTAGCAGTTTTAGAGGCAAACTGGTTATCGACAACTTTTCTTCAAACATCCTCATAATTTAGTGTCTTTTAGTTTTAACGAAATCTTCATCATTTTCCAAACGAAAGCTTATTGTTCATTCCGTGTTCCCCAGTATTATAATATGTGCGTGTCTAATTACTGAGATTTTCATCTTCGTGATGAGCCTCTTCATGAGGTATTTCACCTTCAAGGTGAGTTCTCTTCTAGAGTATTTAATGAGTGTTTAATGATTATTTTGACTAGTGTCACTATACCTTAGATCCAAGGCATCCCCGTAGACTTTAGATCATTGATCAATAAGTCAACTTCGCAAAGATGGATATACTATTCAACCGGGGTATTCCAAACTTAGCGACACATTTAATTCAAGTAATACTATATAACTCCTCCATGCAATGGAAAAAGAAATATGGTAGTCTCCCCACTTCTAGCGTATAAGAGTATCAATTAAACTTAAATTTAGCTTGGTTAGTGCGTGAATCTTATTCTAAAGTTCTTTCTCCACGAAAATACCAAGGCATTCAAAGATTTTGGGCATTTCTCTCCCCTAATGCCGAGATTTGATCTTACTTGATAGCATACTTTAAAATCCCCTTATGGTGGAGGAAGCATTAGTGAGGGCTAGTGATGCTCTAGGCTAGAGGAATCGAATTGTGGCTCACCGAGGTGACAGATCGGGCCATGGTCGGAGTTGGAGACGAAAGCTCTCTTCGGCGAGCTATGGCCAACGGTAGAGCAATTCATTGGAGAGGGAGTGCTAGTGGAATGTGGTGATCACATTGGTGGCTTGCTCCCCTATTTATATGTTGTGAGAGGTTCTGGCGGTGTGGACCGGCTTTGATGGAAGTAGGGCACGGTGGCATGGTCCCTTCTGCGGTTACCAGTAGCAGAGGGTTGGCCTTACCAGGGCATGGTGAGGGAACGTGTGATGCAACAAGAGCAGGGCATGGGCGACGGGATGGCCGGCGCAGGGCGTGGGTGCGGACGTGCGCTGATGCCAGAATAGGGAAGAGGGAGGAGGAGAGGTCGCGAGCGCATGTGCTGAGGTGGAGACGTGATGGAAGCATGCGGGGGTGACGAGCGCACAGGGGAGGCGGGGCCGGCCGGTCAGGAGTGAAGAACAAAGAGGAGGGACGAGACGAAGGAAGAATGGAGGGAGGAGACAGGGGGAAGAAAAGGGCGCGCACGTGTGTGCTAGTGTTACCATGATGCAGCCAGTGGCAGGGCATGGTAGAGAGGATGGTGACGTGAAGGCCAATTGATGAGAGTAGGTGGCGCGGTGACGTGCGTCGCAGGAGCACAAAGGGCGACGCGGCTGATGGACGAACAGGGAAAGGAAACAGAGCAGGAGGGATGAAAAGAAAGAAACAGGAAGGAGAGAGAAGGAAGAACGGGGAGAGGCCGGCTGCGCCAGAAGGAGCCAAAGGGAGGGGGAAAGAGAGGGAAAAAGGTGGAGAAGAGGTAGGGCCCACATGGAAGAAGGAGAAAGAAAAAGAAGGAATTGGCTAGCAAAATTTGGAATTTGAGTTTTTCCTTAAAAATTGATTTCATATTTGAATTTCCATTTTTGAATTTTGAATGATAGCTAGATTCTAGAACTTCGAATTCCTTTCAAACTGTATTTATTTACTCAGCTAATTATCTCTCTATTTTATAATCCGTGTTTTAATTTAATAAATTAAATTTGAATTTAGGTTTTCAAATGTTAAACTCACATTTAAATTATTTTGTATCATTTATTGTTATGATTGTTATTCGTGCTTAAGAACCCAAGACCATCTCTCCTGCCACCGGCCACTAACACCCATCTTAGCTTCTCCAAAAACCCTAAAATGGGGTAGCCTCATTGAGAGGAACTCGTCTGTGCCATTCACATTCGCCGAAGAACCTCACCGGTGTCGAATCGTGAAGGGGGTCATACCCCTGTTTTCCACTAGAGAGAAGTTGCCCAAAGGTTGAAGAAGACCCCCGGGGTGGCGATGTGGCCACTTCGTAGCTGTCCACGTGCTGCTGGCTGACGACCGAGATTGCATGCGCGTTGCGGCTAGGCCAGAATGGCCACACGTGCAGCTGGGCCGAGTCAACTGGCCCACTCCGAACCTATATAAAAATTTACATGTCTCTACTCTACATGTTCATAGTCTGAGTCTTCTAGAGTTTCCTGAAATCCGAACAAATTATACATAATATTGGTATTAAAACACCGACAATACTTAACAACGGTAGATTTCACTCAGGACGGGCAGAAGTGTTTAGACCTGGCCAGTGGGTACCTACCAGGTAGAGGCTATATAAAGAATTGAACAGTGAAAACTTTGTTTTCTCAACTCAGTCGTATGCTAGCAGAATCGTGTTTATAGCTTGATATTAAGAGTTTGAGAAATATTATGGATAATGCTGGACAACTCTACAAAGTGAATCAAATGGTATTTGAATATGCTATGCTCCTGGTTAATGGAACTGTGTTTAATTGGTGATTCCAACAACTTGGCATAAGTAGATTTCTTTATGTTTTAATCTGAGTAAGCTGAGTAATCAACTGTTGAAAACCCTCTTATTCTTAAAAAGTTATCATTTTGTTATTTCTTGTTTACAAATATTTATAAATAAAATTGTATCCACACTCTCATTAATAAACCAATATATTCTCATCCATTGACAATCCTGGCAAATAGATAAACTAGGATTTACTCTTGTGACTTGTTGGGTATGATTGTACTCATTACTTGCTAAACAATAAACGAAAGAACATTGTGGTGACGATGAACAAGATGTTGATGAAGATCCAGAAGAGTCATACTTCATCAACGACTAATGGTTCTAGGTCTTAGCCTTACTCAAGAACGCTTGTGAGGAATTTCTTCTGTGTTGTAAGATAACTTTGGTCTTGTACGTCCGTTGTGTCCAAACTCGGTTGACAAGCCGTACGTCTGTAATAAAGTTTGGTTCTTTTGTTGAACTAGTATACACTCATGTATAGTACTCTGTAACTGAACAATTCTAGATAGTTGTGGGGATTACTTACCGCCTCTAGAAATAGAGGCGTTACACAAACTACCGGGGGGGGGGGGGGGTTTCATGCACGGTTGACAAGCTGTACGTCTGTAATAAAGTTTGATTCTTTTGTTGAACTAGTATACACTCATGTATAGTACTCTGTAACTGAACAATTCTAGATAGTTATGGGGATTACTTACCGCTTCTAGAAATAGAGGCGTTACACAAACTAGGGGGGGGGGGGGGGTGGTTCATGCACTCACGCATCCCCTAATCAATGATGAAAGCTTACGCCCGAGCACTTGCTTGCCACAGATTGTGCAGAGAAATGATCTCACTGCACGCGGAAGCCATCCAAGAACCAAGTCACCTGGTGACACCGGCTAGGCCCTGTCCTGTTCTGATCCATTGCGAATAGGACATGGTCGGCGAGCATGAGTTACACATGACTCGTTGAGGATTGGTTTAACATCCAAGCGTTGCTTCTTCGGATTCTCGCTCAAACTCGGCTAGCTTGGGGACCCCAAACACCTGTTTGGATCCGTTCTCGCCGGTCAGCCCCAGCCTAGCTGTCTTCACGGTAAAATCGAAGGCAATATCCCTGGCTGAGACTGCTTGCTGTTACGAAGCATCGCAAGCTTGATCTTACAGAACGAGCTTGCAGTTTTAACTGTCTGTATCGAGTATATATAAATGAATAATACTTACTACGAACTTGCCGAGCTAGCTTGATATTTCCAGGAAGCGAAATGAATGTGATGTGCGTGAAAGCCCCTGCCAACGCCTGAAAATTCCTCCAGTTTTCTTCCTCTCAGAGCCTATTCGGTTCCATGCATTCAGACAGCATCATCAACTAGCGCTGCTCCCTCGTATACTGTTCGGGTGCAGCGGCTGGTCCAAGAGTAGCTTTCGGTATCAGCTGGGTCCAGACGCAAGCATGTCGGTCAGTATACTGATCCTCTAATATTCTCACCATCAAACGGTGAAATATATCGAGAAGGCAATTGCCGATTGGTGAGGATGCAACAGCGCCTTCTCTTCTTGTCCATTGCGCATTGGAACATGAACAACACATCCCGGCCGTGCGTGGCAGATTGCCAAACTCGTAGATTTTCTGTTGCTATGCATCCGCGGCTAAGAGCATGATAGACATCCTAAGCAGTGGGAGCCACAGTAATATATGGGGTACAGTTACATCTTTCAAATTTTTGCGCAAAAATCTGATATATATCCCTTAATATACAAAAGTATACAGTACACATACTAACATACTCCTGAAAGCTCATTAAGCCCAATAGGCAACAAGCCAAGCCTATTAGCTTAAGTATTCATGCTATCCTCACTTTCTCAATCCATTGGCCACTCCCACCGGAGATTCCCTAATAGGCCAAATCCTTCAGGCTTCTGCCCTAGTGTAGCAGCCGAGCTCGAGCTCGGACACACAACTCTGCTCACACGCAGCTCATCGCCACAGGTGCACTCCCCGGAGGCCAGAGCCCCCGCCGCTACTGGCAACCACCAGGCACCAGAGAGGAAAAGGTAAACCAAATGAGTCATCGCGTCAAGTCTTGATCCTATACTTCCCAATCCATAGATATATTGTTCTGATTTTTCTTATCCGCATTGCTTCGGTTTAACTGTGAAATGATGGTAGATCCATAGTGGCGTTGGCATCGAAGCTGGCACAGCTGCAGTCCAAGGCGTGCGAGGCAACGAGGTTGGAGGCCAAGCACGGGTGTGCGTACCATAAGATACTCATAGAGAAGAACAAGTAGTACGTCATCGTCCCGTCCACCATCAAGTAGTGCCAGGAGCTCACCAAGCAGCTCTTCTACACCATCCTTGTTAGGTCCCCCACGCTCCTGACTTATTGTGTCTTGTTTTTTTTACCGTTTAGCTCCTCTATGCACCCGAGTCCTTAATATCGATTAGCTTCTTGAATCTTGAATGTTGGTAGATCATTTTTTAATGTTTATGTGTCAACTAGCTGCCAATCTGGTAGTGCTAATAATGCTGCTAAATTCTTGTGAATTGTCCAAATTAAGATATGATTAGAACGTTATGGGCCTATATGATACGTCTATGGAGAGTCTTATAGTGTTAATTTGAGTCTCGGTATACCAATTTGTGAGCTTGTGTGGCACGGAGTGGTGTATCGAGGTTTTTTTGTTACAGGGTTTAGTGATCGGATGGGTATGCAAAAGACTCCGATGGGATGGTTTTCAAAATAGTTATAGATTATAATATATAAATTGGTCTGGGGCATTAGAAAGTAAATTGCTTCTTTTTTGCCTTTGGATTTAAAGGATGATCTCAGAAACTAAAACCCAAAAAAAGTTACAAGAGTTATGATCAATCCAAACAAGTTAAAAAATAGCACGGGTGAACAATATTTAAATAATTACTTAGTTACATATATTAAACTTTTATACTATATTATTTGAGTTGTGTTAGAATAGATATGCCTTATGTTTGCATCTCGTTAAAGTAAGTACTCCGCCAACTTGCACAGTCTTGGTGCCCATGTCTTGCGTGACGATTTGTAGGGAAGATGTAGTATCTTTCCTGATCAGAAAATTTGCCCCATGCGAAATATGCCTGTGGACTTCGCAACTTTTTTTTTTTCCTTTTTGGATCTAGAGTTTTTTCCCGGAACTTTTCGTATTGATTTGGTGCGTAAACTGAAAATGTTTCTATGATTCCACTCTAAGTAGTAGCATATGCTAAAATGCAGTAGCAAACCAAACAGATCCGTAGCTACCCGCCAACTTCTAAAGAATTTTAGTTGCCCGATCATAACCAAGGTGGGTGAGAAAATGTCAACCATACAATTATTCATATAATTTTTTTTGTCATTGTGTTGATTTCTGATCCGATAGCCAGTGTATCGGTGCCATTCGTGCCAGTTGAATACAACTATACAGATGATACAGATCCTGTCCGAGAAGGACCGGGCCCTCCTTTTCGTTTGAGAAAGAAAGGTACTGTAACAGGTCATATCCACCTTTCTATACACCAACCAATCAAAGCACGATCAGGTCATGTGGCACATCATTCATTCAATGTCATCTTCAAAACTTCCCCTATTATTATCTGTGTTGTTCCAAGAAGTACAAAATTATATTTTCCTTATTTCCGGATAATTGGAATGCACACATAACGAATTGTTCTCTTCCTTTCTAATGCCGTTTTCTTAATTTCTCTAGTTCACTGAAAGTCGGAAACCGTCCAATTGATTGGCCTTTAGCTGATACTACTCTTAATTCCACTCCAATTTTCTAATGCAACAGATCGCTTTTTTTTGGTTTTCTGCTTTAAGAACATCTGTAATTCCGTTATTCTCTGGTAATGGAATCCGAATTTTCGTGTAAGAAAAAAAAAGATCATTGCAGCAGGAAGCACAAAAACAAAAAGGCACGAGAGCTTTTGCAACGCTGCTCACATGTCGTGCATGCCAGGGCTCACGTACCATCTACCGGCCAAAAGGGAGGCAAGCGAAGAAACCCCTTTCTCCTCGACCCAATCCAAGCGATCTCCCTCCAAGATGCCATGATTCCCATGCACTCGCACACAGTTACACTTTCTTTCCCCGTCGCCTCTCACGACGACGCCTGAACTGTGTCGTCATCGATCGCTGCCGGTTCGGCGACGGAAGCTAACTGCAGTTGGACGGCGAGGTGGTGCGAAGCGCATCATGGCGCGGCAAGGGGCCCGGCCGGTCCCGTCCCCGTGCGAGGACTCGAGTGGGGTGAGACGCTAGCTGGGCCTGCTCGTGACGGTGATCATTGATCAAAGCCGAATCATTCATGGAGACGAAGCTAGCGCTAGCATGATGGATCAGACTTTGAGCTTATATGGAAATTCTCTCCAGAAGTCAAGAAGTATACTGCTGACAATAACCTAATACCTCCTTTTGGTAAAAAAAAAATCAAGAAATTAATAGTGCAAGGGATTCACTATTTCGGCAGAATAGCCTATTGCAAACAAATAATAGACTTGTCTAACAATCTTGTCAATTCCTAGTAGACACAATCGGCTAATGATGAATCTCCAGAGAAATTTGTAACACTAATACTATTCAAGATCAACTGAAACATGGAGTATTAAGAACTGGCTGTCACTAACAATTGGCAATAAGAATCAATTCGAATAGCTCAAGCCTAACATGGTTATCACTTTAATTTTATAATATGACAATCTTCCTCATCAAGCAATAAAACTGAGCCCATAAGCATTACAAGCAATGTCTCTCAGTACTAGAACAATTACAGAAGGTAATTGACTAGTACAACACACACTGCTAGTAATGCAAAAAATTGAAAGCCATGATCCTCACAAAACAGATGGCAGTCGAAGCCACTAAGAAGAACAGGCAAGGCACACCTAATGTTATTGTCCCAGAAAACCAGTTGTCTCGCTGTGCCGTGAATACCAGATAAGGTTGATGGAGATACAATACCAATCTTCGCAGATTAGGACACACCGAAGAATGAAGCTGAGGTGCAAGGGTATGCCAAACAAGACCATCCGAGATGATCTGGCCAAGAGCACCTTAGAACACCAAAAGAGCCAAGCTTTTCTCTCCCAAATTGATCTAAGAGCAAGTACAATAATGCTGACTAGGTCGCCTCTAGCGAAATCCACGTCAACACAATCCTATGTGAAAGAGAGAGAAAAGAGGAGAGAGAGGCAAGCTGCCCCTTATATAAAAGGTAACCTCTAGCACATCATACGAGGAGAGAGAGGCAAGCTGCCCCTCATGCAAGAGATGACCCCTGATATATTTATGCAAGTATTAAATGTTTGAATGCTTTAATAGAGGTAACCTCTACTCAACTTATTGTATTAGCTACCTCCACCATGAGCCATGTGTACACTTTTTGCTTATTTGGCTAGTCCTAGAGGTAGCAGCCACCTCTTCTATTAAACTTGCTCTAAGTTGATCGAATTCAAAACTAAGGGCAAAATCCTCAATCTTCCTCACTGCCACCCTCAAAGAGAGATGGCACAAGAAACTGCATGGGAGATGCTCAAAAGGAGGAGAGCCCGGACTTTACTGCCATCCACATCAGTGAAGAGCACAGTGCAACAGCAGGTCTACTACTCAAATCAAAATATAATCAGAGAAGCGGATGGAGAACAAGCAGAGACTCATCGATTTTTGGCTAAGAAAGAAAGAGATGATGACCAGCTTAAAAGGATGAGCGGCGAGACAGCTAGCACGGCTACAGCCAATGGCCAATGCCAAGGCACACGGGCCGTTGGTGCCTCCTACGCCGCCGTCGTCGCCGAGGCGCAAGCACCAGTCAACATAAGAGACGGGCAAGCCTAAGAGCCACCACGCGCATGTGCACGGGATAAAGCTAGTCTTTAGCATTATCTCTTCCCTTGTCCCACCGACAGATGGGACCAACCTCTTTTTCCTTCAAAATGAGAAATTACCATAAAGCCCTTAATATCACATCACATGGTCCCCTGGGTTCGTGAATCATGAGCGGTTAGGTGTAAACCTCCATTCGTTCGCTATTAGCGCTTAGATAAGCATGAAAGATCACCTGATTTGTGGGTGAAAAGGATGGTTTTGTTTCTCCACGTATTTTTGCCTCGGGTGGCTTCAGAAATGCTAAAACTCGGCAGTCTTAGTTAATCTTACACGTTTCATGTGGTTTACGGAACCAACAAGGGACTTGTATAATCTGATGTCTGATAACATCAGCTATGGCAAAGCTAGCAGCCAAGAAGCTTTCTGAAACTGTTTCAGAGCATTTTTTTTTGTCTGAAAATGGCCTAAATTCAGTGAAGAAAATAATTAGAGGATATTTTGTAGATGAGTAATTGTATTTTGCACCGAGTAACTAGTTACTTTTTTCACTTTTTACCAA